>JANVCQ010000003.1:32638722-32666807 GCA_025531925.1 Erythroxylum plowmanianum
TAGACCAAAGAGGACAATACCGAGGTACGCGTGGCCAGAGTTCACGGTACCATAGTGTAGTGGTCGCGTGGCCAGAGTTCACGGACCCTACAAAACAAGATTGAAAAGTTGGTGGTAGAATGTTGTAATTGGGATTATTAGACCTAGCAATAGTCCCTTCTCTAACCCATTGTTGCTCATGAGAGAAAAGACAGGAGTTGGCAATTTTGTGTGGATTATGGAACACTCAAAAAAGCCATAGTGCCTGATTAGTTTCTCATTCTAAACGTCGATAACCTCTTGAATGAATTATACAGAGTTAGAATTTTCACCAAGCCTAATCTTAACTCAGACTACCATCAAATAACAATTTAGCCACTAGATGTGCATAAGAAATCATTCAGTACTCATGAGAGCCATTATGAGTTCCTCATCATCCCATTCATCACTAATGCCTCAACAACCTTTCAAGCACTTATGAATTCCATTTTTAAAGGGTTGTTAAGAAGGTGTGTGTTGGTGTTCTTTAATGATATTTCTATTTATAATTATTCTCTTGAGGAACACTTGTTGATTTCTCGTGAGGTATTAATGATTCTTTGTGATCATAAGTTATTAGCAAATATTAAGATGTGTTGGTTATATGAGAATGAGTTAGACTACTTAGGGCATGTCATATCTAAGAAGGGTTTTGCTACTAATCATGAGAAAGTTAAGGCAATGGATGAGTGGACAACACCATAATCTAGAAGGATTTAAGGGATTTTTTTGGGATTGATAGGATATTACTGTAAGTTTATTCGTGATTATAAGAAAATAGCTATGCCTTTAACTTAGTTGTTGGAAAAAGATGGGTTCATTTATAGTGAAGAGGTTAACAAAGCAGTTATGCAACTTAAAGAGGCCATGAAAGCAATGCTTATTTTGGCCTTACCCGATTTTAAGGAGACATTTATAGTGGAAATTGATGCTTTTAGAGTAGGATTAATAGTTGTTTTGTCTCAAAAAGGGTGACCCATTGCATTTTTTAACCAATAATTTACTAGGCACTTTATGGTGAAGACAGATCAAAGGAGCTTACTCTAGCTAGAACAATGAATGATTACACTAGAATATCAAAGATGGCTGACTAAACTGATGGAATTTGATTTTGAGATTTATTATCAACAGAGCAAGGTAATAAGGATACTGTGCAAGTTGGGACAGCATTACATGTTATTTCAGGTCCTTTTATTATTGGCTGGGACTAAATCAAAGAAGAGGTAAGGCAAGACCCTTAGTTGAAGCAAATGTTATCACATTGAGGGAAATGACTATAGCCAAAACTGGTTGGTCTTTTAACCATGGGCAACTTTATTAAAAGGAAGGATAGTCCTCCCTAAAACATCTCCCTTCGTTCAAAAGCCAATGGAAGAGTTTAATTGTATGCCAATGGGGGATATGGTGGGTTTCTTAATATCCACAATAGGATATCCAATGAATTGTTTTGGTAGGGGATAAAGAATGATATCATCCTATTTGTTTGAGAATGCCATGTGTGCCAGTAGAACAAGTATGAACATATGATACCTTGACTCTATTAAGATTATTGTAGCCTACTCTAGTGCCAAAAGGAGTTTAAGAGGATCTTATTATAGACTTTATAAAGGGGTTACCTAAATCCCATGGTTATGATTCCATTTTTATATTAGTGGATAAGTTAAGTAATATTGCCACTTTATCCCCTTTAAGCACCCTTATACTACAAAGAAAGTGACTAAGGAATCTCTGTTTCATATGGTGAAGCTCTATGGTTCCCTCGCTCCATCATCTCGGATTGTGATAAGATGTTTATGAGCAATTTCTAGTCAGAACTCTTTAGATTACAATAGATATTTAAGAATAGAAATACTGCCTATCACCCTCAAACCGATGGCAAAGTGAGGTTATGAATTGATACCTGGAGGCTTATCTTCAATGCTTCACAAGCAACAAACCAAGGGAATGGTACGCTTAGCTACCTTGGACAAAATATTAGTTTAATACTTCGTATCACACAACCACGAAGTGCATCCTATTCAAGATTGTATATAGGAGGGATCCTCCTCCTTTAATCAAATATGGATATAGTGACACAACTATCTCTACTTTGGAGAAAATGCTTCAAAAAAAGAGATGTTGTTTTTACAAAAATTAAAGAGCAACTCATATTGGATTGAAATAATATGAAGTTAATTGATCAACACATAAGGGTGGTTAATTTTGAAGTAAGGGAATATGTATATCTTAAAATTCGACCATATCGACATAAAACTTGGGCTAAAAAAGTGAATGAGAAATTGGCTTCAAGATGCTTTGACCTCTACCTAATTTTTTTGAAAATTGGCAAGGTGGCTTACAATTGAAACTTCCAGATTTTATCTCTACTTATCTAGTTTTTCATTTTTCCTAATTCCTTCCTTAAAAAAGCAATTTCTATCCTTATACAACCTCTTTTAATAGCTTTGAATGCTAATATAGAGTTGGAAGTGGAACCACATTCTATTCTTAAAAATCAAAACTGTAATAGAGAAACATAATTGCTCGTTAAATGGAAGAGTCTGCCAAAGTTTGAAGTTACTTGGGAACCAATGGAGTTAATTAATGAACAATTCCCTGAGTTCCATCTTAAAGACAAGGTAAAATTAAAAGTGGGTGATAATGATAAGCCTCCAGTTAAATATGTTTATAGAAGGAGGAAGAAAAGCAGCTCAAGAAGGCTTAATCAAGATAAAGAACTAGGCTTAGACTAATTTTAACAATTGCTTCTACTTTGTGTGGTCTTGTTTAGTAAGAATATGTTGTTTGATTCTAGAAAGATGACATGATATGGTAATTACATGGGAGGTACAAGTTATAACTGTCTATAGAATTTTATATTTAGGTGAAGCTAGGAGAGAAATATCCTCTCAAATGCTACCATTGGTACTATAGCACCTTTAATTCTACTATCAATAACATTCACTTTCTTTTGTTTCATTATATCCATTGAGTATCTTAACAATATTCCCAAGAGATATCATGCTCATCCTCATTAAACCACCTAACTAAGATTTGAATAGCTATTTAATTGCAATGATTCACCAATCAGTGATCTCAATGGTAACTGCAATATAAATAGCTAAAGGAACATAAAGCTAGAATTATGGAACTCATGCCAAAATTGTTAGCCACATACTTCTTCAATTATGATTTATGAAATGATGGATAAATATAGGCATCCTCTGGTAATGTCAATCAATATGTGACCTTACCCACCTTTGTCAAAACCTAGAAAAGACTAGAAAATAAAGTCAAGAGATTATGAAAAGTTTAATATAAATATAATCCCTAGCTTTAAAAACATGCTTTGTTTGATGTTGATCTGCCACCTGCTTTATTCTATATTGGGCACGTTCTATATGAAATTTCAATAAATGAACAATAACCTTACGATCTTTCATCACTTAATAAACTAATATAACTTTAGAATCATTAGCCAATTATGGAATATGTAAAGGAGGTGTGTATCCATATACAACTTTGAACAAAGAGATGAAATTTAATAAATGAAAAGTGGTATTATACCACCATTCATCTAAGGACACCACCCATTAATGATTAAAAAAAGATCCAATTTGATCAATTCAACTGTGAAAATCCTTGAAGCGATCAATTTTTTCGTTGAGTTTTCAACTTTTTGGTTCGAGTTACTTTAATAATCCTTAATGATAAAATCAATTATTTTATTAATTAATTGATTGGTTTTCATAAACCTAAATAAACAAATTAATTTTCATTTAATAGTCTCCTTTGTCAATTAAACTTTAAATTCTTGGATGGGTGAGGACAATCTCCTTCAATCATATTTCAAATTCTTCAATTTTAGTCAATCTTTAACTAGTTTTATGATAGTTTAATATTGGTTGAACCTTTTAAAACTTACATATCTTATCGTACTAGTTTAACTTTCAGTTCAGTTTTTAAAACGTTGCTAACTAGACACACACAATAAGTTTGTTTCACCATGTTATTTAAAACCTCCATATAAGAATGGTAAGCGATTTGTTGTATTTATAAGTACTTCACCAAAAAGTAATAATGAATAAAACATCTCTGCCACTTGTAATTATTTTTCCATGCAATATAGTTTGGACACATTATGGATAAAAATATGGGCAACCTTAGATGCGAAGTAAGAATGACTCAACAATATGAAGTGAACTTATTTGCTCAGATGATCAATCATCAACAAAATGACGAAATAATTATCAAAATTTGGTAACCCATTGATAAAATTTAATCTAATTTTGATTTGCAATTGATCTTAAATCAATAATGGTTGAAATAATCTAGGTGAAGTGATAGTCTCATATTTAATCCATTAACATATTTCATAACTCCAAATAAATTCACAAGCACTTTTTGCATTTTTCATTGGAAAAATTCATTTAGAGTTTCTTGTATGTACCAATAAACTCTTAGTGTCCACTTATTGCTATATTATGGAATAATGATATGATTTGCATATTTAAGGTTATTAGATTGCCAATTATAAGAAGTTCCTTCTATTATAGCACCATATTCAACAAATTATAAGTTGAATTCTTTTTATCCCCTAATTACAATTGCATTATAATTTCCTAAATAGCTCCATCACTTGTATAACTATCTTTACTATCTTTTCGCTAAGTTTCTTTACACGTAATAGAGAGGATTAAATTAAATAGCTCCAAACCTGCCATCTTGATAAAGTATGTGCAGTTCAATTATATATTCCCTTTTAATACTTATTATCATAATTAAAGCCTAATAACTTGTGTAACAAAGTTTGTTAGATTGAAGTTGTAATTTTTTGATTTAATAAGTAGTGTAAACTTGAATGATCAACCTGAACTCTAAAAAAAGCCATATCAAATAGTGATACAAGTTTTGACAATCATAGCTAATGCAAATCTTTCTCATCAACTAAGACTTGCTTATACATGTTTGACAATACGTTACCCTCATTCTCTATGGAATGCTCTTCTTACATCAATACCACACCTATCCCTTCCCCACTAATGTCAACTTTAACCATAAAAATTTTCAAGTCTAGCAAGGTAAATATTGACACATATGATAAAACAACTTTCAACATATGAAATGTTGTTATCGCTTCAGCATCTAAACTAATTGGTTTTGTTATCCTTAGCTACTTGTTAGGTTGTTACAATGTCTAGGTTTAAGTTGATTCTCACAAACTTTGTTGATATTTTTCAGCTTTAAATTGTTCGGTGCAAGATTATTTTGTTTATTCTATTTTTTATTATTTAGTTGAGTAATATGTTTATAGGAGAAAGTTAGTGATGTCTTTTCCTCTCAACCTATAAAAAGGCATTTGCATTCTACTATTTAGGAGATTTTTCAATTCAAAATATATTTGTTTCGGTTGTGTCAATATACTTCCATCAGTTGTCTTTTTTCCATATTCCAAGTGTACAATTTTTGTGAGCATTTAGTGTTCATTTTTTGCCTTCTAAAAGTTTATAAAGAATGTGTCTAATGTTGTATTCAACAATATGGTATCAAAGTAAGTTAAACGTGGTAGTCCTATATCAATTTCATGAGAACTCTCTTTTGGCAAGATGGGTAATCTTCAAGTCCTAAGTGAAATAAAAAAAGCCTAACAATCAAAACTATAATACTTAGTCCACATGTGTAATGTCATACATCCAAGGTCAAGACTTATGGTAGGCTATTAACATAACTAAAGTTACCTAACTAGATGTGAAAGATGCAATTGGTGCATTACAAAAATGGAAGATTAATGCAGGCAAATCAATTTTTGTGTTGAAGAAAATTGTTGAAAAAAGATGTGCTAGAACACATTAGAGATACCAAAGCCCCAAAAGAAGCTTAAGATACATTCACTAAGCTATTTTCAAATAAGAACGATACAAGGCTCCATTTTGTGGAGAGTGAGTTATTGTTCGTAACACAACTTGATATGACAATCCTTTAGTACTTCCACAAAGTGAAGTCCTTATGCCAGGATATTTTTTAGTTTGATCCATAAGCTCCAATCAATGAAACCAAAATGAAGAGAATAACCATTCATAGTTTGAAACTCGAAATACATAGGCTTCAATGTAGCAGAGGATGGAAAAATCAACCATCACTTGTTGAGTTTGAAAACTTGCTTATTGGTCAAGAAGCTTTAGCTAAGTAAATGGGGGGGAATTTTAATAAAAAGTGAAGAGTATGTTAATAAAAATAGGAATTCCAATTAGTGCACTATCGGTGGATCAAAGAAAATTGAAGACAAGTCAAATAATCATCAAAGCATTATAGCAATAAGAAGAAGTTTGAAGGGAAGTGTTATAACTGCAGAAAGAAAGGTCACATGGAAAAAGTTTGTTAGACGAAGAAAAGATTTGTTAAGAGTGATGTTGTTGCTTCCAAAAGTGAAGAAGAATGGGATGCTGAGGCACTCGTGGCTACAGAAGAAGAAGAGTTAGTTCTCACAATAGCAACAACAATTAAGCAAGTTAATTATGAGAAAGACTAGATTGTTGACTCTGACTACTCAAACCATATGATGAGTGACAAAGAAAAGCTGCACAATTTATCAAAGTATAAGGAAGTCGTGTGGTGGTAATAGTAAACATCATAAAGATATCAACTGTTCACTTTGGTAACAAAATAATTTCTTTTTATTTTGATGCTAATGAAGTGATGCTTCAAAATGTCTACCTTGTCTCAGTTATAAAGAAAAGCTTACTCTCAATATCACAACTACCATCTTTGGGTCAGCTCATTTTGTTTGCCCTATAGGATGTGAAGATTTATCACATCTCAAGATTATAGAAGAGTCAATAATGGAAGGGCAAAGGATAGTGTCAATCTATATGTTGTTAATATATACAAAATATGTAGACAAGACCCTAAAAAAAGAGAAAGTTGATTTATGGCACATGTGATTGGGTCATGTTAGTTACTCCAAACAAGAAGTAATGATAAAAAAGTCAATGTTAAAGAGTCTTCCCTAACTTGAAATGAGAAATGACATAATTTGTAGAGGCTATTAGTATGGAAAAGCACATTAATTACCATTTGAAGAGTCTAAGTTTCAACTTTCAAGCAAAGGAACCATTGGAATTGGTATAGTTTGATGCGTTTGAACCTATCAAGTAATCATCAATTTGTGGCATGAAGTATATATTGATCTTTATTAGTGATTTTTTTAGGTATGTGTGAGTTTATAGCAAAATCTGACATCTTATCAAAGTTTATACTTGGCCTGAATCGATACAACAAACACTTGTGAAGTCAACTGATCAGACTTTTAGCCCCACTGCCTTTCTCGTCTAGTCTCACTGCCTTTTTAGTTTAGTCTCCGACATTTTATGACCACCACACCATTCCTATGTATACCAGGCCGAGCTCTTTCAGTGTTCACTTACCAGTGTTGAACAATGACTTCCAACTAACTGTTGAAAGAGGCTAGTTATACATGACGGGGTTGTGCTTTTTTGGATTTGTGTAGGTTCACTTGAGGTACAATATCGCTTTTCACGCTGGAGGCCAGACCATCAACTATTCCATGGAAGTTGTTACACTGTTTTCTTATTTTCTCTGCCACATCCCAAATCGTCATCCTGTAGTGCTCGACATCTAACGCTCTAGCAAGGTAACCCAATTCGAATTGTCGATCATCTGTTGGCTAATCCTCCCTTTGCTAATACTAACACACCTGCAACATCCTCCCTTTGCTAATACTAACACGCCTGCAACAACTAACATTAAAGTATACACGGTAAATTCAAAACTTGTAACTTTAGGCTTCTTCTTTTCTTGCGGTTGTTTTTGTTCTTTCCTTTTTTAATTGTAACATCTTCTCAATTTTGAGTAAGCACCTTTCCTCTTCTGTAGACTCTATTTTCAGTTATGGTTGCCTTTCTTATATTATTATTATTCTTATCATTAATCATTAGTATTTTTTTATTATTATTACTACTACTACTACTACTATTATCATTACTATTACTATTAACTTGTATTGGGCTTTAGGATAGGAGTAGTGGCCTTGAGCTCTGATGAAAGTTTAAGGGTTAGTCCTTTGGTAAGTTTTAGATTTAGAAGAGGAAAAGATGTTGACAAATTACGAATAGGTTCTTGAAACATCATATCCCTTACGGGGAAATCTTTAGAATTAGTGGAGATTTTAGACAAGTATAATATTCATATCATGTGCGTTCAAAAGTCATGATGGACAGGGGCTAAAGCAAAAAAAATTAATGGATTTAAAATTTAGTATTTAGGGGGTTCGAGATAGAATGTGGTAGGTATCTTGGTTACCAAAGACCTCATACCACAGGATGTGAGGGTAAAAAGGACTAATGATAGGATTATGTCCTTAAAAATTGTGGTGAAGGAAAAGGTTATAAATATGGTATATGCTTATACACCTCACGTAGGATTGGCCGAACAAATTAAGCATCATTTCTAGGAAGAACTAGATGAGGTGATTCAACAAATCCTCCTAGCGAGGGAGTTATCCTAGGAAGAGACTTTAATGGTTATATGGGAGCAACCTCATATTGTTACTTAAGCACTCATGGAGGTTTCGGGTACAGTGAAAGTAATGTTAGCAAGACTACTTTGTTGGGCTTCGCAGTAGCATTTGAATTGGTGATATCCAACTTTTTTTTCAAGGAAAATGAAGAGCACTTAGTGACTTTTCATAACAGAACCATGAAGAATCAAATTGACTACTTCCTCATAAGGCAGAGTGATCGATCTAGCTGCACAGATTTTAAGGTGATACCTAGTGCTTGCATGTCAACTCAATATTGCTTTCTAGTTTTATAGCTTTCTATCAATGGTTGGAGGAAGAAGAGAAGTCTTAAGAGGTGTACTAAAATCAAATGGTGGAATTTGAAAAGGGATAGGATGAAACTATTTAGGGATAGCGTCCTTTTATGGAGAAGAATAGAATTTAGTAGGAGATGTTAACCAAATGTGGGAAAGAGTTGCAACTCTTTTAGGGAATACAACGTTAGAGACCTTGGGTGTTTCTAAAGGGCCAGGGGGTAGTTAAAAGGAGTCTTGGTGGTGGAATGAAGATGTTTAAAAAAAAGTTAAGCTCAAAAAAACTGCCTACAAAGCTCTTTTGGATAGCACTACAAAGGCAAAGAGATTTAATAGTAGAGAAAGGTATCCACTGGTAAAGAAAGAGGCTAAGATGGCGATCTCAGAACCTAAAAGTAGAGCTTACGAGACTCTATATCAACGCTGGGATGCTAAAGATGGAGAGCAAGATATTTTTAAGTTGGCAAAAGTTAAGGCACAAAAAACAAGGGATTTTGATCAAGTGCGTTGTATAAAGATGAAGTAGGGCAGGTGTTTGTAGCTGATGATGACATCAAAAGAAGATGGCAGAGGTACTTCTATAGCCTTCTTAATGAAGGTTTAGAGGAAAACATCTCCTTAAATGACCTTAGCTCATCTATGAGGTATCATAATTTTATTTGCTACCAATAGATTACAAAGGATGAAATTAAGAAAACGTTGAGGGAGATGAAGAGCAGTAAGGTAGTAGGACCTGATGAGATACCCATAGAGGTATGGAAGAGCCTAGGTGAAGAGGGTATCATTTAGCTAGCCGAGCTTTTTAATGTGATCCTTAAGTCTGCTAAAATGCTAGCCAAGTGGATATTTAGTATGGTAATTACTTTTTACAAGAACAAAAGGGACGTCCAAAGCTGTAATAACTATAGAAGCATCAAATTACTTAGTCACACCTTAAAGTTATGGGAGAAGGTGATTGAAAAGAGAATGAGGAAGGATGTCTCTATCTCAAAAAATGAATTTTGCTTTATTATTTTATTGTTGTTGTTGTTATTTATTTATTTATTTATTTATTTCCTCCTCTCTCTAACTCTCGCTATCTCTTTCTCTCTCTCCCTCTCTCTCGCTTTCTTTCTTTTCAGGTGGGTCACTTGGAAACAACCTCTCTACTAGTTAGAAGTAAGGCTGTGTACTATTAGACCTCCCCAGACCCTGCATCTTAATAAGATTCATATTGTTGTTGCTGTAAAAAGATATATGAATTAGAAGTTGATAAATGAATTTGTTGCTTATGAATCGACAATAGAGGAGAGTATAGCTCAGAAGAATTTTCATAACTCCTTCAAAATTATTGAGTACGTCACTAGTTTACATGTGTTAACACACTATGGTAGAACGTTGTAGCTGGGAGAAGGAATAAACACCTTACCAAATTTTTTTGAAAGTATACTTCACGCTAAGAATGTATCAAGAAGATTTTGGGCAGAAGCAATTAGGAATGGAGCTTTTATTATCAATCGGCTTCTTTAGTAAAGGATATGTTTCCTTTCACTTTTTGAAAATTTGTGGAATATGAAACCTAGAGTTAGTTATTTTCGAGTTTTTGGATGTGTATGCTATGATTTTATAACTAAATAGTTACACAGCAAGATGGACAAAAAATATTTTGGACGTATTTTTATAAGATATGATAGTCAAAGAAAATGATGAAGTTATTGTGGTTATACAACTAAAAAAGTGCTACACATTTAGAAATACAGTGTTTGATGAAGCTTCATCATGGTGGGCCTTAGACAAGGAAGTTAAACTAAACTCGACTGTTTTGCAATATTCTCAAATTCAATTGAATTTGGATGAAAATGAAGTTGCAGATAATGGTGGTGATAATGAAAATGTAACTTAAAATCCTTAGAAAACTAATGTGTGTCAACGACCAAGTGAAGAAGGTGAGCATAGTAAAGCAAAAACACCAACTCCACCCAGAAGGTCAACTCAAATCAAAAGGACAAATCTCAAATATGTCAATAACGTCATAGTAGATTAATCAAATAGATTAGAATAAGAAACATTTAAATAAGCATTTCAAAATCCAAAGTGGATTGAAGTTGTGAAAGAGGAAATTACTGCACTAAAACAAAATCCTTGGGAGCTCATAGCAAAGCTAATAGATGTGAAGCCTGTTTTTGACAAATGGGTTTATAATGTAAAATGTCGTAAATGAAAGGTACAAGGCTCATTTGATAGCTCAAGGGTTTTCTCAATAATATGGACTAGACTATGATGAAACGTTCAGTCTAATTACAAAGTTTACAATTATTTGTGTTCTACTTGCACTTGCAACTAACAAGGGTTGGAACTTATGGTTGATGGAATTGAAAAACACAATTTTTGGTGGGGAGTTGGATTAAGAAATCTATAATAATCAAATGATAGGTTTTCAATGTCAAAGATCATAATGAATATGTGTGTAAGCTTTGGAAGGCACTATATAGATTAAAACGTGCCCAGAGAGTTTAGTATGGTAAGATTGGTCAATTTCTCACTCATAAGGGGTATTTGGTGACACCTACGGATTCTAGTTTATTTGTCAAAACTAGTGCAGGGAAGCTAGTTATTATGCTAGTTTATATAGATGATTTAATCATAACGAGAGATTATAAAGAAGAAATTCTCATAATAAAGGAGAATTTATCAGTTCGCTTTTAGATGAAAGAACTTGGACAACTCAAGCACCTTCTTGGTTTAGAAGTTAATCATATTTGAGAAGCAATTTTTCTCCATCAACAAAAGTATTCCAAATAGTGGCTTAATAAATTTGGAATGTTGGAATGTAAGCCAATTTCGACTCTAGAAGAGCCAAATTTCATGCTCATGAAGGCAAAATATTTAGAGGATGAAATGATGTAATAATAATTGATATGTAGATTGATTTATTTGACTCTAGCAAAATTTGATATTTCTTATGCAGTTAATGTAATGAGTCGTTGCATGCCAAATTTGAAGAAGCCTCATTTGGATTCGATGTGATCAATTTTAAGATATTTGAAGAGTATGTTTGACCATGGTGTTTTCGATTTAAAAAAAGTAGAGATTGCAAGCTAGTTGGTTATTATAATGCCAACGATATAGGAGATTGTGATACCCGACATTCAACTACTGGGTATGTTTTTATGCTACGGCAAGAGCAATTTCATGGTACAATAAACGATAACATTGTGTGTCTTTGTCCACAAGTAAAGTTTGGGCCAAGCTAAAACTTCACTTTCTAAATATCCAAGTTAAAGAATTTCTCGTACTTGAATATCCACACTCATAAAAAATAGGACTTAATCTTGCTAAATCTTATAAGAATATTATTTGGTATCATATGTTTTTTTGGCATTCTAGTACTCGTAAGTCTTCGTTCTCCATTTATGTGTTCCTCATTACATTCTATTGATGTATCGTTAAAATTTACTCTTTCAACTCTTGTATATTTCTTTCATGTTTAAGTTCTATCTCCTACATTTAATTTATGATATTTTCTTCAATTTGCCTCAATTGTTAAGACCTCATTCCCTCCTTTACCAAGTCCAATTTGGGAATTTCAACTCAATTAGGTCAATCAAAATCAAACAAGATACATAAAGAATATAAGAGAAGCGGAAGAGATGGAAAGAGTAAGGAACTGATCATCAATTAATAATAAATTAGTTACATTAATTCTATTATAAAATCAATTCTAGCCAATGGGACTTTACCATATAATCATGATGTGTTTGTCCCTTTCGTTGAAACTTTTTTGTGTCTCCTTACTTTACAAATTGTCAAGATCTTGTCTTTCATAACATGCACTCCCAAAAGAAACTAAAATTAGGCATATGTAGAGAAACTTTTGACATGCTTATTTAATACTATTGTATTGATCCTGATACGAAGCTCACAAGCTAATCAAAATCTTGGAGCTAAGTTCCTTGTATACTAAAATCTTAGAATACATGAAAAATCTTTGCACTTATTAAAATGTCATGTAATAAGAGGTGTAATATATTTCTATTCAATACTATATAAATATATGTGAATAGGTAATCTGTAGTTATGTTACATGTCCCACATTAACACAACTTCTTAATAATTAGTTAATTGTATTTTCATTCAATAAGACTACTAAAGGTCGGCAATTAGTGGTAGACTAATAGTAGGTTATTGTTTCCTATTTTTAGTGGGTTATTTTTTCCTATTTTCAGTATAGTTGTTATGTTTTGTAAGCCTATTTAATAGCCTAAAACGTTCTTAATTAAGGACACGTATTAAAAAACCCCAAAATCTCTCTTAGGCTTTCCTTCTCTCTTCTCTTCCTCCTCTCTACCGAATTCCCTCTTATCAGATGGTATCAGAGCCAGTCACAACCATGGATACTCGAAACAAAACTAATGCAGAATTTCGCAACGAAGTTAGTGAAATCCCAGCTTGACATGAGTCTAGTTTTGATCAAGTTAATGTTGCCTTACAAACAGTGTTAACTGAGTAGCAGGCTTTACGAGTCTCTCATACCACATACAGTACTCTTCCAAAGATCAACCAATTTTACCCAGGAGAATCCTCACATTCTCCAAATACCTCAAATCCTAATAATTCCTATGAACCTCACCGTTATCACCTTAAATTATGCTTCCCAAGGTTCAATGGAGAGGATCCAACTGGTTGGATATACAAGGTAAAACAATACTTTTAGTTCCAAAATATTGCTCCTAATCAACAAATACAGCTCACGTCCTTTCATCTAGAAGGAATTGCTCTACAATGGCATCGATGATTGATGAAATTTTAAGGACCACTTACTTGAGATGAATTTACCAAAGCAATCCTCTTATAGTTTGGATCAACTGACTACGAGGACCCATTAGAAGCTTTAACACGGCTTAGACAGACTTCATCTGTAGTAGTTTATCAAAATGCTTTCGAAAGGTTATCCTACTATGTTGATGGCTTACCTGAAAAATTTCTTATTGGTTGTTTCATTGCAGGACTTCATGATGATATTTGTCTAGATATAAAGATTAAACAACTCGTAAATTGACAGATGCAATAGGGGTCGCTCGTCTGATTGAAGAGCGGAATCAGTTACAAAGAAAAGTCATTCCACCGATTTGCTCCCAATCGACCTTGGTAGTACCAAAGTCGAGTCCTAATCCAACAGTTGGTGTGTTAGGCCCTCCACCAAGTCAGCATAAGAATCTGAATTCAAATAAGCCAACTACGTTTCGAAGAATTACTAACCAAAAGGCGCGAGAACATAGAGAAAAGGGATTATATTACTATTACGATGAGAAGTTTATTCCAGGGCAATGATGTGAATGTCCACAATTGTTTATGACAGATGATTCCACTCACTCAGACTTAGATGAAGGTGATATTACTGAATCTGAATCAAAGGAGGTGATACCCGAAATCTCTTTTCATACAATGTTTAGAACTAATCATCCCCAAATGATACGTGTATTGGGTAAGTTGAAAAAGAGGGATGTGATTGTACTCACAGATCGTAGTAACACTCATAAATTCATTGATCAAGTTATGGGTGAGTAAGTGTGGATTGCCAGTAATTCAAAGCAAGAAGTTTCAAGTTATGGTGGCCAACTAAGAAAAAATAGACTGTATTGGACAATGCCAAGTGCTCACCATCATCATTCAAGGTAAGCCTATAACAACAGATTATTATGTTCTTCCTGTTGCAGCATGCCAGTTAGTTTTGGGAGTTCAATGGTTAGAGACTCTTGGATTAATTAAGATGGACTATAAACAGCTCACTATGACATTCAAACTCTGAGGAATTTCTCACACGTTCCAAGGATTACAACGGACTGGCATTGAAGCTTTAACTGATAAGGAATTTAATTGCCTACAAGGTACTAGTTTCCTCTTTCAGATTTTACCTTCTATTGACAACCCCTAACCAAAACCTAATTCTCATGATATAGGTAAATTTCTAGCTGAGTTTCAACAAGTGTTTGAATCGTCTTCTCATCTACCACCAAAATTGTCGCTTGATCATTGTATTCCCTTGCAACTAAACACAGACCTAGTGAGTGTTAGACCATATCAATACCCTTACTACCAAAAAGTTGAAATAGAAAAGATTGTAAGAGAACTTCTATAATCTGGGTTGATAAGACCTAGTAATAACCAATTCTCGTTGTCTGTTCTACTAGTAAAAAAGGCCAATGGTGCTTGGCGATTTTGTGTAGACTATTGGGCTTTGAATACTATTATAATCAAAGACAAATACCTGATTCTAATGATTAATAAACTTCTCGATGAACTTTATGGAGCTAAATTCTTCTCTAAACTGGATTTAAAGGTTGGGTTTTATCAAAGTGTGCGAGAAGAAGATATTCCAAAGACAACCTTTTGAATATATGAAGGGCACTCTGAGTTTGTCGTAATGCCATTTGGCCTCACTAATGCCTTGGCCACGTTTCAAAGTCTCATGAACGACCTCTTCCGCCCCTATCTTCGAAAGTTCTTGGTATTCTTTGACGATATTAGCAACTAATCAATTATTTGTCAAGGAATCAAAGTGCGAGTTTGGCATTTTCTAAGTTGACTACTTGGGTCACATTATTTCAAAGTAAGGAGTGGTTGTAGATCCGAGAAAAATACAAGCAGTGCTAGATGGCCAACATCAACAACTACAAAAGGTGTTCGTGGGTTTCTCGAATTAGTGGGGTATTACTGCAAATTTATTCATCATTTTGGAAGCATAGCTGCCCCTATTGACACAACTCCTATCTAATAAGGGATTTAAATGGAATGAATTAGTTGAACTAGCCTTTAAATAGTTAAAAGAAGCACTCTCATCTTCGTTAGTCCTATGCCTCTCGAATTTCTTTCAGTAATTTGTGATCGAATGTGATGCAAGTAGGATCAAAATTGGAGCAGTCATTTCTCAAAAGGATAGAATGGTAGCTTATTTTAGTGAAGCTCTGAAAGGATCAGCTTTATTGATGTCTACTTACGATAAGGAGACGTTGGGTGTTGATAGAGCTATCTAAAAATGGCAACCATATTTGCTCAATAAATCATTTTCATCCGTACCGACCAAAGGAGTCTTAAGTATTTACTTGAGTAATGGATTTCTACTCCAACACAAGCTCAATGGCTTTCTAAGATCCTTGGATATGATTATAAAATAGAGTATAAGAGAGGCTCTAAAAACAAAGCGATCGATTGCTTATCTTGTATAATTGAATTTGAATTTCTATCTATTTCAATGCCTCATGCAAATTAGTGGCCAATGTTACAGGAAGAGGTGAAGCAATATTCTTTTTATCAAAATTTCTCTCAAACACAATTTCCCAATTCATTAGTACAACGAGATAGAGTATGGTTCAAAGATGGCAAGTGTACTTGAGTCCTACTTCAACCTTAATTCAACAAATAATTGAAGACTGTCACTCATCGCCCATTGGAGGACATTTTAGGTTTCATAAGACACTATCTCATATCAAGGGTAGCTTCTTGTGGCCTAACATGCATCAAGCAGTAAATAAGTTTTTACAACAATGCTATATCTGTCAACGGTACAAAGTTGATTTTATGAAACCAACTGTATTACTTCAACCATTGTCAATCCTTGCTCGTATGTGGACAAAGGTATTAATGGGCTTTATCGAAGGATTACCGCCATCAAACGGACAAAATGTTATCATGGTAATTGTTGATTGCTTAACAAAGTATGCTCATTTTGTACCTGTAAGGTATCCATTTACTGAAATCACTGTTGCCAAGGTATTTATAGCTAATGTGGTTCGTCTTTATGGAATTCCAACCTCTATTGATAGTGACAACAATAAGGCATTTATCAATTCCATTTGACAAGCATTATTTCAATTACAAGGAACTAAGCTTTGTATGAGTTCTAACTATCATCCTCAGACTAATAGACAAACCGAGGTTGTGAACTACACCTTGAAGCAATACTTAAGATGTTTGTAAGTGACCAGTCATGAAAGTGATTCGAATGGATTCCTTGTGTGGAGTTTAGCTATAATACATCGATTCATTCCTCCATAAAAAATGACTCCTTTTGAGGCGGTATATAGTATTCCACCACCAAGTTTGCTGACTTGCGTTATAGGTGTTTATCGTGTCTAAGTAGTTGATGAGTACTTACAGGATTCCATTTTATGCAAGTTATGGTATAATCTATCACGAGCTCGTAATAGAATGAAGTGTCAAGTTGATAAAAAACGACGAGATGTGTCTTTTGTAGTAGGAGACTATGTTTATCTTAAGCTCTAGCCGTATCGACACAATTCTGTGGCATTTCGCGCACTGATGAAGCTTGCTCCACGTTCTGGTCCTTATTAGATTATTCCAACAGGTAGGACCAATGGTATACAAATTAGCTTTAACCCCTGGTTCTCAAATTCATGACGTATTTCATGTTAGTCTCTTATGGAAGCATTTGGGATTGCACAACCCTCCAATTACTACTATCCTTCCCCCAATTACGGATGATTCAATAATCGTTCCACAACCAGAAGTAGGGATGGCAATGGGTAGGGTTCGATTCGGGTATTACTCAACCCATATCCATATATATTTTTTATGACTCAACCCATATCCAAATCCATATCCATTGGTTTTTACGATTTACTGCCCATATCCAAATTCATTGGATTGTTCGGGTTTTTGAATATCCATCGGGTTATGTAGCATACAAAAATATAACTTCTAAATATAAAATATAAAGAGCAGATTTATTCGAACACTCTAAATCAAAATTACTTTAATAATAATAAGTCAATATTTTGATTTGTATGTCTTAAAAAACTATAAAATTGGAATAATAAAAATCATAATGTATAGTGCAAAAACAATATATATTTTTCACAATCAAAAACTAGAACAAAGACTGATTTTTTGAAGCTTCAACTTGTCTTTGCGTGAACTCCACAATATTCAAGACTCCATTTCCATATCATTTGCATTATTATCATCCTATAAGAAAATAAAATATGATAAAAAAGACGAGGACTGAAGAGTAAAATGAAGATTTTAAAGTTGTTTCTTCTCATAAAATATTAATATTTTATTATATTTAATCATAAATATTAAAAAAAAATAGAAAAATAGAGTTAATAAAAAACGGGGCATGGGTATCCATCGGCTCGGGTTGTTACTAGACCCATATCCAAATCCATATCTACATTCATTTTTCAGCATCCATTTAAAATCCATTTAACATCCATTTTTTAGCCTCCATATCCATTTTTTGGGTCGAGTAGTGCGAATATTAATCAGGTTAAAAACTCACTGCCATCCCTAACCAGAAGTCGTGCTTGATCGTTGAGTCATACACAAGGGTAAATATCGTCTGAAGTCTGAAGTCTTAATTAAATGGAAGGGGGCTTTAATTGAAGATGCTACTTGGGAAAAAGAGTGGCGATTACGCAATTCATATCCATATTTCATCCTTGTGGCCAAGGATTCTTAAAGGGGAAGGATTGTTACATGTCTCACATTGGCACAACTTCTTAATAGTTAGTTAATTATCTTTTCATTTAACAAGGCCACTAAAGATCGACAATTAGTGGTAGATAGTAGGTTATTGTTTCCTATATTTAGTGGGTTATTGTTTCCTATTTTCACTATAGTTGTTAGGCTTTGTAAGGCTATTTCATAGCCTAAAACGTTCTTAATAAAAGATACGCATTAAAAAAAAAACCCCAAAACCTCTCTTAGTCTTTCCTTTTCTCCTCTTCCTCCTCTCTGTCGAATTCTCTCTTATCAAGTTATTACTTTATTTGATTATAATCAATGTTTTAAAAATGAGATCTAGAATTAAATTGATAAAATAAGATATTTAAAGTTTAAAAAGTTTAATTAGAATTAGATTACCTTAAATATTAAATAAAATTAAAGAAATTAAAATATGATCAAAAATTGTCAAATTGTTAAATAAAAATTAATTGACTTATTTTGATTTATAAGAACTTATTAGTTTAAAAATTGATTAATTAATTAATAAATTGATCCGTTTTTTACAATAAAAATTATTCAAGTAAATTTAGCCAAAAAGTTAAAAATCGAATTGAAAAATTGGATAATTCAAGATTTTTACAGATAAATTAGCTGAATCGGTTGAGTTTTTTTTAATCATTAGTTATAATTTAACAAAATTTAATTTTTATTTTCAGTCCAATTTCATTGAGTTATAGTTTTAAAAGCCATAAAATGAATAATAATCGGACAGGACGCCAAAAAAAGTTGACGATCATGATATTGTTGAATTCCAAGACATCATTGTTGAATTCCAAGACATTTCCATTTAAGAAGACAGAACTGTTTTGACACTATCCACGCCTTAGACAAAACACAAATTTCCACGTTGAAAACACACCATACGCTCTCAAGTTTAGAAACTAAGAACACATTCAAATCTTAGACTGGGTCTGCCTAAAAGAATTAATTAGTGACGCTTTTCTATTTTCCTAAACATAACAGTCATGACAAATTTGGAGGAACGTTCTATTTGATATTTTTCACCACATGGCAAAATAGTCTACATACACAAGTCTTATATATCAACCTTAGAATAGTTTTAAAAGTTTGACATGAAAAGTATTTGCATCTTATCTTAAAACACGTCGGAATGACTGTGCATTTGATTATTAGTAATGAATAAAATAGAGAAGGAAAAGATTTAGATAAATTAAAAATCATGAATTTTTATTTTACAAAGTGTTAGTATAAGTTAGAATTAGATAAGTACTTATTGAAATATTATTATAAAATTATATATTATAGTCTTTTATATTTTATTTTTATAATTATTTTATTTTATTTTGTTAATATCAAATAAAATAAGTTCTTGTAGTTCTTTTAATTTTAATTATCAAAATATTCTAATTATTTAAAATTTATTATTGAAAAATAATTTAAATTAATTACTTATAAAATATAAAATATTTTAATTAATTTTTTACAAAATAAATCATATAATAATTAAATATAAATAAGAAATTTTTAATATAATTCTTAATATTTGATAATAAATATTATTATAACTATTCATTTAATTAATCTTATATTTTATCTATATTCTATTTTTTCTTTCTATTCTTATTTTCCTGCTTTTATTTGCTCATTACTAAACGAAGATTAAAGAGGTGCTTGGTTAGTTGGTATGAGAATAAATGAATGAACAAAAAATAAAAAAAGATGCTTAATAATATATAATTATTGGATGAACAGTATTTTTATATTTTCTTTTGGGACAATACTGCATACCCCAATATGACTTTTATTTTTCACTATATTCATTATAAATTTTATTATCATTTCCTTAAGTGAACCGAGCACTCCCTAAGGTCCTGTTTAGTTAGATGTTAATTTATGGAATGAAATAAAATAGAATGGAATGGAACGGAACAATTTATAATGAAATAGAATATAATATAGTGAAAAGTTGTTTGAGAGAGATGGAAGGGTTCATAATATAATGTAATAAAATGTTGTTTGGAAGATGAATATAATGGAATGTAATGTATAATAAATGACTATTATTCCTTTTATATAACATTCCTACACAACCTAGAACCAAAAATGTAAAAACACATGGATGTTGTGATTTCAAAACAGCAAAAACCTGTGACTTACGAAAAACATATTACGGTTGTAACTTGTTCAAGTCACAACGGTAACAAACAATTAAAGTCACATTTGTGACTTGGACAATAATTTTTTTATATATTTTCTGTTTTTATTTATAAATATTTTATTATTTTATTATTAATTATACACAATTTATTATTAATTATATAAAAATATTATTATTAATTATTTAATAAAATTTATTCTATTAAAATATTATTCTATTCTATTTGATTTATATTTAAAAATAAATTATTTTTATTTTTATTTTTATTTATATAAAAATATATTTGTGACTTACCAAAAACACTGTGACAAACAATTAAAGAATAAGTGTTATATATATATATATATAATTTTATTTTATTATTAATTATATACAATTTATTGTTAATTATATAAAAATATTATTGTGTTGGGTTGGTTGTTATTAGGGTAAGAAATAATTGGCATTAAGAAAAATTATTGAAAGTATATTAGGTAGTATATATTTATTAGTTTACATTCTATCCTAAATATCCCGAATCGGAGGTTTTTCATTTTTATTGTTTAGGATGAAATGGAACGTAATATGAAACTCTCCGCTTCTATCACATTTCATTATAAAATCTCATTCCAAACGATGGAATTGTGTTACGTTCCATCCCATTCTATTATAAAACTCTTGACCAAACAAACGCTAAGGTTATATTTGGTTTAGTGATTATCAATGGAATGGAATGAAATGTAATATTATTTTATCGTTTATGAAGAGAGTTTGTAATGAAATGAAATAGAATATGATGAAAGGAGAGAGTTTCACGTTACATCTTATTCTATTATAAATAATAAAAATAAGTAACCTCCAATTTGAGAAATTTAAAATAGAAGGTAAAATGATAAACAACATTTCACTATATTATATTATAAATCTTTCTTATAAACAATATAATGGAATGAAATGTAATATTATTCTATCGTTTATGAGGAGAGTTTATAATGGAATGAAAGAAAATATGATAAAAGGAAAGAGTTTCACGTTACATCTTATTCTATTTTAAATAATAAAAATAAATAATCTCCAATTTGAGAGATTTAAAATAGAAGGTAAAATGATAAACAACATTTCATTATATTATATTATAAATATTTCTTATAACAATATTTATCTATATTCCATTATAAACATTATTCTTTGACAATAATTTTCTAATATTATATTTATTTACATTCTATTCATTATAAATTATTATATTACATTAAAAATTTTACCTTAAAACCAAACATAATGTAAGAGTTTGACATGAATTTTTTTCAATAATTATTATAAATAGTTTATGGTAAGAAAACGTAAATGATATTCAACTAATCATACACTAAAATGCTCAAAAGAAGTTACCGTATTCCGTATATCCAGAATCACAGGAGAACTGCGAAATTGAAGGCCTCTTGTGTCTTAAACCCCCAAAGTTCTCGAAGGCGTCAAGTTCCAGATCTACTCACGTTCCTTTTTTTCATTTTCTCTTTCAATTTCAATCACGGTCGCATGATTTTCCTCTTTTCTTCAAAGCCAACGGCCGACCATCCACCATCGCCAACAAGCGTTATTACACGCACGTGTATGCAACCATAACCTGCCCCAGTTTCCTATCTCCGTTCTTCTTTAAACACACATTTCTCTCCCTCTCTCCGAGATCTCTTTGGTATTCGCGTTTGGATCTGTTAGTGCTTGGTTTTGCTGAGGCAGTTTCCTTAAGATCTTGGAAGAGAATGAACAATGGAGATGTTGACGACGGATTTCACCCGCCTACCACCGGTCGCAAGTACCGGCCGGTAGTGGACAGTGATCGGGCGGTGCTCGAGATGTCCTCTATCGATCCTGGATCGTCCTCCTCTGCTTCTCTCCCCACTCAGCAATCTAACTTCATGTGATTGACTTCTCTTTTTATCTATATGTGTTATTGAATAGTATGCATATGTGTTTGTGTATGTATGTATAGTATCAGTTTGGAAGAGATTTTGTTTAGAATGTCATGAATGTAGTGTTATTTTATAATTGTAAGGATTACGTTTGGTTTATTTGGAATCTGTATTCTGATACGAGATGGTTTGGATTGGGATGGTTAGTAAAAAAATTTTGTAAGCTGAGGTATTACTTGTGAATCTGAGTAACCGTTTCCCTATATGTTTAATAAGTTTTTAAGTTCAATTATGAAAGATCTGTCAGTTTCTTCTGCTATCCATTTAGTTGTAACGAAAAATTGGAGGGAATTTGACTAGTTCTTTGCTTTTTTTGAGTTCTGCATTGGCATTTGCTTATCAGCGATTGAGTGAGTTGAAACCTTTTTTTTTTGTAGTAACATCATTAGCATAAGTAGGTGTTTCGTGTTCAAGTTTGATGTTTATATTCTGATTTTGGAGAATAGAAGAATGCATAGACACACAGCAGTTGTAATTAAAAAGGCAACCACATGCTTCTCCATATTTCTATGTATATCTCATTTAATCTTTATTTTCCATTTCCAATTCATCAATGTACATGGGTAGGAAGACTAAAGCAGGCCCCCAAGTGGACATGACTCCTGGTGCTAGCCAAGTGGAAACTTCTGCAAATGGAGAAGCAAATGTCCCAGTGAAAGAACACAAATTGGAATTGTTTGGTTTTGACTCTCTTGTGAGCATTCTGGGCCTTAGGAGGTATGCTGCTTATTTTACTTATTTTTGTTCTTTATTTATTGCTCCATTGACTGGAGCTAAACTTTGATGATGGTGGTTTCATATCTTGTTAGTTATTTTGAGAAACTGAGTAGGTTGGTGTGGGCAAGAAATTTGTGCCCGATATAACTTGAGACTTTTGTTTAATTTCATCCATGGTTCTTCAAATCTTATCATTTTATACATAAAAAGTTTTTTGTTTCCTGAGTAGCATATAATAGGTGGTATATAAAAATACAATATAAATTTGTCTCATATAGGAACTACTGAATGATGATGAGTATTTTAATGATAGAAGGGAGATGCCATTTTGGCTTATATATTTGAATTCAATACTATCTATACGATGCAAGTTGATTGGTCTTTGAAAGTGTCCTCTATTATTCAGTAATCTAGCACTTTGCATTGCTACTTGTCGATTTATCTCGCTTGGTGTATCTTCATTTTGTAACCTATATTATATACATGTGGCATTACTGCTTGAGAGTTAAATTTGACTTTCCTGTAATTTGCACCTGCTTTAAAGTTTCTGCTAAGATGTCTTGAATTACATCTGTTTTCTACTTCCTGTTTCAGTATGACGGAGGAGGATGTTGCAGCACCTTCTAGTCCTAGGGATGGTGATGATGGTTCCTTAATGTACGAGCGTCCGAGGGTAAGCTAACTTTTTTCTCTTGCCACCAACTTTTCCTGATGGATTCTCTGGATATAGAATGTTCTGTTGCAAGTCTGCAGTACACTATTTATGCTGGTGTGGCTGCAATATGTCTGGTAGTGCTGATCACGTGAGGTTCATCTTAGCAGTATAAATTTCGCGTTCCATTTCAAATGGATCGGCAGGATATGCTTGATTGCTAGATTCTTTGTGAATATCTGACTTCGTATGTGTAATTCACCCAACAAATTGCTAGGTTAAGATGCTTGGTAGCTGAGTACTGTTAAATAAACTATCTTTTCTTATGTTTAACTTCATAGTGTTGGAATTCTTCTTCATGGAATGGTTATTCCAGGATGAAGCCCCATAGGATTATTGCACGACATTATTTTTCACATTCCACGTTCAAAGATACATAATTGAAAAATGCAATATAATGTATTACATTGGTTGCGTCAGAATTATCCCTTTCTCATGCACGACCTAAACAATGTTCACTTTATTCTGGAGTGTGATACATAGTGTTCAACTTTTCTCAAAATCAAGGCTACCTTTTCTTGTAGCACATTTGTAATTTTTTATGGATTTATTTCTTGAATATAGGTATTAACCACCAGCTTTATGATGAATTATCTTGTTTTTATGTGCTACATGCAGGGTAATGATATTAAGTTGGGGACCATGATGGGTGTTTTCGTGCCATGCATCCAAAGCATACTGGGAATTATCTACTATATCCGATTCTCTTGGTAAATGTCAAATAAATGATTTTGGTTTTCCTTTCTGCACATATTCCTTTTGTTTTAGGATGTGATTGTGCAACATGCATGAATTCTTACTATTTTGCTTCTTGTTTTCCATTTTTTAATGGTTTAGTTGTTTTGTAAAATATGGTTTCAGTCCAGCCAAAACCAGTTCAATAATCTGATCCTTTTCATTTTGATTTTTTGAATCAACTTTCTTAGTATGCTTGTTCTTTATCATCTCAAGTTTCTTTGTGGGTTGGATTTTGGAAATCTCATTGAATATGCAATTAGTTGGGAATTACTGCCTATAAGTTTTAGCTATCTGTTGAAGATTGATGATCCTCGTTATGTATTTTGACTATTTGCTACCTGGGTGTAGTATCTCATCCTTGATTCCATGTCTTTACCTGTGTTGATTGTTCTCATGTTTTTCTCAAACCTGCAGGATTGTTGGGATGGCAGGAATAGGTGAATCATTATTGCTGGTAGCATTTTGTGGTTTGTGTACTTTCCTAACTGGAATTTCGCTTAGTGCAATTGCAACTAATGGTGCAATGAAGGTAAACATGACATGCTTGAATCATTGAAAAAAATTGTTTTTGCTACGAGAAAATTTCATGTGTTCACTGTCTTTTGTGACTGGACAATGACTATGTTTACATATGCAGTTCTAAATGGGTGTCTGCTGCTTTATGTGGTTTACAGCACATTGGAAATCTGCTTAACTATCTAATTGCTAGATTTGTCGCTTCAGCAATTTACTTGTGTTTATTTTTGTTTAGGGTGGGGGGCCATATTACCTCATTGGTCGTGCTCTTGGCCCAGAAGTTGGAGTTAGTATAGGATTATGTTTTTTCCTTGGGAATGCAGTTGCTGGAGCTCTGTAAGTAGTTGTAATCAAATCTTCTTAAGCTGCTTCTCTGACATGTCAAGGTTCATGATCATGATGAAAAAGCTGAAGCATTTTCACCTTTATGAGCCACTTCTGCACAAGTATTTATCTTAAAAATTATTCCTTCATTACTTGTTCTTTTTTTTTTTCAGTTATGTGCTGGGTGCTGTTGAAACCTTCTTAAAAGCTGTGCCTGCTGCTGCAATATTTAAAGGTAATGGTGGGAATTTTCTGGACTCATAAAGATTGTATGCAACTAACTTCATGAAGTTGGGACTGATTTGTTTGCAAGCAACTTCATGAGGTTGGGACTGATTTGTTTGTTCATTGCCATACTTTTCAATTCAGAGACTATCACAAGGGTCAATAATACAGCGACTCCAGAGCCCATACAAAGTCCTACTTCACATGATCTGCAAATTTATGGCATTGTTGTGACAATTATTTTATGCTTCATTGTATTTGGTGGCGTGAAAATGATCAACAGGGTTGCACCTGCTTTCCTCATACCAGTTCTATTCTCGCTCTGCTGCATATTTCTGGGGATTTTTGTAGCAGGAAAGGACAAACCTGCATGTAAGTATTTCACTTTGAACTGCTTGTATTTTCTGGAAAACATCTCCTGATGGATGATTTCTGTTGGACTAGAATTCATTTTCATACAAAGTTTATTGCACGTACATTCTGAGGTTCCACTTACCTGTGCAATTTAAAGATAGACATATAATCATGGGTACTGGTATTTGACATGACTTTCTGATTAGGATGTTGCATTGTTGTTTGGTTTATTCAGGAGTGGTTCATACATGCATTGTTGTTTGGTTCTTCTTTGTTTTTTTGTGTAGTGTCACTTTGGTGGCACATTAAAACCCAGAGCTGGAGTCCAATCCTTGAAATAGTAGTGTCTTACAGTCATTGATTCTTTTTTCATGTTCTGATTATTTTTTGTTTCTCTTGCTGTTGCAGCTGGAATTACGGGCTTGAGTTTGGGAAGCTTTAAAGACAATTGGAGTTCAGACTATCAGTTTACAAATGACGCTGGAATACCTGATCCTGAAGGAAAGAATTACTGGAATTTCAAGTAAGCATTGACAAGAATCCTGTGTTGTCTGTATTTGTTACTTGTTGAAGTGCATATCATGAATTGGGTAGCTGTTCTATTCTCTTGCAATTAGCTACCTTCTTATAGGACTATTTTAGTGTTCTGTCAATGTTTTGTAGGTACAATATGTATCTGTTGAGACTAGATTCCAGCAGCAGTATAGTGGGAAGAGGAATAGGAAATCAAACGATTCAGGCAGTGCGGGAGGGTAAATTAGGAAATGTTAGATGAGGGTGAGTCATGGGGAAGTTAGTTAGAATATGGGAATAAAAGGGTGTTATGGGAGAATGGACTGGCATTCGGTTATGATATTGTGATTGGTGATTGTAGGGAGGTTCAGCTAGCCCTCTAAGTCTAGCTAGGGAATAATAGTTACTGGTATCCCATTCATTTTTACTTCATTCTTGTTCTTGTTCTGTGCTGTGTGTGTGTTTGCTGAAGTGCAGGTCTTGGTGTTTAGAGTTGAGTATTGTTAGAGAACTTGGTCTCTAACAAATTGGTATCAGAGCAGGCTTGTGATAGGGAATGGTATCAACAAGGATGGAAGCTAGAATCGATAATGTGGAGAAAGAAATGTTGAGGATCGTAGAGGATATTGCCGGGGTTGAAGCCAAGTTTGATAAGGTTGCAGGAGACATTTCCTCCATCTTCGAAATTTTAAGAAGAACAGAAAATAAAGGGAAAGCTAAGGAGGTATCGGGAGAAGTAGAGGAGGTATCAGAACAAAAATTCAAGGGAGAGACATCGATTCAAACTGAACCGATACGAGGGGAAAAGAGTCACCGAAAACTTGAAATTCCTCTGTTCTACGGAGAGGACCCATTTGGCTGGGTATTTCGAGTGGAGCGTTATTTTGAGTTGAATGGCGTTTCATCTGATCGGTGGTTACAGGCAGCTGCGGTGTGCATGGAAGGAGATGCCCTGAGCTGGTATCAGTGGAGACAAAACTGGTCGCCAATAGGGGAGTGGCAGACGTTTAAGAGTGCGGTAGTCAGAAGATTTGGCGACACAAAAGTGGGAAATCCACTAGCAGAGTTGTTGAAGATCCAGCAGACGGGAACGGTGGCCGATTACAACCAGAGATTCGAAGTCGTCACGTCGATGTTGAAGGAGGTATCGGTGGAGGTGGTGACGACGGCGTACGTGAATGGGTTGAAGGAGGATATAAGGGCGGAAGTTTTGATGGTCCAACCCGAGTCGTTGGTCCAGTTGATGGAGCTGGCCCAGATGACAGAAGGTCGAAATTGGGCCTTGCTTGATCATCCTTCCAGAACCTTTAGAACAACGCAGGGGTTGGAAGACTCAGGAGTATCAGATTCGAACAAAGGGGGCGTGAAGGGAGCTCCTCCAGCCAGCCCCAACCCTATCTTTACTCCCTGGAACCCTAGTCGCAAGTCGAGTGAAGGGGAAAAAGCACCAACTCCAGCGGTGAGCCCCAACACCAGAAACTTACTAGTACAAGGCCGATCTTCGGAAAAGTGGGGAGCTAGTCAAGGCAGCGAGGGACGAAGGGTATTTCGAAGAGAGCACTCCTACCCTTTCAAACGA
>JANVCQ010000003.1:32671996-32682114 GCA_025531925.1 Erythroxylum plowmanianum
AATTTAAAGATGGATTCTATCAGCCAGGCCCACATATTGCAAAAGAATTATTGCAATTTTCAGATGAAAATCTCACGGTAAAACAGATACAACAATTTCTTGGAATTGTTAATTACATTCGAGATTTTATTCCACATGTGGCAGCCTATACATCAAGCTTATCTAAGCTCTTGCATAAGAATCCACTACCTTAGGGAAAGGAACAAACCAAAGCTGTCAAGCATCTTAAGCATATCTGTCAGGATCCTCCATCTTTAAAGATTCCTGAACATGGACAACGTGTCCTTTAAACTGATGCAAATGACACCCATTGGGGTGCTGTACTCATCGAAGAACTCAATGACAAGCGCTATTATTGTGGTCATGCTAGTGGAGCTTTCACTTCAGCCGAAAGCCACTACCATATCTCTTACAAGGAGATTCTTGCAGTAAAAAGAGGTATCGAAAAATTCTCAATCCACCTCACTCCTTACCACTTTGTCATTGAAATGGATAACACTATTTTTCCCAAGATACTGAACCAGGTAAGGAAAAAGATTCCGAACAGTCAGCTACTACGCTGGCAAGAGTGGTTCTCTGCCTATAAATTTGAAGTCCGACATCTTAAAACTCACAAAAATATCCTTGCAGATTATCTCTCTAGACCTTCAAAGCCACTCTTGTTTGTTTCATCATCGTTGAAACTCCCCATTCCTTTGTTTTGGTTAATGGAGTTTCCCAGGTTTGCTCGATACAAGAAAGACTTTCCTCCTTGGTTTTCTCGACGTCATAACAATGTAGCAAGTCTTTCTCCAATTCTTTACCAGAGTGTCTTCTTTTACATGCATTAGATACTTCTCTCCAATGATATCATAGCTAAGCCAAGTCATTTTGATATGCTTACACCGTATAAGTATATCTATTTTATCTATGATTCTATGGAAGAAAATGTCCTGTGGCATCTCTGGTCCCTTAGTGCATTGTTTACATAAACAATCGCTCTCTCTCCTCTACATCTGTATCGTCATTTGGTAGATCCTACTAATACTGGTTCTCTTCTGTGGACATTTCTGGACTGGTTCCAACCTCTTGAAAAATGACGTTTAGAGATGTACTTTCTGTTATCTCAGCATCGTCTATGGAATGCAACACTCTCCAATACAAACACTTATGTGTTTTATTTGTTGCATCGTTCTTACTGTATGACTGACAATGATATGATGTGTACTATCAGCCACTGCCAACGTTGGCGTGTCAGTCTCAATTGGTCTGATGAAGAAGAACAAGTCACTACTGAATTATATGAACTTCTCGACCATTATAATCAAAATCCACAAGCTGATGTTTCTCCTATCTGCACTTCTCAAGGACCATATTTTGGAGCTCCAGCTTTTCAACGGCCTTTAAGTGCACCACCTATGAATGAATGGACTTCCTTGGAAAGCCATTGTATCAATATTTGTGGAGGTTCGATTCCTCATCTACTAGGCCTAATATGGATCCAAGCCCTCAACCAGCTGAAGTCCATATTCCCTCTGGCATTTCTGAAACAGGCCCATGGCCTACTAAATGGGCAGAAACCAACATCCATGAACTCATTGAACAAATTGACAGAGACATGGAGTTGACTGACGATGAAGACCTTACTTTACACCTGTAAAGTAGACGAGACAACAGACATGATGATAGATGGGTTCCACAAGTCATTTCAACATCATGAAGATTCCATCCTATCATCTTTCTCTTTTGTTTTTTGTAAAGTAGTACTGTTTACTACTGTTTGCTTTTGGAAAGTAGTTTACTTTCGGTGCAAAGGTGCCTTTACTTTTGTAAAGTAGATTCCTTGGTGGTAATGTTAGGTTAGCTTTTTATAAAGCCTTATCATTATGTCTTTAGGATAGTTTACATTTCTGTCCTTCGCTTTGCTTATTTAAGCAAGCCTCGTTAGAAGTTGAAGTTCAATTAGAAGTTCAATTTCAAGTTTGTATATGATATATGAAAAATGAAGAATCTTTCTTCGCAAAAATAGTGTCTCTTCTTTGAAACTTTGTTATCTCTTCCCTTTGGAAAGATTGCAGAGATTAGTATGCTCTACACTTGCTTTGTAAAAGGATCTTGTGTATCAGAACGTCTATGACAGTCTGGCAACAACTGTTAAGCTTCTAAATTCCGCTGACTTAAGTCAGAAGCGAACGGGGAATGAAGAATAAGAGTGTGTGAGTGAAGTAGGATTCATAAGAGGCGTGAGTAGTAAGACCCGTGGGAGGGCGTTGAGGGATGTAAGTCTCCGATAACTGGAACAGCTACGTAGTGATACACACTTTCAATCCGACTTTGATGAGTCGATGTCTTCAACCAGTGAGTGGTTTAGAAAGATGAAGCGTTAATCTAGTGAGGATTAACCAAGTCAGGTCATAGTTTCCGCCATATTCCCTGTGTCACCCTTATAACGGACCATAGGGGGAAGAAATGAGCTGATTGTAAAATAGTTCCTTGAGAGTTTCAACATCATCATTTGCCTTCTTCACAAAGTTGACAGAGATTCAATTCCTTGGTTAATGATCAACTACAGTTAAGACATGATTGTACGGTGAAAGCAAACAAATAAGTTGCTTCAACCTTTGAAATGTGCAAAACGCGTTTTCCGTAAATTTGGGCGGATTGTAGGACTATTTATTGTTCATGCATTACTTGTGAATGTGTGATTTAAAGAGAAAAAGAAATCTGAAACCTAGCTTGCATGCACACGCTAAATTAAATTAGTAACAGAGTTAGTTTTGGTTTAGACAAAAACGGTGTACTTCAGGATGGGAGGTGGGTATACAATGATAAACAGCCCTCTCCTCCTTTCCTACAGGACGCAAAGATGAGGTTATGCTACTGAAATTTTGTTCACATGGTTAGATAAAAATAGCTTCGCGTGATGGTATCGTCTTGCAAATTTGTGTATCTTATTAGACTTCATAGCGGATATGGCGGTATAGCATTTGCTAGCAAGGTTTGTTTGAACTTTGACTTTAAGGAAAGTGATAACAAAAGGTTCGTTTTAACAAATATAGAACGGAGGCGGCCATTAGAATAGTTAGTAAATGATAAAAGATCACTCCTCAGTGCGAAAGCGCCCACTTTGTCATATTCCAATCAGCTAAATCTGTCTTTTTACTCCTTAATTTCTTGATTTCATACCAAACAAATCATTTTCTTTTCTTGGTAACTTGCCTAAGGTTGTGGTAAGCGAGGTTTGGACCTCTGGAGTTAATAAATCAAGTGTCTTTGCAATTGATATTCATGTTTGCATTCCTAAACAAATCATTCCCTTTCATTGTCTCCAACTATTGGAGAAGAGACCTTTCAAGTCTTTGCTCCTTTTCGCCCTTGTTTACGGGAGCATGACGATGGAATCGATGAAACTCACTCCTTTGGCGTAGATGGTCTCTGAAGTCAAACCTTATCTTCATTTCTCCGTTAATATTATTCGTCATCCTAAAAGCTCGGAAGTCCAACTGTATATTTAGAGCCCAACTGTTTGCTTATGGTGGGGTCGTCTGCCATTCAGGACCTCAGGTGTTTACCAAAAACTCCAATTCTTGAAAGCCATCTAAGCTCTGAATGTGCTTGTATGAAGCCTAGGATAGGAAGTGAAAGTTTTGGTCTTGACACCGAAACTCTGACGAGCTTACTGGATAGGCTGTGACGGTGTCAAGCCTCGAGTGATGGGACATTATAATTGGTTGCTTTGGCTTCTATTGAATAGTCAAGAGCATATTATTTATGAACACTACCCTTTCGTCATTAAATTCCAAGCTTGAAGCATTGGACGAAATGTCAAAACAGCACTAACTAGATATAAGCCGTGAGAGACTTAAAGCAGACGCTTTGCAGCTTTGTGGTTGACTTTAGCTGTCACATGCTCGTGACCCCGAGAGCTAGATAAATGCTCGATGCGTTCACATGGAAATTGAGTGAACTCGCAATACCTGACTTGTATTTTATTAGAGGTGCATTGTTTATGTCAACTTCATAACTGTTCTTGAAAGTTAAATGCTAGATTCACGTACTGATGTATTCACCCCACATGTCGTCTTTTAGACAGTAGATGACATTAAATAAAGCTTTTCTCTTGTTGTTAGCCACATACTTTTTTCCAAAAGTAATTATGAAGGGTTGTTCCCATCTCTTTATCATCGTTCAAGAGTAACTTTCATGTCACTAAAACTGAGAATCGGGCCACAAAAGTACGTTACTATATTATGCACGGAAGGTGTTGCTTTTCAGTAATAATAGATTCTATCATTCCAGAGAATTGCACTTCACTAATAACTTTTGCAGAGTTTCAAATAAGAACCGCCACTTGCTTCGTAACAGTTAACACCTTCCAAGAAGCCTGTGATTTAGTTTTATTTAAGGATTCTTTCCTTTCAGTTGGGGTCATAATAAAATATGGTGTTCGTGGCTTTTTGGGTATGTGCAGCTGTATATGTTTGATTTGGTGCTGTTTCAACAATGGCTGAAGAAACAGAAAACCAGGGTCGAGACATGAGGGCTGGATGGCAATAATTACATTGGTGACTGTGTGATATGCTAAGCATTGACCCTGATGGTAACATACGAGATGTTCGAGGGAGATGCACCATTCTCTGTTGCATTGGAGGCTATAAGTTGGGCCAAGTACACTTCTGCAACAGTGCATTGAAGCAAATGACCGCTGCTTTGGTCGTTTCAGCTGTGGTCAGTTGGGTAGGACTCATTTGATGCCTCCGTGATTAGCTCAGGTCCATGTAAAGACATGGGACTCCCCACAGTTGTGATACTTTCTGCCAGCCACCGGCCTGATGGCATTTTTCATGTTGTGTCAACCGTTTTACTTTGTCTCCATTTCCACTCTGTTCATCTCCATGCTTGTCGTCATTGCCCTTCCTACGATATCACCAATGCCGTCAGTAAATCAAGTCAAGCAGTTTGAAAGCTTTCTTTGTTTCATCAATTGGCTCTGCTATTCTATGTTGTGTAGGAGTCAATGGTTGGATTGGATGCGCAATTCCAGTAGCAATCTGCTTCTTGGGTTCAATGGCACTTCAAATTTTTGTCCCACAAGCATAGAAATCAAAGATTCGGGGTGCTCCAGTCTTGGCATCTCATATTTTCAAGTCTACTGTGTTTAGTTTCGGTCACTGATCTTCGAATTGATTTGACCTATACAAACAATTGTAGCCTTTCAGAAGTTCTTTTTTTGGAAGTTGTTTAAAATGGTTGTAAACTACGACTTAGAGGCCAAAGAGTTTCCACACTAGTCAAATTCTTTTGGCTCTTGCGCAGCTTTTTTCGGTAGTTGGAAATCAAAGGAAAAGTCAATGTTGTCGGCAGCCATTGTGTGTTAACTCCATGCTTTGAAAATTCTCCGATAGAACTCTCATTGTTCACCCTCGTGGACAAAATGGATCCACTATGGCAATGTCCTCATGTGGAAGATATTTACAATAAGCTGGAGAATGCCATCTTCTACGCAATAATTAACAATAGTATCAGATTTAGACCCCTTGGACAGATCACAAGGGTCAATAAATTAAATGCATTTATGTCGATGACAGTAGAAACCATTAATCGATTATTTAATAAATTAATTTTTAATTAGATTAATCAAATTTTATATAATTAAATTTACAAGAGAGGCTGGATTCAGTGTTTATTTCATGCAATTCTAATTCTAATGCTTGAATGGCAGAAAATGATCTAGATTGGTTGTAACAAGCTAACCAATGACACCTTTAAGTTCACGTATATGTTATTGTTATTACATTGCAAACTCATGCCTACCTGGATATACTCAATTAAGCTTTTGTTTACCATAAATAAACACATTACCCAGGAATCTCCAAAGTCTCACCTTTCCAATTTCTCCGTCTTTGTTCCTTCTGTGCCTAAAACGGACTTTCCTTCCTTCTCTCTTATATGTGTTCTCCCATTACTTACTACCAAATCCAATTCTCCTGCCCACCACCCTTCGTCGGAAACGTCCAGTGTCCGGGTAACTTTCGTGGGTTACCTCTCAGGTCTCGAGTAAGTCCGTCCCCTGATCTGCTTGTTTCTTTTCCTTGCTCACTCTTCGGGGTACACAAATTTTTGTGTTTTAAAAAAATACTGTAACATAACGTCTTTTGGATTATACCAGTAGTCATTGGAGTATATCAGTCAGTCACTTTCTTTGATAGGGTAGCGTAAACGGTTGGCTTGCAGGTTCCTTCTTGTATCTATCTCTTTTATATTCTCCATTTTGTATTTTGGCATCAACTGCCGAACAAGGGACTTATGGCTTCTAGTCTTGTTTAGTAATATAAAACTTGTATATTCTCTGAGCTGCTTCGACAGATTATCTTCTTACTTTTGTTTCAGCTTCTTGATCCTTTAAGAGGGCGTGCAATCCTTAATCGAGTCCGGTGACAATTACTTCGCCGCACACTTAATTTGTTTGGAGTAAAAGGGTATCTTTTTTTTTTTTCCCTCATGACGTATATGATCTGGTTTTTCTCTGTTTTGACTGATTGTTTATGGGAACTAGAATGGGAGGAGGGGTCGTTGGAGGAGACGATGGGGTGAAGAGGAGAGGGTGTTCGTGCACAAAGAACGATTTTCTACCGGAGGAGTCGTTTAAGAGCTGGGGAAACTATGCCAGAGCGCTGAGAGAGACTCCAATGAGGTTCAAAGACCGGGTTTTGACACGGTCCATGGACTCGACGGAGCTGACTGAGATAAGAGCTCGGAGTGAACATGACATGAAGAAGAACTTGAATTGGTGGGACTTGATATGGTTCGGAATCGGCGCCGTCATTGGCTCCGGCATCTTTGTTCTCACGGGGTTGGAGGCACGTGACCACGCCGGCCCCGCCGTCGTTCTGTCTTACGTGGTCTCAGGAATCTCCGCCATGCTATCTGTCTTTTGTTACACCGAGTTCGCCGTCGAAATTCCAGTTGCAGGTAATATCAAATCCAATTAAATGCACCTTCGTATAGTTTTCAAACGTCCTTGCTTTTCTATTATCAGAAAATATGCCTCACAACTTTTGAAATCCCTGAACAGTGTTAGATTATATTGATTACGTATTTAATGTATGAATCCGTTCTAGGTTCAGGGCAGTAGGTAGCTCACAGTTTTACATTGACTGAAACCACAAGTGTACTGATATTCTATGAAGGGTAGGGATGCCATTTGAGATATTTTTGACTTCAGATTTTCATATGGAGCAAGTTGCCTTGCGTCACGGAAGATGGATTTGGACAAAGACTTTTAATATGAGACTGATTATACTTGTGGGCGTTGAAGCTGACATCTTTGCTCAACAAAACACTATTCAATAATGTTGTGATCCTCGTTTATCCGAAAAGTTAGGATTAATGATTTCTAACTAATTTGTTTTTTACTTTCAGGAGGCTCATTTGCGTACCTCAGAGTAGAGCTAGGAGACTTCATGGCCTTCATCGCCGCCGGCAACATCCTCCTCGAATATGTCATCGGCGGCGCCGCCGTATCACGGTCATGGACCTCCTACTTCGCCACCCTCTGCAACCACAGACCTGACCAGTTCCGCATAATAGTCCACAGCCTCCCGGACGATTATGGACACCTTGACCCCATAGCCGTTGGCGTGGTGGCAGCCACGTGCATTCTCGCAGTTCTCAGCACAAAAGGCTCGTCCCGCTTCAACTACATAGCCTCCATCTTCCATGTCATCGTCATTTTGTTCATCATCATTGCTGGTCTCACAAAAGCCAACGCAAGCAACTACACACCATTTGCTCCATTTGAAGCACGTGGGATTTTTGCCTCAGCAGCCGTACTCTTCTTCGCTTACGTTGGTTTCGACGCTGTGTCTACAATGGCTGAAGAGACCAAAAACCCTGCTAAAGACATCCCAATTGGGCTTGTCGGGTCCATGACCATAACCACATTAGCCTACTGCTTGATGGCTGTTACATTATGTTTGATGGTTCCCTACAAAACGATTGATGGTGACGCCCCTTTCTCCGTTGCGTTTGAGCAGGTTGGCTGGGGTTGGGCTAAGTACATCGTCGCCGCCGGTGCTTTAAAGGGTATGACGACGGTTTTGCTGGTGTCGGCGGTGGGTCAAGCTAGGTACCTTACACACATTGCTAGAACTCATATGATGCCTCCGTGGTTGGCTCACGTTAATGCAAAGACTGGAACTCCGATCAACGCCACGGTTGTTATGCTCACTGCTACTGCTATTATTGCTTTCTTCACCAAGCTTAATATTTTGGCCGACTTGCTGTCTATTTCAACGTTGTTTATCTTCATGCTTGTGGCCCTGGCTCTTCTTGTACGTCGATATTATGTCACTGACGTTACAACTCCTGCTAATCGGGCTAAACTCATCGTGTGCATTTTGATCATTCTCGGTTCGTCAATAGCTACTGCTGTTTATTGGGGTGTAGCAGGAAATGATTGGATAGGGTATGTGATAACCGTGCCGATATGGTTCTTGGCTACTTTGGGACTTCAAGTTTTTGTGCCACAAGCGAGAGAACCAAAGCTGTGGGGTGTGCCATTGGTGCCATGGTTACCTTCTGCTTCGATTCTGATCAACATTTTCTTGCTGGGGTCGATAAATAAAGCATCATTCGGAAGGTTTGCTGCGTGGACAGGTGTTTTGCTGGTATACTATTTCTTGTTTGGGTTGCATGCATCGTATGACACAGCGAAGGAATCAGAAGCGAATAAGAAGGATGCCAATGGTTGGAGAAAAGTAGAGGAAGGTTCTGCATCCAATGGCCTAAATAGTAGCTAAATGTGTGTGGAATGACTACTGCGATCAAGTGTTTATGTAGCCTCTCTTGTTTATGCTCGGTGTTGCTTAAAACGATCTAAAAGTTTCAGTAATATTGCATACACATTTAAAGTCTTACCTGAGTTTTCTTTAGATAGAAGTATCTTTCAGGCATATAAAAGTTCAAAAATTCCAAGACTTCCCTAATGGCCACGGAACAAGATCTTCTGTCCAGTTTTATGGTGTTTTATTGTGTCCAATAAATCTTAGTCATTCATTTATGTGAGTCTTATGTGAGCTCTATATAAATAAACTTGAAGTCACATAAATGAATGGCTGAGATTCACTAGACACAATAAGACATCATAAAAACTGGACAAAGGATCTGGATTCAATGGCCACAGTCATTGTAGCTACTATTAGAAATGGAGATTTTGACCACATATATTTATAAAAATAGCTATTTAATTACATTAGTGGTGATTAGATTACATTAACGGTGATTAGACCTAATTTGTCAATTCAATAATAGCGCAAGCCATATTCAATGTGTTAAGGTAGTCAATATAGATTATGCCAATTTTAATCAAATGATGAAAACTTTATGAACAATCAATTAAACAAATCAAAATAAGATAAAAAGGAGGTTAAGTGTGTGAGTCGTAGAACTTAGAAATTATTTGAAAAAATACAAGTATGAGTAAAAAAAATTAATAAGAAGTTGAAGAACGAGTTATACCTATGCTTCTGGATTATATGTAACATCTCACTCCCGCAAGACCAGAACCAGATATCAATGGTGATATCCAAGCCCGTACCCCACGAGGGTGGTATGCTAGAGCAATCATAACAGTTCAAAACTCAGTAATACATTTTTTTTTTGAAAACCAATCGAGTGCGCAGATATCAGTAACACTATTTTGGTAATCAAATTACAATATGGCAATAATCAATTGGGGCACTCAGCAATAACAGTACTAATTTTGCGGAATCAAACACACATAAACCCTCCATTATCTCCACATGGCATAATTACAAAATATTAAATACATAAAGGTTGAGGAACCAACTAGGTTACTCACCTGTACTTCCGAGCTAATGCCGGGAAGTTTCGACAACGTCCGTGGGATGACGTTCCAACTGTGCCTCTAGAACAATTAAAATAAGTACCCATTACCAACTGTATAGTTAGAAATATCAAACAATGCACAGGGAACAATTAAAACGTGTACAATGCATGTTCATGGCATTCCCGACCCTAATCCAAAATTTTCCCATCAGAAAAAATTCCATCTAAAAATTAGAAAGCTATAGCCACTGACAACACTCAATTCGGACCTCGATCGGTCCAAAAATAAA
>JANVCQ010000003.1:32704754-32727780 GCA_025531925.1 Erythroxylum plowmanianum
GCAGCAGTTTCTAGAGTTGAGGCAGGGTAGGATGACAGTGGTAGAGTATGAGGTTGCGTTTTAATTAAACCAAAATGATGTTGTTTGGTTTAAAACCAAACGACGTTGTTTTGGTTATCTTAAATAATGTTTCTCAGTTAACTTAAACGACGTCGTTTGGTTTAATTCCAAACGACGTCATTTTGGTTAACTGAAAAACGTTCTGCTTCAACTAAAAGTGATGTCGTTTTGGTTTAACTGAAACCCTTTCTATTGTAGCTAAAAATGATGTCGTTTGGCTTTAAATCAAACGATGTCGTTTTTGTTAAGTTAAAGTATTATGTTTCAGTGAGAAACGACGTTGTTTTTTGTTAACTTTAAACCATCCGTTTGGAACCAAGACATCGTCGTGTGCTTTAAAACCAAAGGACGTTGTCTTGGTTCCAAACGACGTCATTTTGGTATGTAAGAAAACGTTCTCCTGCAAGCACAAAATGACGTCGTTTTGTTCTCAATCAAAAGCGACATCGTTTTGTTACAATCAAAAATCTTGAACTTTTGAGTCGAGAAGACGACACTTTAACTAACGAAATTATTGACGGAAATTTCCATCACCAAATCACAATTTTAACTTTTCCATTTTTCGGACAATTTTATCAATCGATGCAAGCTATCTGTTAGTAATTACCGATAGTTTCTTCATCGTCGGTATTATTCCGTCGCTATTTTATACTTTTCTTGTAGTGCTTTTTACCAATTACATGTGAGATGAGAAGCGTAGAGGAATTATTTGGTTCTTATATATGGGAGAAGTTTAATTTGGAATAGAATGTGGCTATGATTTTATGTTCCAAGTAGGCACAGCCTCACTTTCTTACGTCAATTGCATCACCTTAAGAGTTGAGTGCATGTCTTTTATCAAGTGACCTCAAATGCTTTGTTGTTTCACTCTCCTTACATCACTATGAGAGCTAAGTGATGTGAGAATGACTAACCATGTAAATAATCCATTGAATATGCCTAACGGCCAAGTTAAAAGAGCTAGTAGTAATAAGATTAAAGAGGCTTTGAATGGCCTTATTCAAGGCATATATGTTAGTTAAGTTTCAAAAGGCATTTCAAGAGCTATTTTGAGAGGCTTATTAGATCCAAAGGAAGATCAACTAATAGTTAACTTGATTCAAGCTAAGCGTGGAAAAGATTTGGAGGTTTAAGACCTGCCTAGGCCTTAGACATAACCATATTATAGCAATTCACCATATTGTAGAAGTAATCCCATCAATTTCTAAATTATAAGGGAGACGACCCTGAGTTACTAATAACAGGAGGCATATTAGGCCTAAACCAATAAATTGAGAATGATGATTTTAAGTGATGGTGATGGTGATATAACATTTGACGTTAAAGGTGACAAATTTGATCCCAAGGGAGGAGTTACACATGATTTGTAACCTAAGAGGAGTCTAGAATTTGAGAAGGTGTGTATAAGAATCTTAATAGAGTAAAGACGACTATGGCACTGTTTGACAATCAGCTGATTGCATTAGTTGTTAGCTAATAGCTAATTCTATCAGCTGATTTGACCAATGGATTGCATTAGCTATTTGTCATATAATGTTTGGTAAAATTAGTTATTTAATATTAGCTATTTATGGGTAGAATGACTTATGAAAATATGACTTTAAAAAAATTATAAAAATATGAATATTATATATCTTAGTATTTCGTTGAATATTCTTATAGGAATTTAGATTTAGATATTTAATTCTCCAAAAATTAAGTTTATAACTCTAATAAAAAACATAGAACATATAATAATAATAATAATAATAATAATAATAATAATAATAATAATAATAATAATAATAATAATAATAATAATAATAATCCAATGTTAAATTTTCTATTAATATAAATGATGTAGCGAGCTACATCATATTAGTATTTTTCATATAACATGTATGAATTTTATTATTTAATAAATTAAAAATGACATAAGGACATGACTTAAAAAATTTATAAGGTCACAATTAACAAAAATTAAAATTTTGACAATAATAAAAATAGAACGAAAATTAAATTTTACAAAATTAATTAATTATAATTAGGCATAAATTGATTTACAAAAATTAAATAACATATAGCTTTATTTATTTAAGAGGGTGTAATTGGTTTTTCACTTGCACATAATCAGCTGTTTATATAAAATGCTACTATTGTATAGCTTTTCAAAAATGAGCTGTTTGAGATAAATCAGCTACTTTTTCATCTTCTTACCAAACAAGAATTTCAGCTGTTTGAAATGGTCAAACAACTGAAAGACTTGAATCAACTAACAAGTAGCTATTCCTTATTCACCAAATGCAGCCTATGTCTTCAAGGGTAGCAATGATCCCCAAAATTATTTATAGTTTGATCTTTAACAGTTATAATTATTTTAAAGAGAAGAAGGTAAAGTTAATTGTAGTAAAGTTGACTAATTATATTACTATTTACTAAGTGCCCGTTTGGTTGAGCTTTTGGAGGGTGAATAAGCACTTGTTTTCACTGTAAAAGCTTTTTTTTAAATGAGTATTTGGCTATAAAATAAAAGGCATTTTTTTAGTAGACATAACTTTTTTGGCAACCAAAATACAGCTTTTTAAGAAGTCTAAATTTGAAACTTTTCAAAAAAGCACATTTTTAAGTAGATTTTTCAGATCAATTAATGAGTCTATTTTTAATCTATTTTACCCTTATGTTTTACACACAATTTCCACAATACCCACAAACTTATCTTCACATTTATTTTAGAATTTATATAATATTATTTATCTTTTGTATATGTTTTAATATTTGTTTTTTATATTAGTTTTATTTATGTTATAATTTATATAAAAGATTTGGTTAGATATATTTTCGTTTATGTTTCATATGGTTTAAAATTATATAATAATTAATATATTGTGCTTTGCATATTGTTTAATATACTTTAAATAATATTTATATGCATAAATAATTTTTATTACAAAATAAAATATAGTTAAAATTAATAAAAATGCCTTTTATTTTTATGTTTCCAAATAGTCTATCGTATGAAACTCTTTTAAAAAGCTATTTTTTTAATTGACAACCAAACAGTTAACTACTTCTTAAAATAACTCTTCTAAAAAAAGTTTTACAGATAAAAGCTCCACTGACAAAAATTCTACTAATATAAGCTCATTCAAACAGACATTAAGATGAGTTGATGAATAATAGGAGGATTGTGAGCTATTCATAGGTAATTGAAATAAATTAGAACGTATTATTAGAAGGAGATTCGTGCTAAGCCATTATTATAGAGATTTCAAAGTCATTCTCTAGGAACAAAAGTATGGAGGATTATTATAAAGAGATCGAAGTAGTAATGATTCGAGTCAATATAGAGGACAGAGAAGCTATTATGACCAAGTTCTTAAATGAGTTGAATTTAGGTGTAGTCAATATGGGTTGAATTGAGGTGTAGTCAATATGGTACACTTACAACTATGTAAAGTTAAAAGAGATAATGTATATAAAATATGAAAGTAAATAGACAATTAAAACATAAAGGAGTATCAAAGTACCCCGTTAGCTTAATAACTCCTAAAGGTGTTATTAAAAAAAAAGGATGAAGGAATCCTTCTTAAATAAAAGTAGTTAAGCCATCTAAGGTTAAAAAGGATGCCTATAATAAAGACAAAGGTAAAATTGATTCTCGACCCTCTTAAAATAGAAATAATGAAAATTTCCATTATTAAGGATACGATTTATTACACTACAACACTCAAATAAGAGGGTCATAAGCATGACAAATGATGGATATATAGCGAGCATGAGAGATTCAAACGAAAAGAAATATATACCACCACTTAAAGATTCTAGTGGCGAGGGTGCTAAGTATACTGTTAAGGATAAAATGATTATTACTCAGAGAGCATTAAGTATTTAAATTAAGGTAGATGAGTTAAAGTAGTAGAGAGATAACATCTTTCATACTAGATGTCATGTTTATAATAATGTATGTAATATGATTATTGGTAGAAGGAGTTGTACTAATATTGTTAGTACCACTCTTGTTAAAAAGTTGTGTTTGCCTACTGTGAAGCATCTTATATTGGTTTATACTTTATAGATTCTATTACATAATTAATTAAATGTATTATTTATCTTATGTGTATTTATTTATTTAACTAATATATAAATATATTTTACAAATAAATTTATGATGAAATTATGATTATACAATTTATATTGCATCGATGTACTATCACTAAATTGTTTATAATTACTGCTTTATTAATATTAGACATTAGTTGTAAGGCCCCAATATATACTCTAGAAGCATTATAGTATGTCTATGGTGTATTAAGAAGTGAACATAAAGAATTAAGGATATCTAAGTATAATAAGAGACATAATGGTAATTAATTTACAAGATAGGGGTAAATTGGTAATTTTTTCATTTAGGCATGAACATGAATAACTATATGTGAAATATGGACTACAATGAAACCAATTGATGACTTTATATGCCAACCTAGGAACTAAAGGAAGAAGAAGGACCAAATGTACAAATGTGCAAAAAATCCACATATGGTCTAATAAGATTTAAGACTAGAAACTTCATAAAAAAGGGAGAAGAAGAGAGGGGAGAAGGACGTGTATGTAGGGTTACTCCAGAATTTTCTCATCTCATCTCCTCTCCACTTCGTCTCCTTTACCTCATCATTTTGTATAAGGAATTAAGCTAATCCTAGGTGAAAATCAAGGTAAAAGTTAATGGTTTTTCTTCTCATCTTCATTTTTTTCTTGCTTTGCTCACGAAGAGTTGGAATTATAAGGTTGGAATTGGGATTGAGATATGTATTTGTGGTATTTCTAGTTGGTGAATCAAGTAAAGCAAAAGGGCAAGAGACGCAAAAGCACTTGAAGAAGAGCTAATTAGTAAGACTACACTTAGTTAATTTTTGTATTTGTGTATATTTGAATTTGTACAAAGATTGATTTAGACATGAAATGGTTGCTGGAATGATGTCTTGGTGTTACTTTGTATGCAATAGGTTGAATATGACGAGAGACTAATGTTTAGTGAAATTCTATCATTTAGTGACTAGGTCAGCCATGCTATATGAAGCAGAGTGTTGGCTCATCAAACAAATTCATGTGCATAAGCTAACAATGACAGAGATGAGGATGCCTTGGTGGATGTACAACCTTACTTAAAAAGATAGGGTCAAGAATGTAACAGTGAGGGACAAATTAAAGGTTGCTAATGTTATGGACAAATTAAGAGAGACAAGATTTAGGTAGTTTGATTATGTAAAGAGGAGACACCCGGACGTTTCAGTGAGAAGATACGAAAGAATCACACTTAAAGATTGTAAGAGAAAAATAGGGAGGCCTAAAAATAATTGGGGGAAAGTGATGAAAATGATATGACAATGTTGGAACTTACCGAAAAGTGAGATGATGCGAAAGAATCATACTAGTCATAAACGTAGCTTTGAATATGTTTCACAAGTATTTATGTGAGTGAAAGTTGATTACATATCAACTAGGAGCTCTAACACATTACATGGAGAATAAAAAATATCAAGAACCAAAATCAATTGGACTTGGTACTTAGTAGTCCTATCCTTTGCTCACATTTAACCACTAAAAGACAAATAATAGTTCATTTCATTATTCTTCCATGACTATCCCCATATTCTTATTATGCTTGAAAATTAATGGAAATAGAGAATGTGCAACTATGTCTAAGAATATATAGGAGCAAGAATGTCAACACAACACGAAAGTCACCAAAAGCAACACAGAGAGTACACATGCCTAAAACAGGAATTTTCCTGGTTAAAACATCAAAACAAAACCCATGATGTACAACTAAAATAATTACAAGTATGGAAGTACCCTAGTTATTCACAATAAATCTCAATGATCTATGCGACATTTCATCAAACACATTACAAGCAATATCTCATATTCCCAATATTAATATACAAAGTTCTCAAATTAGCCACATCATGTTTCAAAACAACCAATTAAACCAAATTGACCAAGAGAGAATGAAAGATTACCTTATTAAGTACATTGGATCATTCACCGAATCACCATTGGCTGTTTCAGTGTTGGTGATTGAGTTGAGTCACGACAGATAATATACGAAGAAGAAGAACCGAGATAGAACGTGAAACGAAGAAGAAGAACAGAGAAGTGAAAGCAACTAGGGGGTGAAGGGAGATGGATGGAGGCAGGACTGTAGGAGGAGGTTGCTGTGATGAGTGACTTAGGGGTGAGCGTGCGAGAGCAAGATTGTGAGGGGTGGGGGCAGGGGCAATGCTGCTGGCTTGTTTAATCATAGGCCAAACGACGACGTTTTGACTTGCAACAAAACGACGACGTTTTGACTTGCAACGACGACGTTTTGTCTTCTCTTTTATTAATTGTTATAACTTAAATGACACCATTTTATTTTTAAATCAAAATGACATCGTTTTGTCTTGAGAAGAAATATTTTATACATAAACAAAACGACATCATTTTGTTTGGATCATTCTGCGGGTCACATGTCACAGGCGGGGCCGCTTGACTAGGGCCACAGTTCGGCCTGTCTACCTTGGTTTATGGTCTGTGGCCTGTGGCCCGCTCGCGACCCGTGGCCAGTGACTCAAGGGCTGTGGCCCCGACCCAAATTTCCACAGGCCATTCCCAGCCAACCCGTGACCCAACCCGTGGGTCGGTTTGACGAGGCCAAACTTGTTGACCCCGAGTTGGGCTGGGCTAGGCGGGGTAGTCTTGATATCCCTAATTTCAATAAAAAAAGTTTTTGTTTTCAATTGGCTGGTGTTGGCATCCTTAATCTCAATGAAATAAGTTTTTGTTTGTAATTTTTACATTACAAATCTAAGTTGAACATATCTAAAGGCATACTATAATAGATAAGAAAAATTCCGTTGTCGATTTAATTATTGATTAAACTTCGATGAAAACCCTTGGTGAAAACTGGCATGTAAGTGCAAATAAGGAGGCCATAAAAGGAAAGAGCGAGAGCTAAGCTTCAGCAATGGAGGACTCAGAGGGAGTTCTCAGTTTCGATTTCGAGGGCGGCCTCGACGCCGCCCCCACCATACCCACCGCCGCCTCCATGCCATCTATTCCTTCCGATAACCCCTCTGCCGCTGTCCCCGTCAGCTCTTCCGGTCCAGTCACTGGGGCTCCCGACCCTGCCGGTTCTAATCATCCGTCGCGGCGGAGCTTCCGGCAGACGGTGTGTCGACACTGGCTGCGCAGCTTGTGCATGAAGGGAGACGCGTGTGGGTTTCTCCACCAATACGATAAGTCGCGTATGCCGGTTTGCCGCTTTTTTCGTCTCTACGGAGAGTGTCGGGAACAGGACTGTGTGTACAAGCACACTAACGAGGATATCAAAGAGTGTAATATGTATGTCTCTAATTTCATTTCTTTAAAAATCTGTACTTTATTGTTTTTGAATTGATTTTTAGTTATGGTTAATGTGGATATTGCATTCTGATTGGGGAGTGAATGACTTTTAGCATGACCTATTGAATTATATGTTTATTCTTTGTTTTGGGGTTGGGGACTCAATTTAGCACTAGTGATAAAGGTTGGTTGGCAGTTTAGTAGTAGTGGTAAAGGTTGGTTGTTTTCAGTTGTGTGATCTGTTTCTCATGGTGATAGTGTTAAATTTAGAACTAATTTTTGGTGAAATTCTTTGTTGGTGATTTACTGTTACGTTATTTTTGAACAATTTGTGGATAAGTGCCCCAAATAAGTTGGGGTGCTAAAGATTAACTAAGTTGCTTGCTTAGGTCTTTGATGAAAAATTTCTAATATTTTTTCTCATATCTTTTGTCCCAAGAATTGCCGTTGTACAAACACTTGAGTGGTTAATGCAATTACGAATGTCTCTTACTACTTAGGTTAAAAGCCTAAACTTGAACTCTGTTGGATGTTGGCGTTTTATATTGAGTATTTCTGCGTAAGCAGCACTAGAACTGAGACAAGAGTGACTGACTCATAGTCAATGTAATATTGCCATTGCAGGTACAAATTGGGGTTTTGTCCAAATGGTCCTGACTGTCGATATAGGCATGTAAAGCTACCTGGTCCTCCACCTCCTGTTGAAGAAGTACTTCAAAAAATTCAGCAATTGAGCTCTTACAACTCAAACAAATATTTCCAGCAAAAGAATACTGGTTTCACTCAACAAACAGAAAAATCTCAGTTTACACAAGGTCCCACAGGTGCTGGTCAAGGTGCAGTTGGAAAACCTTCCATCACAGAGTCTGCCAATGTCCCACAACAGCAACAGGCAGTGCCGTTGCAACAACAGCAGCAAGGACAGCAGTCTCAGCAACAGGTTGGTCAGACTCAGATGCAAAATTTTCCAAATGGGCTGCCTAATCAGGCAAACAGAACTGCAACACCTTTGCCCCAAGGAATTTCTAGGTGTGTTCAGAGTCCTAAGGTCTTTAATTGAGTTGTGTAAATCAGTTCATGTATTTTGTTTCAATATTGTTATCAAAAGCTATAGGGATGATACGTAACAGTTCCGGAGAAGACTTTTTGTATTTACATTTTACTACTATTATATAATAAATTGATTAGTTCTTCCATTGTGAGAGGGAAAAGAAGTTTATTCTTTTTTTTTTTTCCTTCTTAGCTTTGAAATGTGTCGTGTTTTCTTCAAGAGGGAAGTAGGAATGAATCAGGCAGGAAGCTACCGCTTCTAGAATAGAGTGCAAGCTTAAATTTGCCCTAATGCTAGCACATTTGAGGTGGTAAATGTCCAAATAAAATGTCTTCAAATCAACCTCAAAGGTGTCAGTGATCTGTTGTTGGTTTCAAAACAGGGTGGCATGCACAGGGTGGTGGCATTCTTCCTGGTGTTACTTGTTCTCCAGGAGCAATGCATCATCAATCAAGGTTCTTGGTGATCAACTGATACCAGAATTTTTGTCTAGTTTTTTCCTGTTCAATTCTCTTGCTTATTCTGCATGTAGTTAAGGTCTTCAAAACTTTTTTCAAAAATCATGTCAACATCAAGATTTCGTCTTTTTTTCTTTGTTGTCTAAATAATTTCTTATAAACTGATTTGTTGAAAGTGTTGCTCATTATGCATTTGGGTCATTTCCTTATGCTTTCTTCACTTATGGGAAACTTGAGTTGGTTTCAATATGAGTTCAAAAGAGTCATTCTCATTTAATGAAGACAATTTTGTTTTAAATCATTGAACAATATTAGGTGAATTAACCACATATTAACAAGTCTGTTGACTCAAAAGTTGAGACTGTATTGCAAATATTTGGACGGGCTCAAGCATTTAAGACTAGGCTTTATCGATGCCATTATTTTGACTTTATTTCTTTCTTGAATCACGTATGCACGTGGAGACGTATGTGTTACGTATAGGTTGATAGTAGACTTTCTTGATGGTTTTCATGGTATCTGGTTGAATTTTATGTAAATAGTCAACATATTACTTGTCAATTTAAACCCCTTTATTGACTTAAACTTGGGACCTGGGAAAAATGCCAAATTTTGTTTTCTACTTTTGCTGCATCAAAGTACAGGTATTTGTAATGCTTCATTTTGCTACTAACCAATTTGTGCAAGTGAATATGTCAATCGAAATTTGGAGATAAGTCTGGACTAATTGTTGTGTGCACATTGTTTAGAAGATGACACTTTGATGATGCCATGATTATAGAGTTTAAATAAGAAGAACGTCACATTTTTACTATATTATGTGTACCTCTCTACTCTTCAGAAATGTAAGATTTGTGAAGCTCTATTAGTGCAGTTTACTTGACTTCATTGTAAATTGATCTGGGATCATTAAGTCCTGAGGCCATGTAAGCTCAGATGCTTTGGTTGCCATGTGACGCTCCTACGGATCCTAGCTTCTTTTTCTTTGATGACTATTAATACTGGGATCAGTATATTTTGACTTCTAATTCTACTTTAATGTGCTTAGTATATTCTTGCCTCTGTTAATCCTCTACTCTGCTTTTCTTCTTTCACCCCAAATTAAGCATCTTGATTGTTTTTAATTTGTTCTCTCGATGATGATCAGACTCACTAAATTTATTTCACTCTTGTATATGTTATCATTAGGTACTTTATTGTTAAAAGTTCCAACCGTGAAAATCTGGAATTATCTGTACAACAAGGAGTATGGGCAACCCAGAGAAGCAATGAAGCTAAACTCAATGAAGCCTTTGACTCTGCTGAAAATGTGATCTTAATATTCTCAGTCAACCGAACTCGACATTTCCAGGTTAGTTTGGGATACTACAGCTTTAAGTTGATGAGCAAAATCATTGTCCATCTTTAGTTTTTCACAATGAAAATTAATTTGGGTGTCTAATGGCTTTCTTGTGCATACTTTTTCTCTAAAGTTAACCTAATTAACCTAATTTCATGTTACATCCATTCTCCTTTTTGAGATGCTAAACTTTAAATCACCAATTCTTGATAGGGATGTGCAAAAATGACATCCAAAATTGGGGCGCCTGTTGGTGGGGGAAACTGGAAATATGCTCATGGAACTGCACACTATGGACGAAATTTCTCAGTCAAATGGTTGAAGGTACATTCACACATTATTTTGGCAACTTTACTTTTCTTTAGTTTTTATGTGCATGTTGGAAACCAAAGTATGTGGATAAATGACTGATTACGCTCTCTCTCTCTGTCTCTCTCTCTCTCATTCTCTCTTTCGCTCTCTCTTATGATCATCTTTTATTTTGAAGTTTCCAACTTTTACTTAGAAACTTTAATATGTTTCTTCCATATCTATGGTTTTCTTTTGAAGGACTCAAATGTATATTATTAAAATGATGTCCTTATATCCACAGGCTAGAGGACAACCTTGACTTTAACAATGTATATGAGTTGAAAGATGAGTGTTGTTTTGGAAAGAAAAATGATTGAATAGTTTCCTTTATTTGTGTTGTAAAAACAATGTATCTGGAAGTTTAGGTACATCTATTAATTCTCATCTCATTGTACATCTGTTATAGCTTGATTTGGTAATGTTGATGTATACCATGTGATATCACATTTTCAACTTTATCTTGTAATGTCTGCCGATTTTTCACTGCATGTCCAAAGTGATGGATTTGCACTTGATGCTACTTGTATGCCAGTGGGGGCATTTTAGTTCTTGTGAAATAAAATGCTGATAGTTCTAAGCTTGATTTACAGTTGTCTCAGGGTTTGTATACATGCTAGGGGTAGCTAATTGCAGTTTTTTTATGACAGTTATGTGAACTATCCTTTCACAAAACGCGCCACTTGAGGAACCCATATAATGAGAACCTACCAGTGAAGGTACATTGCCCCGCTGCTCTCCTCCCCCTTCTTTTTTGTTTCTCTCTGCACTTTTCTTCATGTTGCGTCATATGTTTGTCACCTTCATGCCAAAGGATATGGAAGTTTCTGCTCATTATTAGTATTACGAGGCATCAGGTAGAGCAAATACCATACTTTATAATTTCCAAGTATGCATTACACTAGTAGGCATCTGCCTTTCTGACATTTTATTAATTTTATATAGAGGGTCTTTTGTGGGATTCCTTAAAAATTCACCATTTATATTTTGAAGAATCATCTAACTTTTGATGTCTTATTTTTCGTACTCCTTTTTCATGATTAGTTCAAAAAAGAAAAGGGTTCTTTGTTTAATTGATGGTCTGCCATTGTTGTACTAGTTCTAAGGTGGTATGAATGAGAGATTTCTCTTGTCAAACTCCTAAATTTGCTTCTTTGAGATGACGTAAATATGAAATGATAACTATTTGATTTACATAATTTACAGCTGCTTTTCCCAGTCCAATGGAATATGATAAGGTTTAAAATCTAATTTGCTTGATTATTAGCTTAGAAAAAGAAAACAACATCATATTTTCTTTTACGATGAAATTGATTTTTCTAACCCTGTTTCTTTTGTATGGGTCTGTGAGGTAGTACCTGTTTTTATATGCAAGAATTGTTTTCCTAGTTGCTGTATTCACTTGTATGATTCTATGCATGGCTACAAGCTTTAGTCAGTTGCACTTAATTATTGATGCTTTGTATAATTGCAGATCAGTAGAGACTGTCAAGAGCTGGAGCCTTCTATTGGGGAGCAGTTGGCTTCCTTACTTTATCTCGAGCCAGATAGTGAGCTCATGGTACATGCATTGTTTTGGTGGTTTTATGGCCATTTTTTGGGTAACAGAAAATGAATTTGTGGTCAAGTAGAATAGACTTATGAGTGAAATTTTGCTTTGAGAATGGCAAGTATAGAATGCAGATGAAAAAAGGGTCAACTTCAGTTTCTTTAGTAATAGGTTATCATGATACTGGCTCTGTCTCAAGTATTCAATAAATTCATTTGACTTGGCTCTATATCTGGATATAAGTTAAACAATTGTTACATGTGTCAATTGGAATTAGAGTAGGATGCTCGAGTATGATTGCGTTGGGCATTTGTTGGATGAATTTAACGTGTTAAATATTCTTTTGGGCGGATTTACTGGACTAGTTCCCTGAATATGTTTTTATCTCTTGTTGAGATCTAGTGAAAAAGTGTTAAGCTTACGTCATGCTCTGCATACTTTTGGTTCCCATTTTCCTCTCACTTCCTACGTTAGACAGCTGAGTGTCATAAAACACCTCTCTTTGTTCCAATGATTGCCAGAACCAAAGCATTGTAACTGTTCTTTTTCTTACTGGATAGGCGATATCAGTAGCAGCAGAGGCAAAACGAGAGGAAGAAAAGGCAAAGGGGCTCAATCCTGACAATACTGGCGAGAACCCAGATATTGTCCTGTTTGAAGACAATGAAGAAGAGGAGGAGGAGGAAAGTGAAGATGAGGAAGAAAGCTTTGGTCAGGCTAGTGCGCCAACACAAGGGAGGGGAAGAGGAAGAGGAATTATGTGGCCCCCTCACATGCCTTTGGCCCGTGGAGCTAGACCTATTCCTGGAATGCGAGGTTTTCCTCCAATGATGATGGGTGCTGATGGATTTTCATATGGACCTGTAGGCCCCGATGGTTTTGGAATGCCAGATCTTTTCGGTGTGGGACCCCGAGGATTTGGCCCATATGGTCCAAGATTTTCAGGTGATTTTGCAGGTCCTATGTCTGGCATGATGTTTCCTGGGCGACCTGCACAACCTGGGCCTCAGTTCCCAGCTGGTGGGTTTGGGATGATGATGGGTCCTGGTCGTGGCCCATTTATGGGGGGGATGGGCCCAACGGCAAACCCACTTCGTGGAACTCGGCCTGGTGGTATGCCATTGCCACCGCCTCCTGCATTATCTTCTCAAAATAGTAGCAGGACTGTTAAGAGAGATTCAAGACCAACAGCAAATGACCAGAATGATGAATATGGTGGTGGGTTAGGCCAGGGCAGGGGTCAAGTTGGGGCCGTGGATGATGATGCACATTATCAGCAAGGAGTGAAGGCATCTAATGAGGGTCAATTTGGCTCAGGTAGCAGCTTCAGGAATGATGAGAGTGAGAGTGAGGATGAGGCGCCAAGGCGTTCAAGGCATGGGGAGGGTAAGAAGAAATGATGAGATGAAGAAGGAGATGCTGCTTTAGACTCTGATCAGTAGCCAGTGTCTGTGTCTGAGCTTAGAGTGAAGAGAAACTACTAATCAGCCAAGACAAATTATTGATGCATTATTCCTCGAGTTTTTCTTGTCAGCTTATGCCACACGGGAAATCTATGTCGAGAATTGACAATTCCTTTCTGCCTGAGGGAAAAGAAAGCTAGTTGCTAAGGAAACACAGGATGTGTATCTTTTCAGCGAATGTGTCAAAAAATGCATGAAAAGTTGATCATACAATTCTAAATGGTGTTACAAACTAACTTGTGCTCAACATTTCAGGGCGTCTATTTTAACGCTCCTGCTGATCTGAACTCATGTATGAACTAGATTTTTCAGTTTATAATTCTCTCTTTGAAATGCTTTCAATAAAGCGCAGCAACATTCATAATTCAGACATGAAAAACTTTTGTTTCCATTAATTTCATCAATTATGAAGATTAAAGTTTTCAGGTTAATTTATAGCAAACCCACCTTTCTCTTCACCCTCTACTTTCATTAGGGTGTCGCTATTGCTATTCAGATCGGAGTCTCTGAGCAAGTCAAACCAGCTCTTCACTTCTGTTGTGGTTTATTAAAATAATCATTTGAGATCATTTAACCATAGACATAATGAAATATGAAGCAGTCATTTTTTTATTTTTATTTCAATTAAGTTGCTCATATATTCATATTGTTTGGTTTGGAATAGATAAAAAATGGAATGGTTATTCTTAGGAATAGAATAGATGAGGAATATAATGAAATAAATATTACTTAATTTGGTTAATTCTTAATAATTTTTAATGATGATGCATGCTGATGTTTGATTTAAAAATATAAATTTAAGATGACAAAGAAATAAATAACAAAAAGATTAAAATATTCATTAAAGTCTCCACTATTATTATTATTATTATATTTTATTACCATTAATTTTCTTATTATAATAATTATATTATTATTATTATTAATTTTCTTCTTCTTCTTCTTCTTCTTATTATTATTATTAATTTTCTTATTATTAATTTCCTTATTCTTATTCTTATTATTCTTTATTATTATTATTAATTTTCTTGTTATTATTATAATAACAATATTAATAACAAAATATAAGAAGAAGAAAATTAATAATAATAACAATAATAATAATAAGAATAATCATAATAATGATGATAAGAAGAAGAAGAAAATTAATCATTATAATAATAAAATATTATTGATAATAACATTATTAACGACGACGGCGACGATGATAATGACAACGACGACAACAACGACAACGACAACGATAATGATGAGAAAGACTTTATTGCTTATTTTGCTTTCACAAAATAGGCAGAAGGAAATTACTTTTAACTATTCCTGAAATTGCAGAAATAATTAAACACGAGATTAATTGTTCTGTATATTATTTGCAAACATGCCACAAGTAGTTTACAAAGCGACGGCGTGTAGTTAGTATACCCGCAACAACTGGGTCAGTTAAAAGGTCCAATCCCATAACCCGTTAACCACCTATTGCTTCTTCTTTAACCGAAAAACCTCAACCCTTAAACCCTAGCAAGTAAGAGCCTCTATCAGACTCACTTTCCTCTTTCTCGTCATCGTCTCTCTCAATTAAAGAGTGTGACCTTTAAGCTATTGCTGACGTTCTACAATTTTTATCGGAGAATTCAATTTCTCCACCTGGAAAAAGGCCATTACATTGATATATAAGAACCGACATACGTTTCTTCTCTTCTTAGCTCGATTTTCTTCCAAAAAATTGAATCTTTGAACCAATGAAGGGGAGAATTCCAAAGAAAAATGGAGGGTCAGTTGTCAAAGGGAATAAGAAAAGGGGGACCAACAAATCCTCTATTGAGCAGGACCCATTTTTCGGGTCTGATTCCAAGAAGCGCAGAAAGTTGGGTTACAAAGACGAAGATATAGATTCTGGGGAATCGGAGGAAGAGAATGGGTTGGACATGAGTGCGGTAGAGAACGGTGATGAGGAGGAAGACAAGGAAGAGTTATTGGATGAGACAGCCGGCGAGAAGAGGCAAAGAGTTGCCAAAACTTACTTAGAGAAGCTTCGAGCTATTACGAGGAAGCAGGAGGAGGAAGAAGATGAAGAGGGTGATGATAGAGGGTACGAGAGGGAAGGAGAGAGGGATTCGCTTGTTGCCCAGAAGTTGTTGAAGCAACAGCTTGAGGAGAGTGGCAGATTGAGGAGAGCCATTGCTTCCAGGTGATTCGAAAACCCGTGAGCTGCATTTTGGTAATCGGTTGAATTTTTTGGGTACACTCAATTTGGATCTGCTTTTGAATAACCTTACCTCAGCTGCTAACTTCTGCAATTTATTTTGGCTAGAGTGTTCATGTCACTGAAAAGTCATTATTTTTGGGGTTTTAGGTATACTGTATTCTATGCTAGTTTATTTCACATACGAAAAGCCTGACGGTATTTGTTGGCTTTGCTATACAAATTGATGAGTTTTATACATTTTTTTTTTCTTTCAACTTTGTGACTTTTAATAGTGCTAATTGATGGTCGAGATTTTCCAAAGAAAACTTGCTAGGTGTTATTAGGATATATCTAAAGGTCTGACCAAATTCCTCTTACTAATGTCCGAGATTCTTGCATGGTTGATTTTATCTCATATGAAATGGAGCTACTTTAAGGCAAGCCTGATAATATATGGTTAATTGATTACAATTACATTTATGCACTATTCAGCGCCATAGAATGTCTATATTTTGGTTTAGAGTACTTATTTTCACTTTTTGTGATAGGATTCAGAAGCCTGAAGATGTTGATAGATTTGAGATCCTAGTGAAGCACCGGCAGTCTGTCACTGCCATTTGTCTGTCTGATGATGACTCAAGGGGTTTTTCTGCTTCAAAGGATGGAACCATTCTACACTGGGATGTCGAGAGTGGGAAACATGAGAAATACCAATGGCCTACTGATGAATTGCTTAAAACCCATGGAGCTAAAAATCCAGAAGGCCGAGCTACAAAGCATAGCAGAAACGTTTTGACATTGGCTGTTAGTACTGATGGTCGATATTTGGCTAGTGGAGGATTGGATAGGCATGTTCATTTGTGGGACACTCGTACACGAGAACATGTTCAGGTAGAATTGACTGGTTCCCTTTTATTCACAAAGTCGTTTAACAATGAGTGGAAACTATTTTGGTTCTTCTTATATATTAACTTTTTGCAATATAAGCTGCCAGAGAAACTCTGTTTTATAATTTAGAGTAGTAGACATGAACTGGAACCAAATCTACTTGCTGCATGCTGCATGCTGTATGCGGGTTGTCATTTACATTCGCTTTTAGCTCATAAAGGACGCATTTTGATGAAATATTGAAGAATTTTTAGTTCTTATATGGTGTTTTTCCTACAGGCTTTTCCAGGTCATAGAGGACCTGTTTCATGTTTAAGCTTTAGGCAAGGGACTTCAGAACTTTTTTCTGGTTCATTTGACCGATCCATCAAGATATGGAATGTGGAAGATAGAGCTTACATAAACACTCTGTTTGGTCACCAAAGTGAAGTATTAATGATTGACTGCTTACGGAAAGAAAGGGTGTTGGCTGTTGGACGTGATCGGACTATGCAGTTATTTAAGGTGGTTACACCCTTTTATCTTGGGATCTATGCATGTTCCTATGTGTGAAATGCAATGTCTCTTATTACCACAGCCTTTGATTATCAGTTATTCTAAAGTACTTGGAACCTGTTTCATTAGCATCTAGTTTCGTATATAGTGTTGTATCTCTCTTAACATCCCGTTTTGCGTTCTTTTGGTAGGTCCCTGAGGAGTCCAGGTTGATATTCCGTTCTTCTACATCGTCTTTGGAGTGTTGCCGCTTTATTGATAATGATGAATTCTTATCTGGCTCTGATGATGGAAATATTGAGCTGTGGGGCATACAAAAGAAGAAACCCATGTACATTGTTAAGAATGCTCATGCCTTGTTGGCTGACCTGAAGAATCCTGACCAAGAAGATAATGGAAAGATCTTGAATGGTCATTTAGGTAATTGAGCCTGGTGCCCTTTTTATATTTTTTTTAATGGAGCTAGACGGTTATTCATAGGGGCAGGTGCAATTAATGTCATATTGACATTGCTTATACTGGTTATGGTTCATAATTAAATTCCCTTTTTTTTACCTTAAGGTGGTAACTATTCATCAGTGTACTCCTGGGTGAGTTCAGTCACTGTATGCAGAGGCAGTGATCTTGCCGCATCTGGAGCTGGTAATGGCTTTGTGCGATTATGGACTGTTGAAAGTGTGAAAGGCATTCAACCATTGTATGATCTTCCATTGGTGAGTATAATGCATGATAACATTTTTCTGTTAAGTTGTGATGATGTGCAGATGCTGTCTCCTATCTATGTGTGGCCACATGCTAGTATTTGACTGCTAATATTCCTAGTCTTCATTCTATGGCTTTCAGTCTTCTGGGAAAACTTGGATGAGTTTGCAACAAAAAATACTTATTTAACCTGTATAGTAACTACAATCAGAGATACATTATTGTGGTGGGAGGAACTCTATTATTGCTTTGAAGATTAAAGCAATTAACGGTTGGAAGTTTTGGATTATCATAGTCATTGCCAATACACCGTGTCCAAGTTCCGCACTAACTTTTCTCACTTGTTAACTTAATTGAGTCATTTACCAAGTGCTTCTGTACAATGCAGGTGGGGTTTGTAAATTCCTTGGAGTTATCAAAATCTGGAAATTTTCTTGTTGCTGGAGTTGGGCAGGTTAAAATTGTTTTCCTTTTTCGTTGTTTGGCTTTCTCACTTCCGCAATATTTTCTTTTTCTATATTTCTCCATCCCTCTCCTCCCCTACTGTGGAAGTACCCATAGGATTTTATGCTTGAAAGTTTATCAAAGACCTAGTAGTTCTTTTATGTTTTTTGCTCTATGTCAGTCTCAGCATAACTTTTTCTTGAAAATCTTCTGATTCCATGCAACAGGAACCTCGTCTTGGAAGATGGGGGCGGATTTCGTCTGCTCAAAATGGAGTTGCCCTTCAACGTTTGAAACACCAATAGGATGGAGAAAAGTTTTTGACCCTCTTCAATTTTGACTGTTTCGAGAGAATTAAGTGGGAAGGATGTAGTGTAATTTGTTTAAGAAAACTATAATTAATTACCTGTAATTTTTTCCATAGTGAAAGATGAATTCTCCTGCTACCTACATATTCTTTTCCCCATAGCCAGAGGAGCCGGTGCTTGCTCATTCACGCTACTATGTCTAGCATTCAGTCTTCGTAGAGGCATCCTCAGAGTGGGATTTTTTGCGAATGCTTTTGATTCTTACGCTCCAGTAAACGCTTGTTTTCGAGTAACTTGACAACTTCAACGCTAACCTCTTGTAGTTGACCATCTTTTCATGCCAAGATGGAAACATTGTCTGCCCGGAAATATCGTTTGAAGCTGTTACTTAAGTTGCAATTAACTTAAAGAAGTGTGGTAGTTTTAAGAATGTACTTTCAACACCAACTAGATGAGAGATCGTTCACGTCGAGACTTTCCTTTCTTCTTCCAAAATGAGTGGCTGGTGAACTATAAAGAAGTCAGAAATCAACAATTTATGAGAAACATAATTGAGTCGGGCACTGATGAAAGGTTTTGAGCTGTTCCGAGAGGTTTTATCTTCACATGGGATCATTGGCAAGCTCAATATTCTCATGACTATCAAGCTGAGAACGAGAAAACGTTGATTGTAAAAGTTAAGGAAGTGATGAAAGGTTCCAGATATAGACATAATTTGTAGGAACTCAAAAGGTTAAAGCTAAAGGATGAAACACTTCTTTATACCATTCTCGTAATTACTATGCAAACAGTACAGAATAAATTGGAAGTACGCGGATAATCCTTTGCCAATTTCTTCTCCAAGTTTCTTCCAAGGCAACTCTGGAAACACTATAAGAGCGAACAAAGAACCTAAATGCACCACCTGACTGGTTCCAAAAAGTGTTAATTTCTTACCTTTACACAAAAAATGTTACTCCGATGTTTTCAGAAAGAAAAAAATAAGTCTTTATTAGGAAGAAGCACATCAGGGTTTGGACTTTGTACCTTGTACGACTCTCCATCTCGTCGGACATATATAGCTTAAACCTGAAGAAGCATCAATGAGACAGCAAAAGAACATTAAAAGTGAACATGAGCTGCGATACTACAGTGTTTAAAGAGCATTCTATTCTAAAAATTAGAGGTGAAGGCAAGAATTGAAGACACAAACGTGTTGGTGTGGCAAAGGCGTTTTCAAAGAAGACAATCTGGGGACACGAGCGTGCATTAGGCTATGTCCAAGTATGCAAAGAAGTAGAAGGTTTCATATTTTGGTATACTTGTTATGTTCTGGAATGAGACAGTAAGATCTACATTACATGAATTTGACCCAAGTTGTGTCCACGAAAGACAACCTTATTGAGATTCTGTTGGTGTCTTAGACATCTTGTAAATCAAGAACAAGAAGAAGTTAGAAGCTAGTCTTTGTAAAGTCTGTTAACAATGTTGAGAGCCAAGTGTATAAATACAGAAAAGAGAGTAAATGAAAATTAATTCATTCTTCTCGTATACTGCAGTCTTCTACGATTTACAAATTCATACATACGTATTCATAAAACAAGAGATTCTCACAATTTTTTTTTTGTAGAATACAATCTCAAGAGGATTTTAAGATTTGTTAAAATTATGGTTAAGTTAGATTGAGTTTGGTAACGGCCAAGTTATGTTGAATTGTATCAATTATAATTTACAATTCACGATAGTTACTTAAACCTAGTCTATATATAAAGTTTGTGTTCTTTATGAACTAAATTATTGATTAATAAAATGAAACAAGTCACTCTTGGTTCCTGAGAATGTAGACATAACTAATTGATCAGACCGTTATAAATATTCTTGTTTGTTCTTGTTTGTTTCTTTCTTTTATGTGATTCTCTCTTTAATAGGTACACTTTTATCCTCAACAAATGGTATTAGAACATTATTGAGGCAACAATGACTTCAATTCAAGGTTTGAAGTAGACAAGTTCAATAGAACTGAAAATTTCAAATTGTAACAAAAAATGAATGATTAGTTGGTGCAACAAGGCTTGTTAAAGGGATTGCTTGATAATAAGTTGGAAGATATGGATGACCTTGATAGGAAAGAGTTGCAGATGCGAGTAGTTAGAACCAATCATTTATGTCTGATATATAAGGTCATGTAGTATGTTATAGATATTGTATTCGTTGTTGATATATAGAAGCAGCTCGAGACTCAATACTTGTTGAAGTATCTCACATACAAGTTGATTCTGAAGTATAATATACAAGGTAAAGATATATGAGAGAACATAGATACATAAAGATATCAATGTGTTCAACCAAATAGTTAGTAACATGATCGAAGCTCAATTATTTTAGATGATGGTAAAATAATGATTCTAGTTTATTCTTTACCTCCTTTTGAACATGTAGTGATCATGCTCACATTAGGAAAGGAGACAATTGGTGGAGGATATCACTACCTCCTTATTGGCTTACTGCCAATATTGACTCAATATTGATGAAAACTCTCAAGTTGTACGCAAGGGAAACTATGATCATGGGAGAAAGTAAGGGTGGAGTTCTAGGTCAAATCTAAGGGTAAAAATATAACATGCTATAAGAGTAAGCAAATTGAGCATATTAAGAAGGACTATCTAAATAAGAAGGAGCATGATGATAAAATAAAAATTCATGATTCTTCAAAGTCTACTATCGTAGTACATAACATAGACTCAGATTGTAGTGATGGAGACATGTTCTATGTCTCAGCTATTAACTTTAGGACTTATAGATCAAATGACACCAAACAAATATTGGTCTATATCATGCACATTAATCAACATCAATACTATCTAGTTGGAGATGATAAAGATTATAAAATGTTTAGAACATGATAAGTAATGATCATTGTGTTTGATTATACAGTATTAGGACTTGAGTGGCGTCTAATATGTACCATGTTTTAAGAAGAACCTACTCTCCTTAGGTAAATTATATTCAAATGGTTTTACATGCAAAACTAGTAGAGAGAATATTAGGTGGTAAAATGTATGATGGCACTAATAAAAGGGCCAAAATTGATGAAAAATATCTATAGGTTGATAGAGGGTACATTTGTAGTTAGAGACGTAGAAGCAGAGTTAAAGGTAGTTTGCATTGTAACACATGCTATTGGGTCATCTCTACGAGTGAGAGATAACGAAACTTAATAAGGAAACTTATTTAAGGTGTAAAACATAGGAAAGTAGACATCTATAATTTTTGTGTGCTTGGTAAAAAGTCTAGAATAGGCTTTAAGGATTCAATGATCAGAGAGTGATGTATATTGAGACAAATATATCATAAGAGCATGAAGAACTTGTCAAGAGCAATACTAAGGTGATATAATTGGAACTAGAACAATCTAGAATATATGCCAAAGGGGGCTTAATGTTCTAGTTTGGGAGATAAAACAATGTCAAGAATAGAGCATCAACATGGTATAACTACATATTGAGCGAGATAGACCAAAAATCTACCAAGTAGATACGGTTGAGAAGAGTTGGTCACGCATGCTCTTACTATCGATGATGAGATTTGTTTATCTTTCAAGAGACTACGATCAGTGAAGAGAGATAAATAAATGGGTGTTATGGTGAAGGACGTGAGATTTCACTAGGTCAAGGTATTGAATTTTTAATATGGGCAGAGTGTAGAGTCCATTTACAAGAATTGAGCTTGGGTCAACTATTGTCCAAATAACTAGAACTAGTTATTTGGATAATTGACCTTTACTAACGCGCACCGTGGAAGGATTAATGACGATTTGATGAAATTTTCGATGGGTGTTTGTTTTGGTGTAAGAAGGATGGAATTTTCGAATTCAACAAACATGAAGAATAAGGATATGCAAGGTTTGATTTCTACGACATCTCTTGGAAACTTGTTCCAAACAATCCCGATGATCAAAATAAAACCAAAAGAAACGAACAATCAACACACCACAATTGGGAAAGCAATTGATAAGTGAAAGATGGTTCGAAAGGTAACAAGAATAAGAGAATAATGTTTTTCCCTATTGAAGCCGACGACTTTTCAACAATTATGATATAAAAAGTTCTGAAAATTTTTGACCTAAAAACACATATTTATACCTAGGTTACATAATAAAAAGTTGGGCTAAAATATATGGAAGCCCAAAAAAACAAAGTTCAAAAACTAAATAAATAGGTCTGATGTGTTACGCCACTACTGGATCCATATGCTTTTGGGCTTAAGTGATGAAGAATTAAAATAACCCAAATCTTCTTGTCTTTAAGCTTCAAGTATATCCAGTCTAAGGCTTTGAGTTAAATGGATTAGTTTGGGCTCAATTCCATTAAACTCTCCTCCAATAGGCTTGGCTAGCTT
>JANVCQ010000003.1:32759584-32770257 GCA_025531925.1 Erythroxylum plowmanianum
TACACTTCTCTTTGATCTTCCCTCTTCTGGTTTTCTGATGCATGTAGGGAAGCAGGCTAAGGGTGACTGGTAAAACATAAGCTATAGTGAAGAAAATAAATATAATTGCGCTGCCATACAAATTCTAGCTTCTAAATCATCAGAGAAAGGCTATAGAAGCTTAATATTAATGAACACATTTGGATTCCGCTGATACAATAGTTGGAAGAGGAAATATTTGTCCCATCCCTAATCTTTGATTGTGATGAGATGTTGAGGTGGGTGAAGAGGGAGCCAGGGAGGGGGGAGAGAGAGAGGCACGTAAAAAGAATCGTCCCCTACTAAAACAAGGATGCCCCATTGATGATGTACAAAAGGCTCTAAATTACAATCACCTGGTCAACCAACAGTACCATTCTATTCTTCCTGCCTGATCAATGTCCCAAAATATATGTATGTTAGTCCCACTTTTAAAACTGACTGTCCAGATTGTACATCAGTTCTCCGCTTCACTGACATCCTTTTTCTGATCTTTGGCCTCTTCAGATGCACCTTTGGTTGCCTGATGAGTTTCCTCAGTCCCTACAACAACCGTTGCAACGCCAGAAGCTGAAGGGTCTGGACATGGGCTTGCATTACCAGAATCTGCCATTGCCGTAGGCTTGTTACCACTGCTTTCAATTGCAGCAGTTAGTAATTCGTTAACAGCAGTATCCTCATTAGGGCTTTCAGTTGCTGCAGTATGCAACTCCTTGGCAACAGTATCCTCATTAGGGCCTTCAGTTGCTGCAGTATGCAACTTCTTGGCGGCAGCAGCATCATTGGTTACTGACTCGTCAAAGGAACACGGAGGTTCAGTAGAACGTTGATCACCAGAACTACCCACACCCTCCAAATTAACCACCGCACCATTTGAGACAGGAGGGAGATCTGAATTAGACGGGTTATGGACATCTGATGTCTCCCTCCACTCTACCCAGACAGGTGACTTATCACTTGCATTAATTCCTGTTTCATTTGAATCTTTCGACACGTTCTCGGATGCATCGATAATACTTGATTCAGGTACCAGAGAAGTTCCACTATCTTCCAACTCATTGTCTTTATTACCCATTACCTGTTCATCTCCCTCACCATTAATACCACCAGATCCTTCATTACTTGGTGAGGATGAAGAAAGTGCACCAGCAGAGCGCTCATTGGCAATTCTGTCATCCTCAAATGCAAACCAATTGGAATTTGTAAAAAGAGAGCCACTGCAAACTCCAAAGATAACCCAAGAAATGAGAATGTTGCGACTATTATATAGACGATGAAAATAGTTCCGCCTTTCTCTGTGACGAGGTCACATGATTGCAAATAAAATTTAACGTGCTCAAGATGATAAATAACCCAAAATAAGTAGCAGCAACAATGTGCAATGATACACAATAAAAGATCAATAGTTCCGCCTCATGTTTTTATGCTTAAAACTTTTTACTGCTAAATTTTTGGCATTCCACTCCAACCAATCAGGCTTATCTGTCCCTAAAGCAGTAAATATATTTTGCTGATGAGACTAAACTAGACAGCCACAGAAAACTATCATAGCAGGTTATATCTATAGATGCATATTTCAGCATGTAATGACCTTAAGAAGCTTCCTGATAGATCCAAAAAAGAAAAACTCTTGAGTAGGATGTAGGCAGGATGGAAAAGAGATGGGCAAACTAAAGGCCAAATGAAGAGTCAGCCACTTTAACAAGTCAAAATTGTAATTCAAGTCGGCTACATCTTCAGGCAGGCTCCCAGAACAAAATAAATTATACTTTTACTATATACAGTATTAGATACAAAGAAAGGACTAACCTTTCCTGATCATCTCCCAAACGCAGAGAAGATATAACAACTTCAGCAGATTCATCATCAAAGTAGACATCCTGCCAAGTATCTATGTCAAATATCTTTTTATCATAAATCTGACTTTCTACTTCAAGAGAAAGAGCAGCCATTGTTGATATATGATATACACCATTTTCAAGACCAGATAGGAAATTACTTGGGCCTGATTAAGAATCTTCTACAAACAATAAATCAAAAGTTTCTCTCATATTACTATTTGAGGAAAAATCTCTTAAAATTATAATTGACTAAGTTTTAACAGATTTTTTTTAACAATCCCATGATGACCAAACACATATAACAATGTGTTATGCATTGAAACCTTCCCTACTCTAAACACTAAACACCATTTGATCCATGCTTTTTCAATATTTTAGAATCATTTTTTCTACAAGATAGACGAAATGCCCTCTTAAATTAGTTCTCAGCTGTTCCATAATTCATGTCATATTATTGTATAGAATCATTTTTGTTTTTTTCGAACTGAGAAAGATTATCATACCTCATCATCCCGCTCAAGTGACGCATGAACCTGCAGTGTCTAAACCGAAATTAGATGAGAAGCTATCTTTATATGTTATAAGGAGCTTAATAACTACAAACACACAGTTCCAACACTATCCTGCAACTTCATGAAATGCTATTTTTGTGAGACCAACTAATGAAGCAACACGATCATTTAGATATATTACTGTCAAGTCCTAAAATCAGCAGGACTCATACTAGGAGTTATTGTTGTTGCTGTTGTTACTGTCAAGTTCTAAAATATTAATAGGTATTCCATCTCTAACATGATACATCTTTGTATCAAGCAAGCCAAAATAATACCACGAGAGTCCAGAGATAAAGAACTCATTGATGACAGTAACTATTTACCAATGCATGTGCATCTTAGAATCAAACTGAAGGAGATTGTTAGTTTTCAATGTTTCTCTGTAATCAGTTGCTACATATCACAAGTTTCAGAACATATTAGATATTGCTATTCAATGGACCAAACAAAGAAAATAGACAGCATCTTAAATAGAATAACAGTTCATTCATATTTATCTGGTACCCGTTCCTTGTTGTCAAGTTATCACATAAGCCACTCTTGTTCACTTATATTTTCTATTCGTCTAGCCAAAATAAGAAATACCCCAAAAATCCTTTCCCATTGGCTTTATTTGGAATCTTCTTAATCATCCAATTATATTATTTAAAGTACAGAAACTCAAAATCTGATGAGTTGAGAGAGAAACAATTATTATGATGTACAGCCGCACCTCATCTATATCATCATTGCTGTATATACCATATCTAAAAGCCTGGCTCAAATTATTTGCCAGAGCTGCAACATCATAGTCTCTATCCTGGTAATCATCATCATCACTATCTCTGCGGTCATGTAGAGCAGTAGGCCTCCTGCAAGATATTTGCAGAATGTAATACTAAGTAATGCCAACGACAGGAAAAAATGTACAATAGGTACAACAAAGGATACCACCATGACTGCTGTTACTCAAGGCACAATAACTACAAATCCACTGCAGTTACAGTGTGTACCACATACACAAAAAGAAGTAAGCACAACCTCTCCAAAGCAAATACCAAATCATCCAACTTCTTATGAGTTTTTATAATAACTTCCCACTTGGGTAACAGGAATATCACAGTGCTCTTTCATAAGCAAATAGATAGATCATAAAAATCATTGTCAAGTCCCCTTCGCTATAAGAAAAAGATCAAAGGAAGATTTGTTAAACATTTTCAGATAGTGAATTATCCCTTAAAGTTGCAGTCAAAATGTTTCATCTTCTTTACAGTCTCTATTTTTTAGGGATGTGATGCAGTTTCTGCTAGGGTTTCAAAACTCATCAAGATGCTTTTCCTTCATTGCTAAATGGTGATAGGAGGCACAATTAGAATTCCAATATCATAAACCATGTTCTTCTGCCTGTTTTTGGTCCACTTAGAATAAACCTGGAATGAACAAATGGACCAAATGATACATGATTACCGATTATAGATGTAAACGCTTTCATGTAAAGATTAGTAAGCTGGTAATGCCATAAGATTATCTGAAAGATAACCAACCCGCAGGTCCATTGATAGACATTTTCCACAGCATTACGCCTTGTTAAGACATTTGCATGCCAATCACTCCATCCACTATTTTGCTGTCAACGAAAGAAATAGCAAGAAATAACTTCGTATAAGAAAAGAATAAAAAATAATAATGCTATTTTTTCAAATCAACTATCATATAAATAGTCATAAAGATCTGAAGAGAAAATTGAAGAAATGAAAACTGTCCATACAGAATTTGGCAGCTACAGATTGCCATGAAAACAAGCCCTTATGAGACAAGTCACAAACATAATATCAACCGGTAGAAACTAAACTTTGTCTCAACAACTAGACAAAGCTATGATGTAAGACTCCCCCCTAATATGCTAATATTCATTTTGTAAATGAATAGAGCAAACCTGCAAGTATGTCTGAATATCGCTGTTGCTATTTGCCAAGTGAATCAATTTGTTAGATATACGAGTTAAGTGCCCAATATTCCCTATCCTGGGTGGTGATCTACCATCAGCAGGGATTGTTGGCTGCAGGAGAACACAAAATCTATGGTTAACAGATATGGCAACCAGAAAGCGAAACAGATACCATCAAAACTAACAAGATAGGGAAAATATGAAATACTCATATGGGAAGGAGTAATCCTCAAAGAGACAATGGTTAGTAAAATAACCTTGTTTGGTTCAGCCAACAATTTAATGGTTTTCTCAGCCTCCAATATCTTTCCAACAAGATCACATTTATGAAAAATATGTTCAAGCAAAGAAGCATTCTTGCTCTCCAAACATGAGAAAATAATGCTCTCTACATGGTGATGCAAAAAGTTGTTGTAGGGGTACCTACAGGCATAAAAGCAACAATTTAACCCTTCAATTCTATATCCTTCCCAGTATACAAGGAAACCTTGAACTTACTCAAAAAACAAAAGTAAAATTCGTTCTACTGCTCCAAGTTGAATCAATTCCTTCTCAGCAGCCTCACCACCAACAGTCAGTAAGACTGAAATGAACTCAACAATCTGAAAATAAATGAATTCAGATAGAGTCAGCGTAAGTATGATTCTCAGGAAAACAGCACAAATGTCGGAAGAACTAATGCAATAGCTTAAAATGATGAACATGAGGTATTATAAAACCATAATTCAGAAATGAAAATCATAAATCCCACGTGCAAATTGAAGAAGCTGGTTTCAGAAGAAATATAGCTAAAAAGAAATTACCTTTAGACGATGTTTTCCAAGAGGTGGCTGCAGCTTACCATATGTAGTTAACAAGACATCCTCTGTTGATGATGAAGTATCTAAAAGTTTTAGAAGATCACCTGAATACAGAAACATGATACATTATATACTTACAGAAGAAACTAGAAAATACATTGTTTTTATCTTTCGGTTTCCTGTAGCCAACAAAAAAAAAGGGTATAAATACATGGTAAAGTCAAATGAAACTAAATATTCTTAGAGAATAATAAATCCAGTTACGTGGCATTGAACAATTTCAAAGGTTAAACATATAGTTTCTTTGGGACTCAACAAAATATATCTTTAACTCTCAACATAATCACACCATGCATATGACCTGATAGAAAGATTTTTACCAGCTTAGAATATTCACACAATGCATATGATGGGATAATAATCCTAAACCCAAACTAAATCTAATTCATTTCTTAGGTTGAAACTGAAGGCATCTCTCCATACAATTATGTGAAAAATAGTCAATAAGCCAGCTGCTTTGGTCGGTCTATGTAATCTCATCTGTTTCTTAGCTGCCACTGAAAGTATGTTCCCATACAGAAACACCAAGATAGGCTGCAATTCTTCCATCTTGTTAGAAATCCATCCATTGGCACTAAGTAACCGGAAAGAGAATCAAGTACAGAGAGAGAATAGAGAGTCTAAAGGAAGAACTATGGAAAGGAAGAATAATCAGGTAATTGCTCAAGAAGAACTACAACTACAATCTTAGTAAAAGGTGCTTTAGATGCATCCTAACTTAATGCCAGCTAAAAAGGATTTTGGTTATAGTTTTCCTTACAATGGTCCGGGACAAGGAGATAATTCTGATATTCAAGCTTGGGACGAATTTTATTTGTCAGTTCTCTGGATTAAATACTGGACATGTTACTTTTTATTGGCATTGGAAACACAGCAAATTATGACAAGGTAACATTTCACAGTTTATGAATCTTCTACTTATTTGATGGGATGGTTAAGGAATCATCTACAGTTAAAATTCTTCACAGCTTATTAAAAAAAAAGTTTATCGTACTTTTACCCAGATGTATGTTTGTGTGTGTTATGTGCATATTTATGGTCTGACTTGAAAGGAAAAGATTTGGATCCACAAACAATTTTGAGACCCTACAGCACAATAAAATTCTCTACTTAGCTTTTCAGGCCATCAAACTAGCACCACAAAATGTACACCGGGCCATAGTAAACCAAACTTAGAAAAGTTGGATAAAAGTTCACTGATGCATAATATTTTGAGTTTCATTTTGAATCCATCATAAGAGGCAGAGAGGAAGGCTATCAGTTGAGTATTGTGGGAAACAGCAGCACCAAAATAGAGAATTACCTAAGCTCTCCAGCATGCCTTTAACAGTCTCAGGACTGGCAGTTACATTGGAGGCATGAGTTAGCTGGCGTATATATGGATGATATGTCCCTAAAGTTGGCCTCTTAGGGTCCAATAAGGAGATATATATCGACAATGAGCTAACAAGTACAGATTTTGGTCGCGATTCATCCAAAGCATGGCGAAACAACCTCCCAATAAAACTGCAAATAGGGCACACAGGAAATTACCAACAAAAAAAAGAAAAAACAGAAGCTAGAAAAGAAATGCAAGCAGACTCGAGGAAAGATAAAAATAGGAACCAAACACTACTTTGGGCTTGAAACTTTAGCAGCAAGACCAGGAGGAGCAGATCGTGTCACAGCACAGAGCATTTCAGCCGTATTGGCATGAACCTTTGGAGAATCCTGTAACATTCACATAACAAACTATTACTACAGTATCAATGAGAAGTCAATACAAAAAATAGGTAACGTCCTCAATATACTTTTATAGGTAGATCTAATACACTAAGCGTGTCAACTTTATCCACCAGCATTAGCTCAAAGAGCTAAAATATCCATGTCCAATACATGGAGTACCAATCATTTCATGCAAACAAGACAATTAATCTAACTCACAGAAGAGCTGAACTTGTCTGCTATCATCTCCAGCACATCCGTATTCTCTATCCACTGCATTGCATCCATATAATTTGTATACGTATGTTCATCGGCACCAATAAGACGAATTAACACCTGTACAGGAAGAAAAATAAAATTTTGTTATCTTAAAATCTGGATGAAATTTATTAGTACACATGAAATTTACAAGGGAGAAGAGTATTAATCAGAGGTAATATGTAGATAAATCCATACAGATAAACACATTTTCAGAACCATTGCAGTGAAGGATATGAATATGAATCCGAACATGATATATATGAAGAGAAATCAGAGAAAATGAGCCCGTGCCACTTGCTGGTGACCACATATCAATTTGACTTTGGGCAGATCTAAAGATCTACTCGCACTTAATATTGCAACCAATGTTGATGGTTATTGTTTGCAAAGACATAGAATGAGGTTTTTTGAGGGCTAGAAAACATACTTAGGAAATAGGATTAAAATACTACTTCATCAGATTAACTGCTACTTGAGTAACCTGATAATCAATAAGCAGAAGAATCAAGATGAACAATTAGGAGCTTAATGTTGATGATTTTGCTGCTGCTTAGCAAACAGAAAATGAACTTGATGGTTTAGGCACAAAATATGATGCAGGAACGGAAACAATATAAAAATTGAAAAAGAGATGCAGGATGTGACAAATTCAACATCAGCACATCACCAGAAAAGGTCATATTTCATAAATTGAAATCCTTCATATATCTGCAAAGGTATGTATGAAACCCTAACACCATTAGCCTTTCAAAGTTAATCCTTGTAGATAATAAAACACAGTAAGAATAGTGAATTTGTTTTCAATAGTAATTGACCTTAACACAATTATGTTATATTTAAATGCAATATAAATCACCAAGACCGCAAATTGCACAAAAGAACTTTTTAAGTTGCATCACTTAATTCTTTAGCCTTCAAATATCAGAAGCACAAACAATATAAATAGCACCCAACCTCCATAATTGATGTAATGCCAATTAGGTCAACCAACTGCCCAAGAATTTCCTGATGAGCCTGGAAAACAAATTAAGAACAGCAGAATAGATAAAAACGTGTTACCAACAGGGAAAACCAAGCACAAAACAGTGTGATCAACAACCTGAAGAGCAATAACATCAAGAGCTAGAAGAAGAAGAAAAACAGAAGACCAGATACTAATAAACCCAACACTAAATTATACACTTCTTTATAATGAAACTATGATTAGTTATTCCTCAGTTGAAAGGAACTCTAGATTTTCTCAAAACTCCTGACATTTTTAGGCAGAGACACATTCACACAATTTAAAAACAATGTTTTTTATGCCTAGATATGTATTTCTATGGGAAAAAAAAAGCAGAAACAGAAATGAAAGAAACTTAAAGAAACAGATGCAGGTCTAAAACCGTAAACGAAATTAAGATTGATACATGGAACCATAACACAGTTTACAGTTATACAATTGGGAAGGAAAACCATGACTTCAAATCTATATAGCATACCTATGGCTCAAGAAAAGAAACAGAAATTAAAAAATTGTGCCTAAATAGTTACAATCATGCATGAAAAGAAATATTTATTACTGCAAACTGAGCCTTCCATCACTACCATTACATAACAGAAGAAAAGGCATATGAGGGCATTTCCTTGATAAAATAGGGACAAACTTACTTTGATATAGTTCATGAGAGGAGCTGTCTTTCGCAACAACAGGCATACAACAACCTGAGAAAGATAATAATGCAGAAAAAATTGAGATACATAAATAATCACTTGTCTTTACCAAGCAACAGAAAAAACTGCCAAGTACAATGCTAATAATATCTTCTTCTAAACCGTTAAGCCCAACATCTCCCCGCACCAAGGATCAAATTCTGGTGATGGAGCCCTTTGTGTCCAAACAACAAGAAGACCTTACTCCAAAACATATCAATCTGAATATTCGACCATGTAATACCTTGCTGAAGTACCCAGCCAGCAGTGTGCTATGGGAGTGATTTGGTTTCAGGAAGGAAAACAACAAATTCATTAACTGCACACAAGTAAAGGGTAACAAGTTTTGTGATGAATATGCTAATCATGAATGTTTTAAGGTTATGCTTTGGTGGGAAAGAAGAATTCATACATCCTCGTCTTCCACCAAGGTTTTGAGTATGATGTCAACCTCACAAGTAAAGATCTCACAAGCAATAAAGGGCAACCTATACACAAAATGCAACAGCAGCATTAAGCAGAAGTCTATCTTTAGAGGACATCCTCTAAAGTTAAGATAGAAAAAAGAAAAAAGCATATTGAGCTGTTCAGCAACATCTGACAGCTCTGGACATGACCATCAAAGAAGCCTACTTGAAGGTTCGCTTTTTTTCAGCATCCTCAGGAGCTTCTTCTACGATATAGCGGATAAGTTGTTCAACTTGACTCCTTTCCCGCAAACTGCAACGTGGGACAACATAAGAAAAACAAGATACAACGGTAAGAACCTTGTAAATGTACCAATTTACACAAAAACAAGTGTCAATCCAAACAAAGGAAAATACAAAAAGGATCAAAAATCATTATCCACACAAATAATATCCATTTTAACAAACAATAGTTGGAGCATATTATATAATTTAGATAAAAATGTTTCCAGAGAAAATAATTTTTGGTTCATGGCTCACCAACTTAAACTAGAAGCAAAAAGACTTGCCAAACTATGTGGTGGTCAACATATAACATTTTCTATTCACAAACACAACCTTCACATCCACAGATATATCACAACCTTCAGCAATTGAACTAAAATCATGCTTCACCATCTTAAACTGAAAATCAAGCAGACATGAAACTCCATATACCAATCATGGCAACTGTTCATGCATCCATCTGCTGTGTACTTGAAAGAAGATCACAAAACATCCAAAACTTTCTAAATTCCCTTTTCATGGCCATCCCCTCACATTCCTAGTCTATCCTAAGCCTTGTAAGTTAGTTGCATTCGTCCCCCTCCCCCAACTAGTAGGACATTGGATTACATCCCCTAAAAGAAACAAAAGAAAAGAACTCTTTCAACATCATCCTCTTACACAAATCACTTAAATGTCTGTTATTTACTCTATTGGTCATCTGATTTATACATAAAGAGTCCTCAAGCATAAGAATCTCAATCCTCCCTTCTTTCACTCCTGTAAACAATTTGAGATCACAGTCCACAGAGAGAGTTTGAAAAAAGTTCCTTGGACAACATTTCAAAAACCAGCATAGGCAGAAAATACTGACAACATAGCTGCTGCAAAATCTAATAGTTAAAAGAAAAGGACATAATGAAAACGATAAAATCATTCAGAAAATTGAAGAAGAAACTTAGTGGCTAGGAATTACAAGTTGATAAGGCGCCCGTTAAGAGCTTTGCATTCTTGAATAATTTCATCTTCGTCAAGAAGCTCCTCCAGTGTAAAATTGTCCTTATCTAATATTGTCTCCACCTGCAATCTTGAAAAAGCTGCTTCAGGATATTGTTAGAAGAAACATAAAAAAATCATAGGATTTG
>JANVCQ010000003.1:32774829-32787862 GCA_025531925.1 Erythroxylum plowmanianum
AGCCTTTAGAGCTGATGAACTAATGGAATTTTACAAGGTTAGTGAACCTAAATCTTGATTTCTTATTTGTCTGTTGGTGGTGTATTTACACAAATTTATTAATGCTTGACTATCCAGCACTGTGTCTGCGTGTTGACTTTATACTTTTAAATGTCTTTTAGATCCTTATATCTGCCATGTTTCTATATCTAGTTGAATATTGGTGTTCTAAATTGTTCACTAGATGCCAAAACGTGGGATTATTGCCATGCCTCCTAACATTGTGTCTTTGGCAGTCTGATTTGAAGCTGAAGAAGTTTCTGCACATAATTGAGAATTCACCTGTGTTCCCAGTTATCTATGACCAAAATAGGTATTAAAATGTTTTCTTCATATCAATCTGCATTTAGTATGACGGTAGGCTTTTATGCCAGCCAACTATTAATTTTGTCACATATTACACCCTTGCCTTCATTTAATCCCCTATTTCTGGAGTAATAGCTATATTAAAGTTTGCTATAAAAATATTAGACTTGAGGCATTGTATTTCATGGAGTTAATATGTTGAGTTTCCTCCATACTAATTATTAATTGTATGCATCTATGGCTTGTTGGATTTCAATCGAATAGAGATACTTGGCTGTTCTAATAGTTGGTTAAAGCTCAGCACATTCTCCATCTGATGGCCATCACTAGCTGTATTTGTTTTACCCTGCTTTCCATAATCTGAGATTTGTTAAAATTGCAAAATATATGCATAGAAAACATGCAGGATATTCTTATGTAGGAAGGGATATAAAGTTCAGAGTGATTCAGCAGTTTGATATGTTATGACCTTTCTTGTTATCTATTTCATACTTATGCTGCACCTTTCACTGAAAGCACAATTCGTAGACAGCAGTTTGATATGTTATTATCTTTCTTTTCCATGTTTTCTGTATCCATTTGATGATTTGAGCAACGGTTGTATGACACTTTCTTCACCCTTTTAGATACAATGTCATTTATATGGTTGAAGAAGTTTTGTATTTTAAAAAAAATTTAATTTTCTTCGCCAGAACTGTAGTATCTCTACCCCCAATAATTAATGGTGCACATTCAGCCATCAGTTTGAAGACAAAAAATGTTTTCATTGAATGTACAGCCACTGATCTGACAAAGGCAAAGATTGTATTGAATACAATGGTAAAGAATTGTGAACTTTTGGTTGCTTTATTGCAGCTTTTGCGTATCCCTTATCATGCTAATAAATTGGGTTTATTTCTTAGGTAACAACATTTTCAGCATATTGTAAAAGTAAATTTGAGGTGGAACCTGTTGAAGTGATATATCCTGATGGGAAATCATATTTTTATCCTGATTTATCAGTCTATGACATGGAAGTTCCTCTATCATATATTACCGGTTTAGTTGGAGTTTCTTTAAAGACTGAAGAGGTATTGTTATTCAATGCCATTATTATATTGCTTATAGTGAGAGTCTGTCCATATGGTGTTTAGCGTGATAATTGCTTGCTTTTGTCTTTCTCAATTGTCCAGCATGTTATTTGACATGGGCATTATTTCTCAAGATTATTTGGAAAAAAACAGTTTTTGCTTATGCAAATTCAATCTAGTTTGGACACAACAATTAGCAAGATTGAGTACCCATGGTTTTCTGATGATGGAGTGATTATAAAAAATTAGTTCAATACTTTTGACCATGAAAATTGTACATTTCATTCTCTTTTCTTTCGCAAACTGTTGTAGGATGTCAAACTTTGTCTTGTACTTGCATCTGTATTTTTGTCAATAAAATAGTTTAACCTAATTCTACTGCAAAGATAAAGATTTAAGATTTTGGTGGAAGGAAAAGTTAGCTAGGCTTTCAAATGTACGGTTTCTTGTCACACAGAGAAAAGAGCTGGAGGTGGGTAGGGAGTTGAATGATATTATTGACAGATGGAGTGTTAGGTTTAAACCATTAACTGAAGTACAATTTTTCTACCATTAACTGAAGTACAATTTTTCTATGTTAAGAAAATGGCAAAGAATAGTTGGAGAAATTGGAAGGCAAGAGGACTTCTACCTATATCTCGTTCTTGAAAAAGACATGACGTAGCTCCAATACTACTTTCTTTTCCTTTACCATAGCTTGCCTTTCTCCTTGTAGAAATTGTAAAGGCAAGTAATTAACACTGTTTTCTTTGTCAAAATTTGTAATGGGAGTAAATTTTTTTTTTGGTCTTTTTCTGCAGGTCACGAGTCTGTTGAATAGGATGCAATTGCGAGCTGAGCAATCTGTGTCAGGTGATGTAGAAAAAATTAATGTCTCCGTACCACCAAATAGAAGTGATGTTCTTCATCCTTGTGATGTTATGGAGGTACAAACGTAACTATGAGCACAAATATGGTTCTCTGAATCAAGATCACTTGAGCTGCTTATGACATAAGATACAATTCCTGTAGGATGTTGCAATTGCTTTTGGGTATAATAATATTCCAAAGAGGAAGTTACCATCTTTGAAGCCATTGGCTTTGAATCAGCTTGAGGATCTCATTAGAGCAGAGGTATTGCCAAAGAAACCATTTTCCTCTCGTCTCTCTCTCTCTCTCTCTCTCTCTTCTTGATTCTCTTGTATCATGGTCTCTTCCTAATGATTGTGTACTTGTGCTTCTATTCTCTAGATTGCAATGAATGGGTTTACAGAGGTTCTGACATGGATTTTGGGCTCTCATTGGGAAAATTTTTCCCTATTAAATAGAAATGATGACAAATCAACTGCAGTGATAGTTGGAAATCCCCGAACCTCAGATTTTGAGGTTTGTGGTAAAGGCTTAATATTATTTGATTTAGGGCAAATACGAATAACTCTTGGTGTAACATCTTTTTGCTATTTATCCCACTCTTGATTCCACTTACATAGGTTGTCCGAACTAGCCTCATGCCTGGTGCTTTGAAGGTCATTGGACATAATAAAGACCATCCAAAGCCCATAAAGGTATTATCTCCAGAACATGTGGAGACATGCTGTTTTAGATAATTTGTGTGCCCATATTGCTCTAGAATTTATATCATGTATGAGGATTTGTATCTCGCTTATCATAGTTCAATCTGGTACTAGATTTTTGAAGTGGGTGACATAGTGCGCTTGGACAAGAGCAAAGATGTTGGTGCAACAAATCGTCGCTTACTTTCTGCTTTGTATTGTGGCTCTAACTCTGGATTTGAGGTACAAATTTGATTTGTTAATCAATGATTGATTTGTTCTTTTTGTTTTTCATTTGTGGTATTTCTTTTGGAGTATGCCTGCTTGAGTGTGATATTGTTTGATAAACTCATTATTTGGTTTTCTTATGAAAAGGCTTATGACAAATTTGACAAACCATTGGGAGATGTAAATGTGTGGCTTAGAGTTGCATATAATTTTACCGCTGCATCATATAAATGTAGTAGTTAAGAAATGATGCAATTATAATGAGTTTTAACTAGCATGAATTCCAATTCAGAGGATAGATACTAGGAATGGCATTTTACAGCATGTATATAGGAAAATTTGGCAGCCAATTACATTGTAGAAGAGTTCTTTTCTGTGATTCTTTTCTGCCTTTTGAAACCATTGTTGCATATCCAGGATAATGAAGTTTCTGGAATAAAAAAATGAATTGCATTTAGGTTAAAATACCGATGTTATTGATAGTGGTAGATGTTGCATGTAAGTTGGTGGATTTTTAAGGTTTGATCGCTAAATTAATGGAAGTTCTCTCCACCCATACATTACTGATGTATCAAGTGTATATCAACTGCTGGCAACTTGCTTCTTCACTTCTATATTTACAATGTTCATAGTTCACTTGTTCTCTATTATGGAGATCATCGTTATTCCATTTTGTTGTCAAGTGGGGACTTGATATTAAAGGTACTGAGCTGACATGATATGCTTGAACGTCTTGGTTGCAGCTTATCCATTCCGTGCTGGACAGAGTCATGGAAGTGATGGGAGCTCCTTTTGTACCAGTTGGTGACAGCACAGGGTACTACATAGAGCGGTCAGATGTAAGAGTATCTTTTCTATATGTTGTTTCTTCAAGTCTCTCAGAGACATTAGTTGTGTTGCACTGAGCTACTTTAACAATTACTATAGGCGCCTGAGTTTCTTTCGGGTAGACAAGCCAGTATCATTTACAAAGGGAAGCACATTGGCAATTTTGGTATTGTGCACCCTCAGGTACTAATTACTCCAATAATCTCAGCATTGCGGTTTTGCACCTTAGGCTTTTCTTTGTTTTGTTTATTTTCTGTCAATATTTTGTAGTAGCAACCTATTACTTGACTCATGGGTTTCCTATGTCTCTCCCCATTTGGTTTACTGGTTGTAGCATTCTTAATGTCATTTATCTTTTGGTCTTTAATGTGGTTTTCAGGTGTTGAACAATTTTGACATTCCTGATCCTTGCTCCTTCATGGAACTTGACATAGAGTATTTCCTTTAGAGTGCCAACAAATGTAAGTTATAATAACTCCATTTTATTACAAGGTGTACTTTTTCGCAGTTGGGTATACCATTTGTTTGTTCATTTTTGGTGCTTTGTTATGGAGCAGAAAGAATAATTTTGTCTACACGGTTGGCTTTCCAACACAAAAACTAGGATAAACCTTATTGATGCAAGATTACACTGTTAGTAAGATTGAAGGGTTTTAACTACCAAATCAAACACAGATCACTGCCTTGCACGTCCCTTTAATCCTATGGAGTTTAAAAGATCAGGTTACCGACATTATTATTATTGGTATTTTTGGCATCACGAGCTTCAAATTGCATATCATTGAAACGACCTACTAAGATTATGATAAAGAAAACTGTTAACTATACTTTGGGAAAGCATGGTAGTATAAGCAATTAAAGGTTCGAGGTTGAGGACCAGAATCAGAATTAAGATTTAAGAAGCAATTAAAGGCTTGAGGTTGAGGACCAGCAATTAAAGCCATTGGTTTACCGATCACATCTTGATTTATTAATCCTAAATAAAAAGTTATTAATATACCTCAAATTAATCGTCAAGATGTGCATTTGCATGCTACATGACAAGAAAATGAAGTTCACTTTAAACCATTTTAAACTATTCAGTACTGTCCTATTATTTCATAGAGCAGAAATAGAACCTCTTTTACAGTGACTAAAGAGAGCATAGTACTTGAACCACGAAATGCAATAGCTGAAAATTTTCCCCCCATTTTTACGACTAGTAAGCAATAATTGTAACCCAATGCCAACTGAAGTTACGTCCAGAAGAAACATAGAAAAAAAAACCGCTCGAATTCTGAGGTTAACATTGATCATCTTAGAATCGTTCATACAAACAACTGGTTTGTATAGCATTCAATTCTAACCTTGCGTCTACAGACGATAGAGCACAATCATTGTATTGTTAAACTGGATATCACATAATATTTTCCACCTTGCTACTTTGATGATCCTCAAAGAAGTAAATTTGGAAATACTTGTGAAACACCAATTAAAAACCAGGGACTTCACCTGGCAAAGGAGCCAACTCGTTCTTATTAAACCTCTCTTCATCGTAAAATGCAGCACGAACGATATTGCCGCCAAAGTACCGACCGTCAAGATCTACTAGTGCCTTGGTGGTTTCCTCGGATCGCTTGAACTGTATAAATATTCTGACAGCCTCTTCACGAGGGAAGTTTGGCTCGGTGATCTCAAATATTAGAACTCGAGTGACTGTCCCGTATTTTGCACACTCAGAACCAACCTCATCTTCCAACTCATCGTCAACCTCTCCAGGACCCACCTTTCAGAAGAAAGCAAAATTTTTAATCGTCCTCACTTTTACAATAAAATACCACAACCAGCAATCACTTTAGCATGGAAACAACACAAAGTAACCTGATCTCATGAACAGCATAACCAAAAAAGTAACTGGATAACAACTAATGTAGGGAGAAAACGTGAAATATAAAGCACTTTGTCAATAATTGACAATAAACATTAGAACAGATGTCTTCTATAATTAATAACTGAACACCAAGGACAGCAAAAGAATAGACAATAATGCACGAACTTTTCTCCTAAATTTCACCTTTGTTGAAGAAGAGAGACAAAAACATATGCCATTATCTCAGAAATAGAACATCTTGAATTACATTTCAAAGGTTTAACTGCCCCATTATTTTCTGCTTCTCCCTTCCATATTCCATTCTCCAATTTCTCATTTTCAAAGAAAATTGTGCAAGCAATGGCATGCAGTAACAAAAAGATCTAGGAAAATGCAGCTGACAAATAGCTTCTCTACAAAGCCACCCTACTTCTCTAGTGAATACAAAAGAAAAGCTATCTTCACCTATCATCCAACTCTTGTGAACTCTATTCTAGTATTGGCAATGGACCAGGTCAAAGGCTGCCCTAGCCCGGCCAAAAGCACAATCAGGCCTGACTCATGTCGCTATAGCTCGAGCCTGTTGAATCTAGAACCACGCCAGCTCCCAACTTAACCTAACTTGACCCAGCCCATCAAGCTTCAACACCTTTGATCGATGCTCATCATCATCAACCCCTGCTCTGATGTCTCAATTGCTAAAGACCCAGAATCATCTCCCAAAACACCTCTCCTCTAGCTACTCCACATAATCTTTCAATAGTGAGCACAACAAATCATGGAGGCACCTGACTGAGAAATACCAATGAGACCATTGGAAACTGGGGTTTAAGCCAATTGCCTTTGATACTATGCCAAGGCAAGTAGTACTAACTTCACTACAGGATGCACCTTGGCCTTGGTAATGATTTGCGATTGCTCTAGCACTAAATGCCACTTAGAGTTAGTAACAATAGAGACTACTAAGGAGGAGCAAGTTTCTGCTATAGATAAAGCAGAAACAAGCTAAATGAATGGTGTAATTCTAAGCAATGGTTGGATGGTCTATTTCTAGAATTGTATGAAAACCAAACAAGCAGCAGAGAGAAAAGTCGAGCACCTTGGCAGAGAGAAGCAAGAAAGATTAAAAAAAAAAAAGGCTGCAGCAGAGAGAAGAGAAGAAGCGTGAACCCTAGCTAACTAAACATATAAGTTGGGCTTCTGGCTGAGTTCAAGCTCAATCCGAAGCTCAAAAATTAAAAAGAAAAGCTCGAACCCAACCTGGCTCCTACTTTATTTGTCTTTTAAAGCTTTTCTCAATCGCTTTCAGTTGTATGGAAGGCCAAGGAATGGAAAGAAGAACCACATTACAAAATTCTAGCCACCAGAATCAGAGAATAAGGGTTCTTCTCTTCAATGCCTATGCTTACAACTTCCTTATGTTTCAGATACTAATTGAAAATCAATGAATTTCAACATCACTGAAGCGTTGGAACTTAATGTACTATATGAAAACCCCACTAAACTTCTCAAGACTAAAGCAGAAGAAAAAAAATGCATTCATCTTAGCAACTGATAAGTTCTCCAAGACTAAAGACATTCCCAAAGTACATAATGCATAAGGTATGAAAAGAATGGCATTTAGAATTCTAAGGCGTGCACTCAAATTCAAGTTAATAGTTAATGGGCAATGCAAGAGACTGACATGATGACAACCAATTACACACTCAAGTACTTCTACATAAGACAACTACACAGCACATTAGAAACATTGCACATTCCGACATTCGATTTGCTTAACTTCATGTCCCACTACCTCGTCATCTCTACAAAAGTTCCGCCCCATAACTACTGGTCATCACAGAAGCAGCGCAAACCAACATATTACCAACAGAGGATTGGACGCAGATGCAAAGATCGAAATGTCTAGCACAAGGGCGGCGCCATAGCATCAAAAAGAGGTCACATTTCTAACTGCCAGATAGCATCATTTGTTTATTTACTTGAACAGATTTCTGTGATTAAAGTAGTTTCCACCCTCTGTTTTAATGTCCATAACCAATAACAGTGAAACTACCACGCAAATTCAAAGAAAGTAACAACCAAATGCATAGTAACCAGCATCAACAACCAATAAGAGATCAATTTTCCAACCAAACCTGCAAAGCTAACACGTACCATGTTCCTGAGCAGCAAAACCCTTGTAGGAGGTCCATTAAACGTTACGCTCTGCACTTTCTTCTCCTTCTCCGGCTTAGTCTCACTTGCATTCACAATAACACCAGCTCTCCGGTCAGTCCTCTTCGCCATCAATGGTGTCGTAATGCCCTGTTCCTGCTTCCCGAGACCTTGACCCTCTTTCCAACCCATCTTAGCCATCATCCTCTGTGCAGCAGTCATTTGCCCCCCTGCACCAACCCCTAACCCTACAGTCTCCGATTTCCCAATACTAAACCCACCATCTCCACCATTACCCGGAGGCGACGGCGATCTTGGAGCAGCAGCGCCACTCATCGCCGCTCGCCGCTTCCAAGCCTCCTCGCCGGATATATTTCTATCCTTCTCTCTCTCCTTCTCTCTCTCCTCCCTCTCCCTCCTCTCTCTCTCCTCCTCCTCCTGCCTCCTCCTCTCTATCTCTCTCATCCTTTCTGCCTCCACAGCCTTTCTCTTCTTCTCTCTCCGATATTCTTCGTAATCGTTCGGTCTCGCCGGATCGTACTCCTCGACTACGACGGAGTTAACTCCGACGAGGGCCGGTTGCGACGGACGGTCAGGAATCATCGATGGGATTGGCTCCGATTGCAGTAGCACAGGTGGAGTTAGGGTTTTGGAAGCGGAGTTTATGGCTTTGGGCTTGTTATGGGATTTGAGAATAGTTTGCAGAGGCGGCATGGAGACGGAGGGTTTACGGAGAGTGGGCGGAGCCATTAGGGTGCTGCTAGACCAGGCGTTGGCGGCACTTGGCTTCTCCTCCTCCGCCGTGGATGGTGGTGGGAGGTCTCCATACAGCCCACCCAACATCTTGCCACGTTTTCTTCTTCTTCGTGAAGGCTAGAACTGAAGATCAAGTTGAGCCTGAGTTTTCTGGATACATTTAATGAAACGCACCGCTTTATGCCACCAAACTCAGGGGTTACTGTCCTATAAATAAATATGTTACATGTACAGTTAAATTTTTGTAGATGCTAATTAGGTTAAAAATATAACCATCCTAATTAAAATTTATTTATTTTTAAATTATATAAAAAAAAAAGGGATAGCCTTGCCGGTTGCTTTTTGTGATCAGAAAATCATAATTTCAAATCATAGAAAAAAAACTTCTTTATAAAAAATACAAGAAAAAGTTATGTACGTTACGTTCACTTTATAAAAATATAAAAAAGAATATTTTATTTATATGTCTATTAAAATATTTTTAAAACAACATTTTTATTATATGAGAATAATAAATTAAATTTGAGTTAATTTTTATTTATAATATAATTATCTTAGAGTAATTATATTAATATTGTAACATATATAATTGTCAAGTTGTAAATTCTACTAAATAATTTGATAAAAACTTATCAAATAGTCTTTTTTAAAATTTTAATAATATGATATAAGCTTTACATAATACATATTTTTCTAAAATTTAGAATAATAAAAAAGTGTCTCTATAAATAAATGAAAATATAAATTAAGTCTACATATTTTGTCCTACTAATAAATTTTAATTTATAGGAGTAGTAAAAGAGTGTAGATTATTTCCAATTAAATTTGATATTAAAAATGTGTAATTAAAAGCTCTTATTATCTGTGTCATTATATTAAGATGAGACTATATATTATATTAACTAAATGTATAAAATATTATTTTATTGCAAATATAGTATGTCGTTTATGTTTTCATTAATAGTATTGATATGGAGTGTTATATAATCTATCTCAATACTAAGTTAGCATGTATATAATGTAGAAAATAAAAATGATTTAATTTTAAAGTAATTGATTAAAAATTGATGAAAAGGGTTTGTAAAGGAGACTATCATCTTGATGATTAACCAATCACCATATAAAAACCATTATTATCTGTATAAATCTTTCATAGCTCAGGAAACTTAGGATATGAAATGTCTCTAATTAAATAGCATCTAGCATCAATAAGCTTCGAAGTATCATGCAATGTGAAATTCTTAGCAAACTGCATTGCATTCTAAATATTACAATGTAATGCATACCCTTTTTATATAAAGCAAAACTTCCTTACAAACCTCTTCATGCAAAACATTTATTTACAAGCTTTAACAATAGCAATAAGCATTCCCTCAAAAAAAAAAACAATAGCAATAAGCATTGCTTTTGTAGTTGACAAGGTAATACATTTCCTTAACTCAGATTGATAAGATACAACTTCCTCTATAAAGATAATCAAATGGTTTAAATTAGACTTTTTTATATCAATATCTCTTATCTTGTCTAAATTTGTGTATGCAAAATGAATCGGTTTCCTTATTCCAAAACATAACCTTAAATTAAAAAAGCTATAAAGATATATCAAAATCTACTTCACTGCATTCCAAAATTATCTCTTCCTATATTAGGGAAAAATGATTAATAATAGCAATAGCATGAGTAAGATCATGTCTTGTACAACCCATTGTATACATCAAACTACTAATTGTTAAAGCTTAAGGAACTTTTTCATATCTTACTTTTTCTTATTAGAAGGACAATGAGTTTTGTTCAATTTAAGTGCATGGCAAGAGGTTTACTCACTAACTTAGCTTTGTTTATATTAAACCTTTAAAGGACCTTCTTGATATACTTATCCTATGATTGTTGCAACTTCTTGACCTTCCTATCAAAAATTATCTTTATGCTAAGAATTTGCTTCATTAGCCTTAAGTTTTTTAGAGCAAAAGACTCACTCAAATCCTGCCTTAACTTTTTAATTTTAGAAGCATTTGACCAACAATAAATATGACGTCAACATAAAACAATAAAACACTAAAGTTATTATTATAAAGTTTCTACACAAAAAGATAATGGTCATATGAAGTCTTCTTGAACCTTTATTTTCTCATAATATAATCAAACTTCATGTACCATTTTTTATACCTGTTTCAAACTGTACAAACTCTTCCTCAATGTACAATATAATCCTCTTTTTCTTTGACTTTGAAACCTTTTGTTACTCCATATAAATCTAATCATCTAAATTACCATAGAGAAAAGCAATCTTCACATTTATGTACTTAATCTTTATATCAAGGTATGTTATAAAACTCATTACAACTTGGATTGACAACATCTTTATAACTGAAGAAAAGAGTTCATCAAAATTAGCCTCATTTTTTTGACTAAATCCCTTGAAAACCAATCTATCTTTGTACCATGAAATTAAAGAACCGTCATTATATTTCACTATAAAAACTCATTGATTCTTTAAAGCTCTTTGATCATTAAATGTCTTAACAAAATCAAAAGTGAGAATGCCATGTAAGGATTTCATCTCATCCTTCATATCTTCAAATCAGTTCTCCTTCTACTCATTATCTTTAGTTTTCTTAAAGCTATCAAGTTCTCCCCTATTAGTGATAGGTACATACTCCTTAGTAGGGTAACATAATGAGGAATTTGTCTTTTTTGTAGATCTGTTAAGAGAAGCTTATGTAGCCCTTAAAATTGTTGCCTCTACATTTATTAGTTGTTGACCAACTAGTATATCATTAATACTAGGGAATCCAAAGTTTGCATTTGATTGCATTTGTTGGGAACCGATTTTTGGAACTCAATTCTTGCGAAATCATGAGGCGTGAGCGTATTCCCATAGGGTTCTTTCCATAAACCCTTATTAGATATCATCCCACAAGGGTGGCATGCCCATGACAATCAAACGTCAAAACAAACTTATTATTTTAATGTTGGATCCGATTTCTGAATGCGAAGTCAAACTCTTGCGGAAATATCATAAGACTCTCATATCTTTACTTCTTCATACTCCTTAATACATTACATACAACTAATTTTTATTATTCACATTTCAATACCCTCAAAACAAAGGATTTTACAAAGTTATAATGACTTTTCACGCCACACACAACATAATCTGAAATCTCAAAATGCAAAAGTTACATGAACTACAAATTCTTGAAATATGACTAAAGCCTTGTGTTTTCCAAAACTAACTCAAAATACATCATAAGCAAATTTAGAGTGATGCCTTGACTCTCTTTCACTCCATCTCTTGCTCATCACCTGGAGGTGGGGACAGGAAGGGGGTGAGCTTGAAAGCTCGTGGGTAACAGTTTATAATAAAAAGATAAGCAAAAACTTTTGAAACCATTTTACTTGTCATAGAAAACTTTCATTGAGTCCATAAAACACATGTTTCTCAAAATTCTTATCTTGTCAAGTAATCAAAAACACAAACAATACAGTTTATGCATTTTTCAACTTATTCACAAACCATAAACACATAAGCACATCAGAATGATTTGGGTGGATCCAAAACAAAACGTACTACGCATTTTCACATAACGATCTTGCATAGTCGTGAACTTATGGAAGTCCATAAAGGAGCTTCATGTCACTAGCGGGCAGGTGGGAGAAGCCTATTTGTCAAAATGCACTTGACTTAACTTAGAAGACCACCACAAACCCACATAATACATAGATTTCAGAATCTTGTAAGCTTGATGGCCAAAATGACACATTCTCATAAAAACTTGCTTTTCATATGCTTGACGTATATCTTGAAAACCATTCTTGAAAATATGATTTCATAAACATGCATCTTTTTCAAAAGATACCACTCAAACCATGTAACAAATATATAGCAGATTTCACAATCATTTATGAGCAATAATGCAGCATTTATGATGCAAATGAAAATCAGAATTCTTCTTTGATTTAAAGAAAACAGTAGTGACTTATTTACTATATTATAAACATATACCTACCTTGATTTTCTTGATTATGAACTTGCTCAAACATGCCTCTTCTTTTGTTCCTCTTGCCTCTTTGATCCTTCATTTTTCACCAAATGAATGGATCTTTAGCTCAAAAGGAAGCTCTTCTCTTCCTCTTCCTTTTTTCTTTATTGAACAACTTCAAAATCTCTTTTGAAGGTTAACACAATTAAAACCCTAGCTTGTTTTCTCTTCTTTCTCTCATTCTCTTCTTCTCTTTGTATTTCTCTCTCTTTTTCATGACATTCT
>JANVCQ010000003.1:32787962-32798109 GCA_025531925.1 Erythroxylum plowmanianum
GATTTCAAAGTGAACTTTGAGATATACAACTTTGAAGAAGACTTTGAGGTCAGATTTTATCATCTGAAGGGTCAAAACGGACCAGACAATAGGATTAGAGGAAGCCAAAGGAAAAAGCAGACGAATGAAAAAAGACAGAAGAAGTGGGAAAGTTACCATAACTTTCCCTACAGATATCTAATTAAGGTTTTCTTTATATGGTTCAAAATAGGACTTCAAGATCTACAACTTTCATGAAGACCTTAAAGACAGATTCTATAGTTTGAAGGGTATAAAATGGAACATAATATAGGTACAAAGCAGACTAATGAAAAAGACAGAAGAAGTGAGAAAATTGCTATAACTTTTCCTAAAGATATCGGATTAAGGTGTTCTTTATATGGTTCAAAAGAGGACTTCAAGATCTAAAACTTTCATGAATACCTCAAAGAGATATTCTATCTTTTGAAGAATCTAAAATGGAATATAAGATAGGTACAAAGCAGACTAATGAAAAGACAGAAGAAATGAAAAAAGACAGAAGAATTGGAAAAATTGCTATAATTTTCCCTACAGATATTATATTAAGGTGTTATTTATATGATTCGAAAGGTGACTTCAAGATCTACAACTTTCATGAAGACCTCGAAGATAAATTCTATCTTTTGAAGGGTCTAAAATGGAACAGAAGATAGGCCAGGTAAAAATACAGAAGAAACAAAACACAGAAAAAGATAACGTCATCATAAAAGAAATACAGAAGAAGATGACGTCATCACAGAAAAAGCAAAACACAGAAGAAGATGATTTCATCACAGAAGAAGCACAGAAGAAGATGACGTCATCACAGAAGAAGCAAAACATAGAAGATACAAAACATACAAGAAGCGAAAAGACAGAAGATACATCTTCCTTTACAAGGAACATAACTTTCAGCCTAGAAGTCTAAAAATTCCATACTATATATCGTTCGAAAGATAAAAGAAAGATCTACAACTTTCTAGAAGACAACTTTCTCTAATTTATCCTAGATCAATCCAGAATTTCCCTCGAATTCAGAATATGAACTTTACATTCATCCACCAATGTACTACACGCAGTTCTCAATTTTATGACAAATTTTGAGATTTTTAAAGACATAATTTAAATTCTATGTCTTCATAAGAAATGTATCCATATGTTTTTAGTTTAATACAAATTAAGAATTATCTTGTTTGGATAACTAGAGAAAAAGATATGGCTAACAGACCGAAGCACACTCAGTAAACATTTTCTAGATCAACCACCCATTTTTGTTTCACAATCTTTCCTTAACACAAATCATACTAAGAATACGTTTTCTACTTCATTTACTCATCATTCTCAACTTCATTTCAAATCAATATCATCTATAAAAAAAATATAGTCCACGATTAATCATGAACACCAATAACAGAACATACACATATGTACATATTCTTCATCAACTTACTACATAAATGCAACTTCATTTTTGGCTTTCATTATACTTATAACTTTCACCGTAGTTCTTCTCACTTCAAAATCTTTTTTCCACCAGAAAACCCAAAGTAAAACTTGGACATATCCTCATTTCTCATTCACTACTCTATCCTTGCCTATCATTTCTTAGTTCAAGAATTTTCATTCATTTGTTTTTTACTCATGACTAATCACCAAAATTTCTTATTTCCAGTTCTAACTTCTAAAAAACGTTTGGGTTCCAACAGCATTGCTTAGTTTTAACATCTATCTTTGAACTTTCATATAAGAACAATCACAAATATTTTACATCTAAAGACTCTTAAGTGATAAAAGGAAACGTTTTTTCCATACTAAAGTTTATCAAAGACATCACCATTGAAAGAGCGAGAGACAAATTGATAACAAGAGCAATAATAAAAAGCGCTTTTGCCTAAATGAAATTTGGCTACTTTACTTGTGTAAGTAAGCATATAACTCTCCTTAATAAAGTTTTATTTATCCTCTCTGGTAAACCATTCAACTGGAAAATCTTAGGAGGAGTTTTCTAATGTATAATACTTAACTCTCTACAATTGCTATCTAAAGGTGTATAATATTAACCATAGTTGTTATTATGAACACATTTCAATTTCTTATATGTTTGTGTTTCAACTAATCCTTAAAATTCTTTGAATTTCTCAAAAACAAGATCTTTGGTCTTTAAAGCATAAACCTAAAATTTTCTATAATGATCATTAATAAAACTAACAAATTAAGTGGACCACTATATGATTTTGCCTTTAAAAGACCACAAATATCAAATTGTACAAACTCTAATAAATATAACTTTCTAAAAGGAGGATGACTCTGAAAAGCAACTCTTCTTTGCTTCCTAACCAAGTAAATGAACACCCTTATCCTATCTAGCTTTTTTAATCAAAGAATGAAAAATTTTCTTGATCAAACAATCAATCCCCTTCACACTTATAAGATTCAATCTCTTATGTCATAATTTTAAAAAAATATCACTCTCTATTATATTAATTGAGCTGTCATAAATAGAACCTTGCATCATATACAAGTTAAAAGACTTGTTATCTTGAGCCATAACTAATGAACCTTTAGTAAGTTCCACTATCCATCATTGACAATATCGCGATAATCTTTATCAACATCAAGCTTTTCGACAAAGATCAAATGTCAAGTGCACACTTGATATGTTTAAAAAATAATATTGAACCATTGTTAATCTTCAAGCAAATTGTTCTCATGCAAATCGTTATATTTCACTATAAAAACTTATTGATTCTTTAAAGCTCTTTGATCATTAAATGTCTTATCAAAATCAAAAGTGAGATTGTGATGTAAGGATTCCTGCTCATCCTTCATATCTTCAAATCATTTCTCCTTCTACTCATTATCCTTAGTTTTCTTAAAGCTATCAAGTTCTCCCCTATTAGTGATAGGTACATACTCTTTAGTAGGGTAACATAATGAGGAATTTGTCTTTTCAGTAGATCATCTAAGAGAAGCTTATGTAGCCCTTAAAATTGTTGCCTCTACATTTATTGGTTGTTGGCCAACTAATTATATCATTAATACTAGGGAATCCAAAGTTTGTATTTGATTGCATTGTTTAATTTTAACATCTATCTTTGAACTTTCATATAGGAACAATCACAAATATTTTACATCTAAAGACTCTTAAGTGATAAAAGGAAACGTCTTTTCCATACTAAAGTTTATCAAGGACATCACCATTGAAAGCATCAGCAAGAGACAAATTGATAACAAGAGCAATGATAAAAAGTGTTTTTGCCTAAATGGAATATGGATACTTTGCTTATGTAAGTAAGCATCTAACTCTCCTTTAAAAAGTTCTATTTATCCTCTTTGACAAACCATTCAACTGGAAAATCTTAGGAGGCGTTTTCTAAGGTACAATACTTGACTCTCTACAACTACTACCCAAAGGTCCATGATATTAACCATAGTTGTTATTATGAATACATTTCAATTTTTTATATGTTTGTGTTTCAACTAATGCTTAAAATTCTTTGAATTTCTCAAAAACAAGATCTTTGGTCTTTAAAGCATAAACCCAAAATTTTCTATAATGATCATTAATAAAAGTGATAAATTAAGTGGACCACCATATGATTTTTCCTTTAAAAGACCACAAATATCAAATTGTACAAACTTTGATAAATCTAACTTTCTAAAAGGAGGATGACTTTGAAAATTAACTCTTCTTTGCTTCCTAACCAAGTAATGAACACACTTGTCCTATCTAGCTTTTTTAATCAAAGAAAGAAAAATTTTCTTGATCAAACAATCAATCCCCTTCGCACTTATAAGACTCAATCTCTTATGTCATAATTTTTTTTAAAAATATCACTCTATTATATTCATTGAGCTGTCATAAATAGAACCTTGCATTATATACAAGTTAAAAGACTTGTTATCTTGAGCCATAACTAGTGAACCTTTAGTAAGTTCCAATATCCAGCATTGACAATATCACAATAATCTTTATCATCATCAAGCTTTTCGACATAGATCAAATGTCAAGTGCACACTTGATATGTTTAAGAAATAACATTGAACCATTGTTAATCTTCAAGCAAATTGTTCTCATGCAAATCTATTAACTCAAGGTTTATTGTTAATGATTTTGATAATAACTATATAATATTTCAAAATTTAAATTGGAATTATTTCCTTGTATAGGTAATGATATAATTCTTAAAAAGAAATGATATTGTAGGATAAATCCTTCCTTTCTTACAAGAACCTTCTTAATGAACTTATCTTATTAGAAATGATTTCACAATATCTGGAAAGATCTTGATAATCATATATTTTGTCAAAACTTTTTTTTTAATGTCTGAATATTGGAAGATTCCAACATAGATGATATCGAAGATTTGTTACATACAAAGTCAACTTAGAATAGAAATGAGGTAATAACTAGTTGAAGAAAATGTTTACTTAAGAAAGAGCCACTATATCTGCGAAGAAGTTAGATTTTTGAAATACTTCAGCAGCATCAATATTCTTGAAAGTCATATTAATATCAAACACTTTGTGTCTTAGAAAGTATAAACACTCTATTTGAGAGAGATTGCTGTTCCTTGAAAGCTTACATTGAGCAAATCCTTTATTCATTTTTTTTAGAGCTTGTAAAGGCTTGTTAAACTTTGTAAGTGTGGAAGTTTGAAGAACCTTAAAAATTATGTACTTGTGAGCTTGAAGAAGCTCATCAAATTTTACTGCATGGAGTTTTTATAGTGAAATAATCAAGTTGGATAATTGAGGACTGGAAGTAGGCTTATAAATTGATTGTGTCATTCTGTTATAAATCAACTGTGTCATTTTTTCGATCTTCTTAACTTAAAATTTTTACATTATAAATGATTATATTTTCAATTTGCAAAAGGCTCCTTCAGTTTTATAATAGGCTCCTTTTATTTTAATATCGCAAAAGGTTCCTTTCGCTTTTTAAATGATTAACAGGCTCATTTTGTTCTGAATGTTAACAGGTCCTTTCGTTTTTTAAGTGATTAGTAGGCTCTTTTTGTTTTTTAAACAATTAACAGGCTCCTTTTATTTCAAATATTAACAGGATCCTTTCAAAAGTTAATAGACCCTTTTTATCTATAAACTCATTTTATTTAGCAGACTCTTATCGAATTGATAGTACCTTGTAATTTTTTTACACATAATTCACCCTTCTTTTGTACGTGTTTGCTTTATCATTTGGTATCAGAGTGAAGTTTTACATTTATTATTTTGTTTTCTTCTCTTTTCCTTATTGCCACTTATGTTTTCGTATTCCATTGAATAAAGATGGATTGAGTAGTGAATTAATAATTTAGTAAAGTCACTGCCATTCCCAATTAAATAAATATAGAGAAAAACCTAATGAAATTGAACTAAAAAGATTTAACTAGAAAATTAGTTCAACTCAAAGTGTAAAATAGGGAAGGTGTTAGCCACCTTACTTGCCTAAGTGATTATTTAGCTAAAAAAAAGATTTTGTAAATTTGGAGATGTTTTAAAAGAAAATAAGCTTGGGTGTGAAGCGAATAAAATCAGGTTGAATAAAGAAAAAAAATATGTAGTTAAATGCATAAGAGCCTGTGATTTTATCTAGGGCTTAAAAAAACTGAAACTTTTGAAAGGATTTAGTGAATTGTATTATTTAAAAGGGACATGATGAACTTCACTATTTATAAAGATTTAATGAATTTGATTATTTAAAAATACAAAATAATTAAAATTGGTACTAATAAGTCAAAATATTTTTGATAACTATTTGATAATAAGATAAATATACTCAAATGTTTATTATTTAAAAGGATACCCTAGACTCTAGAAGTTTTGGTAAAATTAGGTTAACTTAATGGACCTGAGAGTTTAGAGTAAAACTAAAAGATAAAAAATGATCATGTTAGGCCTTTAAGCACATCAAAAAAGTTTTAATTCAAATTAAAAAGACGCAAATTTATCTTAATAAGCATGCAAGTCAAACTAAAATTTTCAATCTTATTTATTAGACCAAAATAGGCTTTTTAAAAAAGTGGTTAAGCTTTTGAAAAAGGTAACTAGACTTTGAAAGAAGCATTTTTATTAACATTTCATTAGGTTTTATCTCTCTCCTCCTATATTCCTTTCATGTCATGCATTCATAATCAACATAAAAAATGAATTTCCTTTATTAGGGTTGATTTTAAGTATACTTGTCTTCAATCAAGCTCATTATCCAATTAATTTTGAAAAGTATCATTTAGGTTGTGACTTTTTTTATTTGAGGCTTAAATGACTTATTTTTCTTAACAAGCATTCCAAAGAACATGATTTGAATAAACTAAGTCTAAATAAAATTTTATACAAATATTAAAACAATATATATATATATATATATAAACAAATGGAAAACCTATTGCGCTTATTAATAAACCTTGCGAAGCTTCCAATTCAAATTAGGTCATTGTTAAATTGTGCTCAAATGGTTTAAGCTGTTGGTTATCTTGAAAGCCCTCTCTTTGTAAAAGAAATGAGTCCAGTAATTATCTTATAAGCCAAAAGTCATGTAACTTTAACAAATTGGCTATTTAAAAAGAAATTAACCATTATAGGGGATTAAATAAACTCTAATATAAATAAATAAATGTAACTAGAATTTAGTTACAACTAATCAAGACTTAATATGAATAATAAAATGGTAAAAATGAATTTAAACATGATGTTGTGATAAAAATGAAAGCAGACATAATGAAAATAAATTGAATACATCCACATATGAGCTTATTTAAAATAAATTTGATGGGATGAAATTACGTTAAAAAAGGTATAAAAAAAGGTTATATAAAATTAAGTATCAACACTTATCCATGGGTTCAATCCATCAGCATTTAAATCCCTTTTACCCAACAAATAATCAAGTTCATCTCATTCCTTCCTTAAATAATCAGGCTTCTTTCTTTCAACTTTGAGGTCCAATTTACTTTCTAGGTAAAATAAACTCCTAAGCCTTTATTTACATACTTTAAATTTCTTTCCAAAATTGGGCAACACTTTAGATTATTTACTTTAAGCCCTAGTTCAAATTGCAAGCTCATAAGTGTTCAACCATAGGTTTTATTTTTACTTGTCAACATGCTATTAAAAGTTGCAGATGGTGATTTTAAATTCCCTAATTTTTAAACCTATGCAAATCTAGATAATCATTTCAACAAGTAAAGTAAGGTAGTAAAGTAAGGTACCTAAAAATTTTTTATTTTATAATTTAATCTAAAAATTAAATTTTTATTAGGAATCTTATTTCTTTCCTTTTCTCTTTTCTTATTTTTTCTTTGTAATTCCTTAATAAGGTAGGTTGAACATTTTATTGATTTTATATTTATGTATTTATGGGATTTAAAAATGGTTAATGACAAAAAGATATTCTTTTAGAGTATATGTTGTTACTACCAATTGCCAACTAATACTGCTATTTTTTTCATTGCAAATGTGGGTAAATTTTGAATTTTATTATAGTAGTGTTAACAAATTAGGACTAAAATACATTGGAAGCAAAATAAAAGAAAAAAATATGGGGTCAATGAACTTAGCGAAAGGTGTTAAGGGATAAATGTCACCGATTACAACAATATTTTATAAATTTTCCATTGAGTTGATAAGGTTATTGAGAGAGTTGATCTTGCAACATGATAAAGACATTGGTAAGGCTACCTATATGGAAGACTTAAACAACCACAGTGTAGAAGTCTATTATAAAGGTAGTTATAAAGATCATGCAACAGATAGTGAAGAACCTAAATTTAATGTTGGTGATGATGCTATAACTAATAGTCTCTGTTTTGAAAATCGGATCGGACCGGCCGGTCGGCTATCCGGTCCAGTTCATCCTTAAAAATCAGTTCTCAATTGAACCAGTGAGAACCGGTCAAAACCGGTCAATTGACCGGTTCGATCGGTCCGGTCTGACCGGTTCGACAACTGATTCAATAATTTTTTTTTTGTTTTTTTGTTTTTATTTTTTGGTATATTGTTGTATTTTTTTAATATTTTTAATATTATATATAATTAAATATAATTATTGCATAATTATGACGTCACACCGGTTCGACCGGTGGTTGAACCGGTCAAACCGGTGACCAGTAAAGCCTCTGGTTCGATGACCGGTCCGGGTTTCAAAACATTGATAATAGTCATCAAAATATGGATGCTAAAAATATGGTTATCAATAAAGAATGGTTATTTCAAGTTTAAGTGGAATAAGATGAGGAATATTCCTTTGTTATGGTCCTTATGGAGATGAGTTGACCTCAAATGAATCATTTGAATATGAGTTTTAGGTAATATATGATGAAGAATACATTAATGTGAGAACTAACAATAAGAAATATGGGAAGCATGTTTTTAGTGGGTTTCAATGTGCAATATTTTTAATGGATTTGGAAGTAGTAAAAAACATTATAATGATGATTCAATTTATAGTGGTTTGAAAAATTCTCAAAAAAAAAACTCGTATAGATTTTGTAGTGATTATGAGGACAATGATGATAATATTTAACCATGGCTTATCAGTAAGGATTAGACTTAGAAATGGGTTAGGACAGGTTGAGCCTCCTGAAATGGGTTAGGCTAGGTCGAGCCTCCTGAAACCCTTATAAATGGCTTATCCTTAGCTTGAGGTCTAATCGACCCTAACTCAGACTACCCGACTTGAGCCTGAGCATGATCATGCTTTGATTGGCTTGAAACCCATTCAAAACTCAAACTGCTCAATTTTTAACCCGATTCAACTTGACCCATTAAAGTTTTAATTAATGCTTATTATCATTGACCCTTATTCGCCAATATATATCAACAACCATTGTTGACAAAATTAACTTAATTCTAATTGGCAGTATCAACAGGCAATAGTGATGGAAATAATAAATTGGAGAAGAAGGAAATGGAAATTTGAAAAGATAGAGATGGAAATTGTTGTTGTTAAATGATTGCTCCAGATATAATAAGAACCCATTTGTGAGATGAAATGAGAGAAGTTGGAGGATCTTTAGTTTGTTATGATGTAATTGAAGAGCTTTCTAAGCCACCATCTTCTTGTAATGCCCTAACATCTGATATTTGTTGAAGAAAGACAAGAACATAATTTGAGAGAAGAAGGGAATAAGAAAGACTAAAGGAGTTGAGCTAGGCTAACATTGATTAATATATAAGTTGGGCTTTAAGTAGGAAGAGGTTGTGAAGCCTAAACCAAAGCTCGAATCAAATGAAAATTAAAAAAAGTTTGAGTTTGTTTAAATATCCATCAACTTAGGCTAAAACTAATCAACCTTAAGCCTTGCTTCCATTCCTAATGAGAATTCATGGTATAACAAATATTGAAAACATATATACTCAAAGAAAGTAGAGAATGAAGGCAAGGGCCAAAAGATCAACTCTAAAAAAATGTAATATAATGTTTTTGTGAATATAGTACCTTACACGCATCATCCCTTAATTCTAATTGAGTTTATCTTGTGTTCAATCTTGTCTCTTTGTAATAGTTGTAATTTGTAAACAACATATAGATTGTGATTGATGTTCATTAGTATATAATATATAGATTTTGATAACAAATATATCGATGTCGTATTATTGACTAGAAACTAAAAGAAAAAAGAAAATCTTGCTTCGAAGCTTATATGTTAATTGAAATTTTACATTTGCATCTATGTAACATTTTCATTATTAGAATAATAGCTCCATTTGTCATATATGTCAGCTTTATATAACATTTATATTTTAATCTCAATTAAGAAATTGTCAACAGGTTTTTTTAATGTCAATTTGAAATTTCTATTTACAACGCTTAAATTTTTATAAAAATATATAGGTTCCAATCTGGATTGGTTTAAGAAAAAGTGGTGTCCTTTATTTAAAATAATAGTGCAATAAAAATAATTCTAAAATTTTAAAATTTAGACTATGAGTTTTGTCAATATTGTTCAACAATATTTAAAAATCATAAAGGATTTTGATGATTATTTATTATTGATTAACGGTTTTTTTTCAGTTAGTTAGTTATCAAGATTAGTTACGTGTACTAGTTTTAGATAGTCATGTATATAAGTTGAGCTGATGCTTTGTACAAAGTTAAGACGAAATATACAGAAAGTTTTCACATTTTCTCTCTACTATAGATTTGTTC
>JANVCQ010000003.1:32817789-32828887 GCA_025531925.1 Erythroxylum plowmanianum
TGTTGCAGGCTCTATTTGTTGGATTCAAATTTTCCTAAATATCATTTGTTAGTATTCTCACTTGTTAAAATTTGGACAGTAGACAGAGACGAGCAAAGGCTGTGAAGTGACCATAGTATAAGCTTCCATATATTTCCTTTCTGTGTAAGAAACCTTGGTATTTCTCGGGATAATTGACAAGAGATGAGCTTTTACCATAGTATAAGCTTCCATATTTCGTTTCTGTCATCTCCTATGCAACCACTAATTCTTAGATCTCATATTCCTATTATGATGAATTCATACTCAAAACTAATGCTAAAGCAAATTTTCTATGTTGTGGATCAGACATTCTGTGACTGTCACAAAATGAGAACCAAGATGTCAGGTCACAAGCATTGGGCCAATGAACAGAAACCAGCTTCCATTGGAGAAATCAGGACTTTGTGTTGGGCTAAAGATGTCAGAGAAATGTTTATTTTTTGCCTAAAGTTCTGGTTTCTTGAAACAAGACAGTCCTTTTCCATTTTGAAAGTCCTCTGTGCCCAAACAAAACCTAACGGAGCTAACAGCCAATAAAGATAAGGATAAGGATAGAGGATATAGATAGTAGACAGACAAGGAAGTTAATAGATGAGACAAATTTTCAAGTGATGTAAATTGTTTCTACTCAACCAATTATGACTGAAGGACTTTTAGTAACATGGATTTTTTTTCAAAGGCCTAAAGCCCATAAGTCAAACTAACAAACACTTGATGTTGATTCTGTCTGTGATAGTGCTGAAACAAAAGATTTGACTCATATGCATCATTCATTTGCTTTGCCTTTCATTTTGCTTGTGATTCTTTAGCTTTGTCTTTTGCAAGTATGCTTTTAAGCTCCCATTAATCCTTCTTTTGTCTGTTTTTGCTTTTAGTTTTGATTAACAAATAAAATGTTGATGCTTGCTTTATAAAAGAAAGCAGCAACCATTTGAGGTGATAAAAAATAATAAACGGGATTTGAATCCGACGTGAATCGAACACGCAACCTTCTGATCTGGAGTCAGACGCGCTACCATTGCGCCACGGATCCACTTGTTGCAAGTCCCTAGTGTTATGAAGTGTAGAAGTAAACCGACCCAAGGACAATTCAAAGGCATGTGGATTTGTTAGTTTTACTTTGTTCGGTCCGACACAAAACCCTAAAAGATCGTAAGGTATCTTCAACTTCAATCATGGAAACTACTCTACTCTACCCAAGAGATTTTCCCCTACAACTACAAACCCACCATTAGGCATTAGGGATTTAGTTCCCACACTCCCACGCCCAAAATTTTGCAAACAATCTTTAGAAAAATCCACCATCATCATCATATTCATTTAAAACTCTACAGAAACCCTCCCAAAACCCTACACTAGTCAAACTCCTATCTCTTCCCTTAATAACCTCCCACCTCCTTGGCGTATATCAGATATCAGGAATGCAAGATATCAGAAATGCCATGATGGTCTACTCTCCTACAGTATCTCTCAGCCTTACGCCTAAAAGATCTCTTTCTTTAACAACACTACTGTCTCTTTCACACACACACACACGCAGAGTTACGCGTAATAAAACTGTGACTACAAACAAAAACGCTCCCTTAAACTGTCCACCTACATGGGGGTTCTTTTGGTTTTTGCTTTTTTCTTGCCATGTATAACTTGTTATTGGTTTTAGCAAAGCTGTCGATCTTTGCACTTTAATGTGGGTTTGGAGTGATGCCAGAAACAGTGACATGCACAGTGGCATGAAAAGGATCTAAACGCACGCTCGTCTGAATCTTTAGGCCCGGAAAGATGCCAAGGAAAAAAAAAAAGAAATCTTTTAGAAAGAGTAAAATTTAAGCATGAAATGATGCTGCAAGCGACAAAGTTGCAGTGGACATGCAAAGCTAACTCTGATACAAACACCAAAAACAGAGATTATAATAAATGTTCAACTCATAATTATATTATTAAGTGAAAAGAAAAAAGAAAAATCACGGATAGAAATTAAGCACGAGGCTCGAAAATACAGTGCCTTTAAGAATGCCTCGAATTTCAGACAGCTGAAAAGCGCAAAACCTCAAAACAGAACAGAACTACAGAACCGAACCGAACCGAGTCTTAATTATGACATGCATGTATGTCGTGTATTACATATACATATATATCATCAGATGCCATACCCTTTCCATGCATGTTACTTGAATGAAATAGATCCATATTTAAAAGGTTAAACAAATTAAATTATTATATAATTTATTAAAAATTAAATAATTTAAATTATAATTGAAAGAGATTATTTTCAGGTCGTTTGGAAATTTCCGAATTGGATTCAATTACATTTGTGCGATTGAATTAAATTCGATTTACGTTTGGAATTAAATTTAATTAAAAAATGAGATGTCAATTAAAATCATAAAGAAAATAAGATTCAATTACAGGTTGAATTCAAGTTATTTCTTTTTTAACATTCCAAATGCATTAATTAAATCAATTACATAAAATTAATGAATTAAATCCAATTTCCAAACAACTAGGTAAATTTTGAGTTTTTTAATTAAAAAGATTGTTAAATGAAATTAATTGATTTGCTATAATTTATAAAAGTTTATTAATTTTAAAAATTAACCGATTAATCAATAAACTGACCCGTTTTTTATAATAATTATTATTAAAATAAATTAAATAGTTTAAATTTTTATAATTAAATTGACCGAATCGATTCAATTTAATAAGATTCATCCATCACAAATAAATAGCTCTATTTTGTCGTTAAATGGAATCACTGCAAGAGTAAACATTTAGGTAAAGAGTTAGTATTCACTACCACCAAATTTTGGAACTTGACAGTAATTACAGTTTCATGGTTAAGAAGCAAATACCTCATACGACGTCGTATAGGAAGATCTTTTCCAATATTTGACTTGTGGCGTGGCAAGCTATGGGTGGATGAGCAGAATCTTACTGTGGGACTGAGGTGTAGATCCTTGGTTCCTACCCCCAAGGTTATTTAGCGGATGGACCATAGTACTTTGTGTGCGTTATAGTAACGTACTACATTGTCTGCTATTCTCTGTTCGTTGTTACAGCGTTATAGTAACGTACTACAATGTCTGGTATTCTCTGTTCGTTGTTACTTGTCTGGTCTTTCCTCCTCATTAATTTGCTCTTGGACCCAAACTTGAAAGCGATAACTGATAAGGGATCAGCTCAAAGTTGACTTTTCCCATAATCTAAACACTTCATTTTCATGTAATGTCAGTTTCCATCATTTCTAAAGCTGTATTAAAGTCAAAATGATAATGTTTGAACCAATGGTTACAACACTGTGGTGAAGATGAGTCAAAAGGACTGTTTATCTGGTCCATTCCACATCGTTACATTGACCATTAATGAACTGTGGAAAAGGAGAACAGAACAGGAATGCAAAAATGGGAAAAAAAAGGGGTGAACTAGTTTGGGGGTGGGAGAGCTTTGTGATTCTCTGCTCGGATGATAGATTTCATTTAATGGAAAAGTAAATTAGACCTGTTAATTGCAGAGGAGAGGAGGTGAGCTAAAGCTATGACCTTTCCTTTGCCCAAAACTGCCTCCTGAGAAGTACTGTTGTTGTTAACGATTTCTGTTCTGTTTACTATTTTCGTGACTGAAGAGTAAAGATTACTGTGGCTGGCTGAGTACAAGTAGGGTATAGCATCTCACAGACTTTTTTGCAAGCTCTAGCTTAGCTCTTCCCATGTTGATATGGTCCTAACGTGGCCAAGATATGACGAAAGACGATACAGTGGAAGTGTACCTGTGTGATGTCTTGTAATAATAGATGTGACAAAAGCTAAAACCACAACCTACGTCTGCACAACTTGTCCTTTCTTGGCGGATAATAATTATGTATATCCATATGAACAGAAGCAATACAGTACTGTTTTGAATTACAGTCGTAACAGGGTTAGCAACACCTGTCTCAAGTGCTCTTTAAATCTGAAGTTGCAAGGGGTTCGATTAGATGAGTTAGTGCTGAAAGCCATTACCAGAAAAAGCCTTAAAAAGAATATTCAACGTTCTTGGTTTTGCCTAAGAGTGACGATACAGAGCTTGATAGGTGGACGTCCCACCAAGATGTTTCCAGCAAGCCAACTAGCTAGCTACAATGAATATATAAGGTCAAGTGGTCCCTCTGCTGCCTACCTACAGCCCGACCAGTATCAATTATTACTGGGAATTCGGTGAATTTGCAAGAGAATCGGGACATAATTGAAAAGGACAGAATAACCATAGCCTTGAACGAAGAAAGCACACGTGCAAGTACATAGTTCATAGAAGTTCTTATGTATTATGCAAGCATTACTACAAATACATGTCACTGGGCATTAGAGGTAAACAACATACGTAATAACTTAATACATAGCTATGTAAGAACTCTCCAACTATTATTATCAGACAAAAGACCAGCTCATGAACATGAAGGCCAGACAATGGTTGGAATCATCGTCGTTCAGAACCTTCCATGCAATAGCTTGATCGTAGGACACTGGTCTCCCCATGCTCGAAGCACAGATTCCGGCTGGCAAATATGCAAAGCCCTGAAGTTCATTATAAATAAACTCGAATTAGGCACAAACCAATTTCAAGAACATAAGGGCTACAAAAGCACACAATATCCAAGAATGGGATTTGGATCTTTGCTGATAAATAACATAAAATCACTTGAGCTTAACAAGTTCATGATCATTTAAAAGTAATTTAATAACACCATCACTCTACCTGCTGCATTATCTTTGAAAACTCGGAACACAGAATCTTGCGGCCAGCTTCATTGAGAACCTTGTCCAGCATAATATCTTGGAGGGCCACAAGAGTAGTTTCAAGCATGTCCAATCCAGCCTGGTTGGCAAATGTGAAAACTGGGGATGCCTGCAATTATGTTCCACTTTCTTAGTTAAAATGTTCTCGTACAAGCATTTCATTATAAATGCAATCCTTGGTCAGAACATTCATACAGTAGGATGAACAGAAACAACTACATTGGTTTTCAAAGAGCAGCACATGATTGCATCTGAGTGGTGCCAGAGTTGTTTCAGCAAAGCATCACCAGCTTGGGAGTCCATTCGGAAGAGTTCTCCTCCAGTGTGGACCCTACAATATGCAGATGTTCATAAAATGGTGCTAGAAAAATGAAATTTGCCAACGAGAAAACCAATTGCAAACCTGTAGCTATGATAAATCCATCGTGCCAGAGTCAGAGCCTCCGGAGAGCCAGGAAGGGATTTTGGCTCCAAATGGGAGTTAAGTCTTGACGGGGAAATAGCCATTGCAACCCTCTGAACTGAACCAACTACACTTCGCACATACTGGCGTGCCATAGCAGCTACATTGTCTCGCATGTGGTTCTCAAAAGTAAACTGGAATGCAATTGTGAGAACAGACCTCAGGTTATAGCTACTGGCATCAGCTTCACTTGCCGGACGTGTACCACCGGGTCCAACTTCAAGTGTTGAAGCCAGATCCAATGTTCGAGTTGCAGGAGCTCCTTCCTACATTCCATTAAAAGCAAAATCAAGGCAACAAATGAGCAGAAAAACCCTTCTTTTCAGGCAACTTTGAAATTAAAAGTACTTGGTAAAAGAGGACAATCTGACAGACCACAGACAAACAAATAGAACATAAAAATAAGAGTACTTTGAAACGGATAAGAATTTATGCATGTTCCGATACTTAAAAGAATCAGTTGGACTATTTTTTCACACCATTTCTGAAGTATGATTTCTTCTTTAATGACCATGGAAACTTCTGCAGTTTAGTTTAGAATATCTCTCCAATAAGAACTGTAAATGTCACCCAACTGTTTTTGGATCAAGTGGTATGACTCGGAACCCAGAGGGCAGTAAAGGAGCATCATCAGCAAAAGATTCATCAATAGGTGCAAAGACAAGCTGTGCACATGCACCTACAGCATTCTCATCAACCCCACTACAAAGCTGCAAAAACAGATTTATAGACATTATCAGTCCATGAGGAAGAAAAGTATATCAAATACAAACGAAACATTTGTACAACAACCTGTAACAAGTACATATCACGTGCCAAGGCAATGTCCTCTGGGGAGAATGCATGACCTTCTAGCCTGACTACCTCCAAGAACTTTGGGGGAAAATGATAGATTATCATGAAGATTGAAAAAGAAAGGCAATTAAAGACCTGAATTAAATAACATGATTATTACCTCCTCATTTTCCACGGTATGGGCAAGAGGTAAAATAACCTGGCTACTAGGGAAGCCACCAGGTCTAGCACAAGGCACAGCATAAGGGCTAGCTTTAAGGCATGCGGCAGAGTAAGTATCTACTGCATAGTCAGCCCATTCAGATCGATGCTCCCTCAAAAAGCGAACAAGTAAACCAGGGGGCACATTCTGCAGATTCATAGGAACTGTTAGGTTGCTAAAGATAGATGGCTGCATAAGATATAAGAGATGCAGAAAAACATGTATCATAATTGGCATTACTATTTAGCCTACTTAACACTCAAGATACCTGCAGCAGCATCGATGCCTTTGCACACAGCACTCCTCCATAAGTTGAGAACATGGATGCATTATATTGAGACCCAAGAAATTTATTTGGAGATGAATTTATGACAATTGTCACATCCTCCAAACCATCTCCACCAAGAATTGACCATCCATCATCCACAAATCCATTGACAGCATCATTGAAACCCCTGAGATCCATTTCACAAACATAGATCAGTAGGAAGAAAAACCGGACTTTACATTTCAGGTTTTGAGCACAAAAAAGAGAGAGTAAGAGACCCAGACAAGTTATGGTTCAACTAAAGCATATCAACTATGAGCTTTAAAAGTAAAATCCCAACTTCCACACCATTAAGGTTACCAAAGGCTAGAATTATAAGTTACCTGCAAAGTCGCTGACTAAATGTCCTTAAAACTGCAGGCTGACGACCACCACCATACTGGACTTCCCCACTAGTCTCTTGAGCAATCTGTCGAATGTGTCGCAAGGCCTGCATCATTAAACAAAAAGACGGGGACAGGTTAACTTGTTTGAAATTTTATGAACGAACAACTTTATTCACAATGTAGTCCATACAGCCATAGTCATTTTCTGAGCAAGAATCTTGGATGATTCATAGAGAGGCCTCAGAACCTCGGGGACACTCCAGGCCTAAAACAAAATGTAATTAAGTGTTAAGGTGGCTTGATGAGTGAAAACTCAGAATAGTCACAAGGAAACAATAGCAATTAAGCTCGATCATAATCTCACATCCAAGTCAACATGGTCAACAATGTGTAAAATGGATCCACCACCCTCACAAGGACGAATTAGATATCCACTTGGAAGCATTTCAGCTCTCACAAAGCATGAAGCAGGAGGCCCTGTTGGGCCACCAGTCGAAGAAGTTAAAGACCTTTCACATATCTGCATTTGTTGACAAGAATTAGTATGCAACAACATTTTAATTTTGCTAAGCAACAAAGAAAAGAAAATTGAGTGGATACAATGATTAACTTACCACAAGACTCCCATCTTCCAAAGTGGAAGTATATCTTATCGTCCAAAAGTCGCGGGCAGCAGCCAGTGTTGTAGGTGCATAGGTCTAGCATAGAACATCCAAAATTTTAACACAAAAAAAGGAACAGAAACATCAGTCAAGGTCTCAAAGGCATTAATCAAACTGTATTATCAATAAAAAAGATCCAGCAACCTGCATGTACATAAGCTCAATCGTTCCACCATTTCCTGTAGGAATAGCATTCAATACATCAAGGCATCGGCAGTCACGAAACCAAGATGGACGATCTTTGAGGATTTCAGCAACCTGCACAAATGCATATTCAATGGAAAACTTACAATAGAGCATTGGATCATTTATTAAAAGCCATGAGGAATTAAAGAAGAGAACCTTCGTGGGCTCTAGACTCACGAGGCCGCAGGCTCGTGCTGCTACCCCACAAGAATTGCGGGAAACAGCAACGATTCCAATAGAATCCGGACCAGGCTACATATAATGAGAAAACGAGTTAGGTTTCGCACTAAACACATTAATACAAACCATTCTAACACATGCAACACAAGTGTCCCACAGAGTTCAACAGTTATTACCTTCATCCCAATCATCTGGACCCAGTCGACAGCAGTTCCTGTAGCCTTGGAAAGGAACTCTGCCAAGGTCTCCTCAGCTATGGCAAGAAGACTGAAACATACAAGATTTGTGAGTTTGTAAAATGGACAAGAGAAAACGGCTTGCACTCACCAGAACAGACAGTGATTACTTACCCAGCTGGGTTGTTAGCATCCCTATGGGGATGCTGAGGTGTTGGGTTTTGCTGTTGTTGGTTCTGACCACTCATGACCACAGACTCACAGCTATTGTCTGTGGTCGTTGCTGAAGCCTGATAAAAGTACACCAGATTTGAAATGAAAACAAGAGATGGGATGTAATGAAGTACGTCCAAAATCCAGGTAGTGAAAATCGTTCATACACTTAAAACAACTAAGGTGTGTGTCAATACAGGAGAGTTTAACACATCAAAAGGTAGCTCAGTTGAAAGAAAAAGCTTCTGATAATAGTTCAGGGATTGTATTTAATTTGTCAAAGGAGCCCGAGTGGCTTACACTATGCAGCTGTTGGCGCATGAAACCATTCTCATACACTAAATGAGACACCTGCTTCTGCAAACGATCATTCTCTTCCATTAACAGCTTGTTCATAGCAGTCAGTTTCCTGTTCACTGTCTGCAGGCGAGAAGCTTCCTTTCTCTGCTTTTCACGGCATCTGCCAGGATAAGTGAAAAGTTAGAGACTTTCAATATATTCTACTTCAATAAAGAAATTGTTTATCATAGATCCAATGGAGGAAAAATTGTGGCATACTTTGACAGTAACCATCATTGACTGAAGATTGCACAACTTCAAGTTACTATCCAACTTCCATTAGAGTGTACAAAATATATTTCACTCAGAATCTTTACTCAAGATTTGCACAACTCTGTGTGTATAATAACAAGCCAATAAACATATTAACTAACAAATTATGTCCAATGGTGGGCGGTTAAAATTTATCGATTTTGACAACCAAAGATGAGAAACAAACTACTTTTCTCCAGAAAGTAAGGAAACCAAATACTTCAGAAAATAAAAACTTTTAGCTGTCACAATCTTTCACTCATTCATAAACCACAACGGAGGCATTCAACTACTAATATCCTTTTTCAGTAAATTCCAACCACACAATGACCTACAATCTCTTAAAATGCGTACAAGGGACGAAATTCTGAGAGAGAAATTAGCAAGTCCACCGATCTGCAAAAGCATAGACCGCGATGAAATCTTAAATTTAAAAGGAATTATCGTCTCTTAGTTAATTTCAAGGAAGCATCAGTTTTTATATCGCACAAACTAAAGCTGTCCTCAGTGTCCAAATATTAAAGACATTTTTGTAGACAGTATCAAATGGAAACAAAAGGGAAGCATATGCTAAAAGAGAGCCAAGAATTCAACCAGCTCCGTCCATTTCAACAACTTACTACTTTCAGGAAAATAAAAAAAGATTCCATTTTAAATTCAGAAGACGACTGGTGACCGTCGCACAGAAATTAAAGAAACAAAAAGGAAACGGCTTTAACCAAAAACTAAAAAGTTTACGTCTGATTTTCATTTTCCAAAGACAGGAGTCCTCAGATAAAACACTACCATTGCAAAAGTCACTATATGAGGTAAAGATCGTTTCTTTACAAAGAAGGCCAGCGGACAACATCTGTGCTATGCTCCGGTGACACATAAAGAGAGAAATTTTTGTGATTTTGCAGCTTTATGCTCCTTGTGAATGTAGAATGAAGTGTATTACAATTACCTACGGTTTTGAAACCAGACTTTGATCTGTTTAGGCTCAATGTTGGCGAGAATAGGACACTCTCTAATGAGCTGCTGTCTTCTCAAAGAACTAGGCTTTGGGCATTCTGTGTAGAGTCTCTCCAATGCCTCCACCTGTTCTGGTGTATACCTCACATACTTGCTTGTATCCATCTGTTTATTGCTAGCGTCGAGTTTGTGGTGTATAGAAAGTGCCATACGAGAGAAACAGCCTTCAATGCAAACGAGCCAACCTAAAAGATCAAAAATACCAAGATACAACGGACGCTTTTGGGTGCTTACCAACTAAAACAACAGAGACCCAGACGCTGATTTCGATTTTTAGAACAGTAAAGATGGGTTTGGTTCTTGATTATCTTCTTCTTTGTTGGTTGTAACAGTTATGTTGGTACTGTTGGTATCAGGTAGGCTCTCTCCTCCAAGAGAGCCTCCTCTCTCCTTCATCAGATTGATAATAGCAAAGTTGTTTGTTTCCTCTGTTTCTCTTTTCACTCACTGCTCATCTCAAGCACCTTTGCTTAGAAAAGAAACGAGCTTTACTTAGGCAAGGGTCCTGTGGTTTTTATCTTACGACGCCTATCTCGAGATTCTCTACACCCCAACAGGAAGAGAGAAAAAGAAAACAAAAACAAAAACAAAACCACAGAGACAGACACAGGTTTTTAGATAGGAGAAAAAAGAGAGGTTCTCGAGCATGAATATGACAGAGAACAGAAAGAAACAAGAACAAAGACAAGAGGGGAGCCAATGATAAATGAAAAGCCAGATGTGATTTACATAATTACTGGCAAGTTAATAAACTTTTTCTAAACCTTTTCTCAAGGCTTCTCTAGAAAAACCAAAAAGAAAAGCAAAAAGACAGAGAATAAATGAGAGGGCAGGCAGGCAGATAGCATAGGGAGGGCTGAAATGTGATATCTTTAACCTGACACGGCTCAGAGATCATGTTTTTGACGAAATGGGGTTTTAAGTTTTAACCTTCTGAGAATATATTAAAAGAAATAACAACAAAAAAGTGCTCACTAGTCAGTAGTCACTCACTGCTACTGCTACTAGTATTGTGTAGTCTCTGTAGCGGGTCTAGACATAGACAGAGAGAGGGAAGTGTATTTTGTGGGATTCAAGGTGATGCTCTGTGCATGCGTTTATGAGGTTTAGTAAGTATAGCATGGGTATGGCCCTATGTCCATGTGTTATAATATCCTGTTTGCCATGATCAT
>JANVCQ010000003.1:32836578-32892529 GCA_025531925.1 Erythroxylum plowmanianum
CATAACAAGCAAACAAGAGATTGATTCCTCTTCATTGTTTATTATCAATGAGCCTTGTGAGCGGCTTGTTTAATGCAAATATCTCAAAAGTTGCAAAGCTTAAATGTTTGTATGTTACACTTCCACTTTTAGCTAATAGAGAAATGAAATTCATATTCTACCAAAATGAGTCGAGAGATTCATACAAGAAAATATAAGTAAACGATCCTCCACTAGATAAAAAGTACATGAACAGCTATTTGATCCTCATCAAAGTTTGCATTGAACCTCCACTAGATAAAAAGTACATGAACAGCTATTTGATCCTCATCAAAGTTTGCATTGAATCTCTTACGTACAAATAGATGTAAACAAATAATATGACATTTCATTAGAATGAGTTGAAACATTTGGATCCCTAATTTATGCAATTAGGCGCTCTATTCATCGATACAGGATGCGCCTACATAACTTCTTGAAGTATTTTCTGTACAATTAGATCTTTTTCTAGAGTCTTACTCTTAGCAATTCCTATGTTGGAAACAAAATATTGTCTAATTAAACCACAAATTACAAATGTTTGAAAAATCTCTAATGCTATTTAGTGAGGCAATTTGCATTGATATGATGAAAGTGCAAAACCTAAGACAATGAAAGACCGCCCCAAATAATCAACCCGATTGCCGAGCAAAGTCTCTCGAACTCTTTCCTCTTGGCCTTATTCTTCTTAATTAGATCTAGAGCCATTCTTAGAAAAGATAAAAGACATTGAACCATACTTTTCTAGCTTCAATTAACTTTTGAGGTTGCTGTTGCTGCAATTTGCTTATTATTTACTACATAAACCGTAGAAATTGCAGTCAATTTCGGAGCATATCCCATGTATGTTTTAATTTGTAATTGCTTCCCATCCAAATACTGTAAGTTCTTCGCCTATCTTATGAGGTAATGACCCTAATAAGTTTAAAACGGAAAGTCCACGAAATGCAATTACACTAGTTTTGAAGGATGAAGCCCAGCTGAATACATCTTTAGAAGGCTACTCTGAACCTCAACAACCTCAACTCGACCTCCATTGCAGATAAAACATGGTGCCCGCCTATTAGTACTACACAAGTCGAACTACTCCAATAATAGCAATTGATATATAACTCAAATTGCTTTCTTCTTTCATTTTCCATCAGGGATTTATCAAAACCTAAGAGATTTCATTGCATATAATGATAAAAAAAGGAAGATGAAACAACTGCAGTGGAAAAAGGACCAAGAGCGTGGCTGCTCAATAAATTGAAGTTACTTTATCAGTGCACCCTACATGTATAGTCTGAACCTGATAAATAAGGGCTCATCAACATGATAAATAATGTCAAAGAAAAATCTAAGACGTAAGGGGAATTCCACCCATCTGACCATGGAGTTCAAAATTATGATAGCCAAGACGATGTGGTATGGACCATAAAGATGGTATTTCAAGATCACAGGACATAACCAAGATTCAACACACCTACATTACACTCTGCAATAGAATTTGAGCTACTCATACAAACCATTGGGCTTTATTTTTTATTTGATAGCAGTAGGTCATAAACAAGCTAATACACATCAAGAAGTAACACCTAATGTTTGCTAAGCTAATCACAACAAAACCAAGCAACATAACTCGTTTTGCTGCCAGAAAAGTCTAGAGCTAGATTATGTTCTTGCGTCATTTGAAAAAAAAAAAGGAAAGAAAAAGAAGTTGCGGATAAGCTACATCAAAGATTACTGAGAACATCCCTTAATTACACTGCCTGATTATGCTTTGCTGCCGCACCAAGAAACCTACTACTGGAAAAAGCTATACATATTAAACTATTTGGGTACCGAGAGAGGAGCAAAGACTCCTGAGGCATAGATCAACTATGAATAACAACTAGAACTCGTTGAATCCAACACCAGTACCTTCAATACATCAACACTTGCCATCTGAGGAAGCCATGTCATTCTTATCAGAATTGAGATTGATTGTGGAATGTGATTTGTCATTTGACGTGACTTCCTTTTCTTGTTTGTTATCATTTTTCTTTGAATTGAGAAACCTACCACCACATCCTCTAGCTCTTCTCAGAGCATGCAGATGTCGAGATTCATGTAAGTATGGCTGCAAATTTAATATAAAGTTAACCACCACTCACCAAAGATTTTTAATCAAGAAAGGGTAATCAATGAAAAGGAGCCAACTCAAATCACTACTTCTTAGGTTATAATCAAACAGGTGAGAAAAATAACAAATCAAACACAAGTAAAAAGTGACTACCTCTTTCAAAGAGATAATATACCTTCCGGGACTTGATCAATTTGTTTTCTGATTCAGCTTTTGCACGAGATTGCCGGCGCCTCAAAATACCGTGATATTGCTTTGCATTGACAAATACAGGCTCCTCAACTGCATCTGTTGGCAAAGGCACTCCAGCTTGTTGAATTCCCATTAACTGAACATGGACCTATAAGATTTATTGATTCAGTAACTAACTGTTAGAAACAAAAATTTGGTGTCAATTTCATAATAAACCACTGCTGCTTAAAACTGAAGCTTGAGAACATCAAAACCAAAAGCTATTTTACCATTGGTTGTGCACCATAAGGCATTGTAGGATACGACTGAGCATCACAAGGAGCAAATATACTTCTGTAGTAGGGATCTGGATATGGGTATGACGTTGGTCCCTTCAATTTCATAAGCCATAACCCATGAATGCAAGTCAAGATGTCAAAGTTAGGATTGTAGTTCATAAAACTAGACGCTAATTAAGATGGCTAGCATATTTGTACAGGAATAATAGCCACTCAAATGAATAACAATATCAAGCATGATTTTATAAAGAAATGTTAGTTAGACCACCAAAAAAACTTAATATTTGTGTTATTGCATGAGTGTAGTGCATCGTTTCTGACTATAATCTTTTGAATTCTATAAAATTTGAAGTTTGGAGAAACTTTTTTATACTTATGAAATGATTTGTGGTTGATGTTTAGTTCTTGTTGGTTTAGGATGGGTGGATTATTATGTAGTGAGGCTTGTTAATAAAATATTTAATCAAAACTGAACATTATTCAATATTTTAAACATAACTTCTCACAATAACATTAGGATGAGGTGATTCAAGAAGTTAGAAAACATTAAGAGAATTATCTAAATTTCATAAGAAGACATGAGGAACTGATATTAAACCCAAATACGATAATTTTATGGAAGAAGTTTATGAGTTCATTTTGTTGTCATCACCAAATACTCTTTTGATATTTTGGTCACAACTTTATGTAGGAATATCGGAATGAGGTTATTCAAGAGGCTGGAGAAAGTTACAAGTTTTCTACAACCTCTAAAAAGATACCTAGAGCTTATATAGGCTAGCTGAATGTCTGGCTAGCTAAACCCTTTTAAATTTGATTTTTTTACAAAGAGAAAGGTTTTGGGAGACAAGGTAACAGGAAAGGAAAGCAAAACAGGAATAGACACAAGAGAATGCCATTCTAAGAGGAGTTACAACATTTCTAATGGATTTTCCTTGGCTCTAGCAATTGCCATACAAAAATTTAATAGTATATGTCAATTGAAGCCTTTTAGGTTATTTATTCTCTTATTTATGTGTTTTAAACGTCTTGTGATGTGTCAATAGTGTGTCTACATGATCTAATTTCTACTTTTTGGTAGAATCATGGAAAACCTCAATTCAGGTTAATGGTAGAATTAGGTATTTTTCAACTTGTCGGATTTTGAGAAATTTTGAACATGCTATTTGTGAGAACATGCATGATAAGTTAATATTTTGAGTTACATGCACTGAGTGATTTTTGAGTGTCAATGTCTGACTAATTGTCAGTTGGTGGTACTTATGCATTGTGCATTTAAGTTATTAATGAGGCATGAAATTTGGTGGTTGGTCAAGACCTGTCATTCGTCATCAGAATGGGGTAAGTACCATTTGGTTTACTGGAATCTACCATCCGGTGCCAAAATGGTGCAAATATTATTCAATAGGTCAAGATCTATCATCCTATGCCAAGGTGAGACAGATATCATTCTATTGACCAAGACTTATCATCCCATGCCTACCCCAAATAGATACAGGGTGAAACATGATTTATGGCTGATGATTATTGTGCGTAGACATCTGAGATTAAGAAACATCCATCATAATTTCTTAAAAGGCACAATTGTGAGATTGAAGCATAGTAGAGTGTAATTTTTCATTTTTGTTTTATTTATGATTTTTTTCCCAGTTAATATGTATGTAATAACCGAGTTTGTCTATTGTCCAGATAAGGCACCCATAGAGAAGGAGCTTCGGGACGTAGAAAGGATGTAGGTACAAACTTCATCTACTTGGATCATGCAACTTGTTTGTTTAGTTGGATTTTAAAGATTTATATAGTCAATTTGGTAACCATGGATGCGACATTTGTAAGATAGTTGAGTTTTTGACCATAAGAGTTGTGTTTTTGCTATTTCCAATTGAGAAATTTTGTATTAATGTTGTTAACCTTAGCTCGATGGTGAAGTTTTGCATGGTTAGGCCTTGCCATTGGGTGACGGTTTGTCAACGACCTAGTAAAATTGGCTTGAGCTTGGAGTGTGACAACTAATGTTAATAGTACATGCATGCAAATGCAAATCACTAGTCACATAAGAGGAAAAATGGATAAGAGAACAATAAGAAAATATGCAAACTAAAGGGCTCGTATACACAAAATCAATCAAAATAGATTACTTAACAATTACCATAGAATGTCCTGCTCCGATTTGTGGGGCTGTCGCGTATTGAACATTTGGCATTGAGATAGTGGAGTGCATCAGCTCTGGTGCAGGGGATGTCGACTGAATCTCAGGTTCCAACTCTTTTTGCTGCTCATCATCTTGGCCATTACCTGGGAAAACATCTTTAAGATCACATACATAACCTATTATTGAGAACGAAGTGCAAGAAATATCTAACCGTCAACATTCCGTCCGAAGACATAAATAGAAAGAGAACTTCAGTCAGTCTAAAGCCATGAATTGGTTCATTTAAGGTAATTAACAATAGGAAAAATATCTTATTCTACAAGAAAACTATAAAAATATCAGTAAACAAAAAAAATCAAATATTCATAATGATAGTTATGATAATTGTGTAGCCATAATATCTCGGGATTGGAATTTCATGAAGAACACGATAGAATAATCAAATAATCTAAAAGGATATGCCTATTTCAGCCAACTACGTGCTGGATATATATTGCAGAATATGTCAGTTTTCCATCCAAAGCTGGGACATCAAAATTGTCATAAAAGTTGGAAAAGTTGATACTGACTTTCGGAAACAGATTCATGGTTATTAATTCAACTGTCACTGGAGTCTCACCAGGATGCTGCCCAGCTAAGTTTAACAAATCTCTAACTTATGAAAGTTTAACAATATAAAATGCCACGACATGAAGGAACTTTGAACAAGTAATTATAGACCACAAATCCAACCAAACAGAAACAATAAACAACTCAAACTCAATCTAGTTCTTTAAGATAAGTACCAGAAAGATCATGAACAGAAGAAGTCATGAAGCTGTTGAGCACAGGGACTCTCCGAACTTTAATCTGGGAGCCAAATGAACATAAATCACAGGTTAACATAACAACAAAATCTTCCATATATGCCATTTAACAACAACCAACAAAAATCAAGCTCATAAGCCCTTCCAGTTACTCGCATGAGAGATAGAAGTTCTGAAAAACCATACATATCAGTTATCAAAATGCCAAGTCATAACAGAAAGACTCATATCCAGCATTGAAAAAGAAAAAGGCCATAATGAGAGCAAAAGAATATCCAAGAGTTGATTTGATGTGGAAAATTGAAAATTTTCATTTTTGAATTACTAAACTTTGGAAGGTTCCAAAAAAAGTAATAAAATTAACTACATAATTATCAACCAGAGAATACCCTTCAACTATCTACCTCATTATCTCCAAGCTAATCCCTTAACCCAGTGTAATAAATACAGGTGCCAATTTTTGAGTAAGTACCTCTAACTGTAGCGTGTGTATATTGCCACAATTTTAAGCAATGTATATGAAAATTTTCCTAATGTCTCCCACAAAGAAAATCAAGTGACCTTTAGATCCATATATATGTATGCAATAGCATAAGAGAACTCCCCTTATGAATCTATCATCAACCCTATTTCGAGTCCTAAATATAAAATAACCCAAACATTTATGAGTAACCCAATGTCTTTTCCAGCACTATATTTTCAGTAGATCACTCAAACAAGCAAACCAGAATCCAAGTCACAAAATTATGGAGTCACTTTTTAAAGGGAAATCGAGTAGAAACTTTTGAAATAAACAATATTTCACTTCAAGTTACGATAAGTAACTAAATAAATGCACATAACTTCATCACCACCACGATATGATACTTGCAATCACCACCACGATATGATACTTGCACCATTACATAGAACTAGATCCTAAGAAAGAGAACTGTTTCGTACATAGTAATTTCAAAGGGCATACAATTAAAGTCAGTTTATTTTCAAAGTCACTTACAAAAGAGTTCCCACAGATAAATAAACAATATGCTAACCATACTGAAGTTAACAAATCTATCATATACACTATGCAACTAACATACCCACAAGTTATTGACAGAAAGTAAAGTGTCACTGCCACCATAGCCCACAAGCATCACAATTTCAACAGAAGCAACGTCACAAATATTCAGAGCACTCAGCTGCTATTTAGCACAAAACTCAAAGTGTACAAGCATATCAATTAACGGTCTATCACAAAATAGATTTACGTAGCCTTAGTCTTCCATCCTAAACAAAATTCCAGTTCACTGAAGTGTACCATTTTGCTACTGTCAAGTAAAATCTTCATACCTATTACACCAGCTCGTGTAAGCAAATAAACCAAACACCAACCTAAACAAAATTCCAGTTCATTGAAATGCACCATTTTGCTACTATCAAGTAAAATCTTCATATCCATTGCACCAAATCATATAAGCAAATAGACCATGAACGATGACCAACCAAATATTCTCATCCTTGTAGGAATGCATTTGTCTACTGCTAGTAAAATAAAGTTTCCATCAAAATTAAGTGCAAATTAAAATTCCAGTTCACTAAATGCGCCATTTTGCTACTGCCAGTAAAATCTTCATATCTATTGTGCCAACTCATGTAAGTAAATAAAAAATGAACAATAACTGACCAGGCATTCTCATCCTTGTAGTAATTCATTTGTAACAAAAGTTCCACTGAAAAGGGAATATGTAACGCATGCAAATTAAAATTGTTAAAGAACCATCTAGTACTGTTGGAATTTAATTTCCCAAATTACATCATAGAGCTGGAAAATTTTCCAATAGAACCAGATCAAAAGCCTAGCTCCACTCACAATGAATCCCAGAACTTTTGCACCTCCTGCAACATAGTATTCAGCCGTCTGCCCTAGCTACAGGCAACACTAAATTAAGTTATTAGCTGCATTCATCAAATTCACGCCAGCCTCATTCAGAAGTTATTCTTTGATAAATTGCGTTAATCTGAACTGATTGATAAGGACTCAAGTTTAGCATGTAAAAAATCGAGGGAATAATATGAAAACCATAAAAGAAATCCTTAAACTGATATAAGTTAAAAGGATAGTATATCATTTTTTTTCCCCCTTATTGGGAAGATCAGCGGGGACAAACAAGAAAAAGTTATCTTAGAAGCATATGTTTCTATTCTTTTAGTAAAATAGGTTACATTCAGATACATGAAGACAAAATTTTAATTCTTGCCACGTATATCATATCACACAAACCCAACATATGCTTTGTCCGCCACAAAATCCCAACATATGCTTTGTCCGCCACATCCAGTATTTACCATAGAATGCCAATAATCTCCAACGACGCCATAGAATAATTAAACGTATAAGAAACTTGAGTTCAAGAAATAGAGTTTCCTTTCGTGCTTCTGCCCATTATCCTAAGCAAAAAAATCGAATTGTATAACCCAACTGACCATAAGCAATTCCAAGTCTTGCACTGGCAGCGATAGCCAATTTCAAATCAAGTTGAAGGCCATAATAGGAGTTCGAAAACAGCAAAAACAAACACAACAAACAACTAAACCAACTCATGCAAGTTGATTCTAACAAAAACTATCGGAACACCCCACAGATCGTACTCCTCGCAGCAACGAAACGTTCAAAGATTTTAACAGAACAACAGCAGATAGGAAAAACAAAAAAAAACAAAAAACTAAACACAAAAGGAGAACGTTTCACATTAATTTCCAACCAATTAAACAAACAAATCCCACAAATCGAAGCGGAATAAGATAACCCGTCTGGCACAGAGGCAATGTCAGAATAAAATTCCAAAGTTATCCGGAGAGAGATTTGTGAGCAACCAAAACAGTAAGAAAGTGTAATAATAGAGACTAAAAGGAAGGAGAGGAATTGATTAGAATATAGAGAGGTTGCAAAAAGGAAAGGGAAAGGGAGTAAAACTAGGGTTTGGAGTATCGAAACTTACCTTAAATGGCCTTATACTTGAGATTAATGCTGTTGACTTGTTGTATATGAGTTTTGCCTTGGCAGACAATATTGTTACTTATGGCTTGGTCGTCGTGTCCAGATACACCTCAGACATAATATAAAACATAACAGGCCCCGTGAGGTGAATGTCAAGCTCGGAGCTTCCGACTGTTAAGTGTAAATATAAGATCGTAATTTTAGAATTTTGTTGATTTTTTTAATTACGAATTAAAACGATAAGTGGCGGGCAGGGGAGAGAAGGTGACCGAACGTTCTGGCAAATCTGGTTCAGAAACTTGGTGGGGCCAAGATAGAGGGCTGACCGCTGACCCCTTTGTTTTTGCTCTGCTCTTTTTCATTTTCAGTCATGTGCTTGAGTGTTTCTGTTGGGTTTAGGAACGGGGACAGATCTTCTGTCCCGTGGCCCAATTTTTACTGTTTACTTTTCATTTTCATCCATACATTCATACGATTCTACAGAAATCTGTGGATGAGGATGAAAAAAACATGGTTGAAATTGAGCAAACGATATAGAGGATCTCGCTTGTGAAAATAGGGACTTTTTGGGTAGCGTCAGAAGCCATAAAAGTCATTTAATAAGTAATTTATATCCAAATATATATTATAGTTGTAAAAGTATAACTAACTACTATAAATGATTTTTAAGGCCGAAAGGCCCATAATTCAAGTGCTTCAAGCCTCATTGGAAGCTTCGATGACAAAGGGCTTAGGCCCGACTCCTGTTGCAGGAGCCCAAACCAATTTGAATCCCGATCGGCTTGAACTTTTTATAAGAAGTTAAAAATGTAAAAATAATATCGCTTTCAACAAAATGTTGTTATTTTGTTTATAAAGTTCAAGCTTCAGATAGTCCGAAGCTTAGCCCAAGGTCCGATCAATGAGGATAGGATACAAACTATTGACTATAAATTGGTTTAACACGGTGCTTAAAGCCTAAATGGAAGCTTCAAATAAATAAGGATGATAATGGCCTAGGCCGATAAGGCAAGACACCACTAGAGCCTAATTTTTTAAAAAAAGTTAAAAATGTAAAAATTATTTCATTTTTTTACAAAATAATATTGTTTTATTTATAAGAGTTAGGCATCAGAAAAATACAAAAATGATGTTATTTTTATCAAAATAATATTATTTTGTTTATAAAAATCAGGCTTTGAATAATTCAAGACTTGGCCCATATGGCCGTTGATCATTGCATATTATACAAATAAACCCCGGCTACCGTTGGTCCAAAGATATACGAGGATAACATTACTAAAGTATACGACGTTGTTTATACCAATTAATCGAAAAAGACTCTTCTTAATATTCTTAACTATCAGAGGTATTTGAACATTTCAAATGAGTCTGAACAATTTACAAATCGATATGAACTAAGAGATATCCGCGTCCTTCTTCTTTTTTTGGCTACAAAGGAAAACTAAAAAGATCTACACAAATAAACAACCCCTAATTATCGTAGGCCTCTTCGGTATAAGACGCCATGCTGGTCGCGTTGAAGTAGCTCCTGTATGATCACCGGGGGTTCCGGCAGAATATGCAAGCTTGGGTTGAACACTATTGCTAGAGAAGCCATCCGGTCTGCACACTGATTTCCTTCTCGATACACATGCTGAAGATGGAATTCCCAATCTCATTGCAAAAGTCTTCATGTACCTGTCACCAACAAAAGATCATCAGTTAAAACCACCCTTGAAGAAGAGAGGATGTTAATTACCTCAAGGGAATTCACTTCGACAATAACACATCGATAGCCCAGCGCCTACGCCTGAGACAGCCCCCAGTGGATGCCTCAGAGCTCTGCAGCAGTAGGCGAGCCCCTCCCTATGTTGTGGAGGAAGCCGCAACACCACTTGCCGTGCCAGTCTCGAATTATTCCCTCGATTGTGGCTATGTTGATCCCGTGAGTAACAGCCCCATCTGAATTCAGTTTGACCCAATCCTGAGCCGGTTTGGTCCAGCCTACTAGAGTGCTAGTAGGTACCCCGTGTTGCTACATTACGCAGTTCTCCGCTATTCTCGCTCTCTGAATCCAAGCGACATAGTCCAACACCACACACGTACCGGTTTTTGGCCACACAAATTCAGGTTCAAAAATGCTTTGATTCTGCCATTGCCAAAGGAACCAATAAGCTACCCCAAATAGCGTAGTCCACTTAACCTAAAATTCTTGTCGGTGCCGCCTGAGGTTGTGGGCCACCCACTCATCCACTACATGGTGAAAAAAACCCGTGTCCCTCCCAATGGAGGAAAATTTCCCCAGAAAGCTTTCACTCACGAGCAATCCTTGATTACATGCAAGTTAGATTTGTCTTGTCCACAAGCGTGACAACGGCCATCCGCGATGAGCTGGTGAGCCACGTGTTGTTGATTAGTCAGAAGTTTGCCGTGGGCCAAAAGCCACATAAATGCTCAAATTCGTTGAGGCCCAGACCATTTCTATGTAGAGGTTCAGAGTCCATTGTGAGTTGCCGTATTACGACCTTTGATTAAATCGTAAGCGGAAGCCACCGTAAATCTCCCATTACTAGTGGGCCCCCAAATCATCTTATCGTCCTCAATGCCCCCAACTTGGGGCCGAATCTCCGCAAGCTCCATACAGATAATGGAGGGTAAAAAATGTTGGAACAAATTCCACCGCCAATTACCAGCTTCATCAACCAATTCAGCCACTATGGCATAAAGGAGGCTATCCGGGAGAGGAGTAGGAGCCGCTAACAAGAGAAGTCCCCGTTCATTAAGCCAGTTATCCAACCAAAAGTGGATGCGCCTCCCATTGCCCAACTGCCATCTCATACCTTGCCGAACATACTGCCAAGTAGTAGAGATTCCTTTCCAGATGCCCAAAGCTTCATTCCTGTTAATGCTCGCGTGGAGGGGGCTAGGTCCTAACCAATATTTAGCCTTAACGATTTTGACCCAGAGGGTTGTGGGTTGATTGATCAAAGCCCAACCTAATTTAGTCAAGAGTGCATCATCGGAGGGTCAGATACGTTTTAGGCCCAGACCCCCTTCGGTCTGCTGTTTGCAAACTGTTTCCCAATTAACCAGATGAATTTTCTTCTGGTCGTCCGTAGCTCCCCAAATAAAAACCCTCATGATACGCTCCAATTCGTCACACAGAAGCCTCAGGAGCCTTACCGTCTGCATCGTATAAATGGGAAGAGACGAAAGAACTGACTAAGTCAGAGTCACTCTCCTTGCCAAGGATAAGGTTTTGGCTCGCTATCCCGCAAGCTTTTTCTGAATGCTGTCAATTATATATTGATACGTATGTCTCATTGAGCGTTCATAAAGCAGTGATACCCCTAAGTATTTCCCAAGATTGTTCGTGCGAGAGATTTGAAGGTTTTGACTAAGGCGACGAGCGGTGTGCTGGCTGACATTCCTGGAAAAGTAAATCCCCGTTTTGTTCTTATTGACTTTCTGCCCTGAGGCCTGGTAAAACACTTCCAAAGTCCTTGCAACAACTTGCGTCTGAGAATCCTCCGCTTCAACAAAGAGAATAAGCTTATCGACGAACAAAATATGTGAAATAGGATGGCCGATACGGCTCAGTTTGACTGGTTTCCATTGCCATTGTCCCATTGCTTGGGAGATAGACTGACCCAGGCGTTCCATGCACAAAACAAAAAGGTAAGGGGAGAGCAGATCACCTTGTCGAAGACCGCGGGTGGGATTGAAGGGATCTGTCAATTGACCTTGCCAATCAACTTGCATCGACACCGTCGTCACACAATGCATAACAAGCTTGATGAAAGACTCAGGGAAGCCAATATCCTGAAGGGTATTTTGGAGAAAATCCCATCGTAGTCGATCATAAGCTTTCTCCAGGTCCATCTTGATTGCAAAATAGCCGATTTTACTTGTCTTTTTGCGCATGGAATGAGTAACTTCCTGAATAATGATGATGTTGTCCGTAATTTGCCTGCCTGGAATAAAACTGCATTGGTTAGCCCCCACCAAGTAGTCCATATGGCTCTTCATTCTGTTCACGAGAATTTTCGAGATGATCTTGTAAAGAACAGTGTAGAGGCTAATCGGGCAAAATTGAGTGATACTCTGAGGGGAAGGGAATTAGGGGATCAAGACCAAAATAGTATGATTTAAATCCCTATCCCAACTTTTTAAACTGAAGACGTCTTGGATGTACGCAATCACTTTAGGCCCGATAAACTCCCATTGCTTCTGGAAAAAAAGCGCATTAAAACCATCGACACTAGGGGCTTTATACGGATTCATATCAAAGACAGCCGTTTTGATCTCTAAATCATGGAGACACTGAGAGATCATATGAAGCCGGGCTTTAGAAAGTGGTGGGAAAATGCTAGAGAGCGGAAAAGGTTGGATAGGCCTGTCGTCATTAAGGTAAAGCTGGGCAAAGAAAGACTTGGCTTCAAGCCCTAATTGCACAAGATCAGAGAGCAGGATACCCTCGAAGTTAACAATGCCCTCGATCCTCAGTTTTTTACGTCGAGAGAGTGTGAGGGTGTGGTAGTATTTCGTATTCCTATCCCCTTGTGAGATCCAGTCACCTGGCTTTCTGGTGTCAAAAAATCTCCTCGTCATAGAGGACCTGCATCAGTTCCCCGCTAAGTTGATCCTCTAATTGTAAAAGATAGTCTCTTTAGTCGGCCCCCATAGTCCGTTTTATACCCTCCAACCGAGCTAATAACCTTTTTTTCTGAGAGAAGATATTCCCAAAATCCGTGCGGTTCCAACTCATGAGATGCTCTAGGAATTTAGCTAAAGCCTTCCGCATGGTCGCTTCCTTGGGGAGCCAATGCGCAGTGACCACTTCCGTAAAATCTAGGTGAGTCAGCCACGCATTCTGGAATTTGAACATCGAGGGACCGCGGTGGCTAGGAACCCGGGGTTCGATGTGAATTAACAAAGGCCTATGATCAGACCCTTAGAAAGGAAGGTGGTGAATCGTCGTTGTCGGGAAAGCGTGCAACCACTATGTCGACCCCAACATTCTATCAAGTCGAGCTTGGACCACTCCTCGCCTCCACGTAAATTTGGAGCCCACGTAACCCAGGGCGTGAAGTCCATTCACGTGAACTCAATCTTTAAACTTCATATTCACTATCCTTATGGATGGAGTGCCACCATACTTGTCCGAGAGTTCCAGCTTAGTGCTAAAATCGCCACCGATAAGCCAGGGGGGATGTGTAGTCTGGCCTAGCAAATTCAGGAGGGGCCAGAGGAGGTTTTGGGTCAAAGCTTGAGGACTGGCATAGACCGTAGTAAAATCAACCAATCCTAAAGCGTGCTTGATCGTAGTATGAAGGAATTGGCGATGAGCTATTATGATTGAGATATCATAAATATCCTTCCATAGTAGCCAGATTCCCCCCAAAATGCCGTTGGTTTCAATTCGAAATGAGCAATCAAACCCGAGCTTATTAACTACAGCGGTCGCTCGAGACCCACTGATTCTGGTTTCTAGTAAGACTATGATACCAGGATTATACTGACGAAGGTAATTTCGCAGGACGGTCTGAAACCGAGATCTCCCTGCCCCTTGACAGTTCCAAATGATAATAAACATAAAAATAACCAGAAAAACGAACCTACTCTACACAGGAGTAGTGGATACCTCCCAAAGGGTCGCCAGGGGGACCCTCAACTTGCGGAATAGCTTCCATAGCCGTATTCGAGCTCGTGTGTGGCGTGTCAACCTTCTCCCCCATTCCTGTATCGAGGTCCGGCGGGTCATTGGAATGGTGTCCTGAACTATCCTCCATGACATTCAGGGTCTCTGGGGCTTCAATACCGTCCATCAATTGTAAGTTTTCTGCGACCCGCTGTTCTCGAGTAACTGAGGATTACAAATCATTTCCGTATGGGAGGGAAGTGCAATAGCTAAATAGTTTTCCTGGATTGATGGTTTTAACGGAATGGGGATCAAACTGGTGGACCCCGACTCCTTGTGGACAGGCCCCAAGAGCTTTCCCCCATGAGTTTCAAGACGGGAATTTTTTCTGGCTTTTCTAAAGTTTCGTGGGGGTTACAGCAGGGCCCATTAGCGGAAAAAACGGGCCCTATGTCTACTTGCTTTCCCTTGGCCATGAAACTTGACAGTTGAAACACCTGTCCAAATCCAACTGGATTACTCTTGTTTTGTTCCTGATGAACTATCCCCATCCCCTCACTTCTAATTTTTGGCTCTGACAGAATAGAAAATCGCGAGCCCCCTTCAGAGTCATTGTCCTAGGCACGTCCCATCTTCACCTGTCTACTCGCTCGACGTCTTCTCTGTGGTTTGTGCTGAACCAATGTCCATGGGCCGTAGTCTGTAGTAGTGTCGTCCACAATGCTCCTCCCTGGACCGTCTGCAGTCATCTTCTCCACCGGTTGCCTTCGTCCAATAGTAGCATCTTTTTGTGTCTCGCCCAGCATAGCAGTAGCGGCACCTTCCTTCTGCATGGAGCGATTATCAGACATTGGAGGACATTTCGGGCATGCAACATCCGCATGTCCTTCCATGCCACAGTTAAAACACATCTGTGGCATCCCTTCATAGGCTACCCTCAACGTCACCCGATCGAGTTCCACTGAATGGCGTAATGGTTGGCTCAAGTCGACCTCAACAGCTACCCTTGCATATTTTTCACGTTGAACCTGCAGGGTGGTTTCATCAATTTTCACAGTATGGCCGACGATGTTGCCCAACGCAGCTAGGATTTGGGGATGATAATGGGCTATAGACAGTTCGGGAAATCTGATCCAGATTACCAGCTTGTCGAGCTTAGCGTGTGAGGGTTGGAAGTCAGGAACCCACCTCTGTACTGCAACTGCTTGGCCAAAGACTGTCCATGGTCCCTGTGTTAATACGCGCATATAATCTTCATCCTCTTTGAATCTAGCCAGGATAAAATCGTTTTCCAGATCAATAAGTTTGGTAGCTCCGCAAGTTTTCCATTGAGCCTGAAGTTGCGCACTGAGCGTCTGAAATCCAATCTGGTGACCAAGCGACTTTACCACGATGGTGTTGGTCAAGCGGTTATCCAGCTTGGTGCGTAGCGGCTGGGAGAGTTGAAGGCCCCCGGCTAATTCCCCATGAAGCTGAACGATATCGTCTTCTTCAATTTCGACTTGGTCCTCGTCTGGCCAACTGGATGCATCCGGGAGAACTTGCATCGGTCGGGAACCTGCGACAGCGGAGCTATAAGACGGTTTCAGAAGGGGCTCGACGTCTTCATCACATTTTCGGGTTCGCACACGCTTAGAGGTATGTTCAACTTAAATCAGAGATGGTTGAAGAAGTGATGTTTCTTTCATAGAGAATAAGGACGGGAGAACTGTACATGAGTCTCGTGACAGCGTTGAGCAGCTTCCGGTCATAATAGCATCTTTGCATAAGCTTTTTGGCTTTCATATGAGAGGAAGGCCAAAATCTATGGGACTTTGACATTGTTTCTTTCTTTTTTTTCATATGCCACCAAACTAAACAGTGGGATGCTTATATAAAAATGGTGATGCATATAGTTTATATCATAGTTCCTTAAAAGTTTGATTTAACCTTATGCTTATATAAAAATGGTGATGCATATAGTTTATATCATAGTTCCTTAAAAGTTTGATTTAACCTTACAAAATAACAATAAAAGAGATCTAAAACTAATGAACCCCCTCGTAACCATCAGAGGTCAGGTCACCTCTGCTAACACACCCAGCCGGCCCCGCCGCCGAACGTTTTGAATGTCTCATGGTATGGTCCACCTTCAATCTTAGCACATTATTAATTTCAGATTTTAAATTAATTGTTGAATTAGAGTGTCTTTTAAAACGTTTGGTCAAAATATTAATTTATTTTCTAAAAAAATGTAGTCAAATAACGACAGCTGAATATTTATTTTCAATTGAGAAGACAACTACCATATGAAAGGAAAAAATTAACATAAAAATAATGACTAAAAAATATAATTAGTTTGTTCTGTAAAAATTTTGAATCTTTCAATTTTTCTGTTTAATTTTTAATATTTTATTTTGATGTATTTTAATTATTATTATTATAAAAAATTGATCAATTTATTAATTAATAGATTATTTTTAAATTAAAAATTCTTATAAATTAAAATAATTTAATTAATTTTTATTCAATAATTAATTATTGAATAATTCTTTCTATCATATTTGAAAATTTAATTTTATTTACTATTTAATCGATTTTAAGAAGATTAATACTAATTGAATATTTGTCTTAAAAATTTTAATTTTTGAGGCAATTTTAAAATATTGATAAAAAAAGTTAGGTTTTAAAAATAACTTATAATATTAACAAAAAATCACCTAAAATTGAAGGAGAGGAGTAAGCGAGCGAAGGAAACTGAACAAAGTACAAACAAAGAACTAAAATAAGACTCGGTGAGGAAGTAGTGAGGAACGGTCTGGTGGAGGCGTTTGACTACTACTGCTCCTTGTCTTTTCCTACTCTCCATGGGATCACATGTTCCAACTTAGCACCCCTTCTCACTGCTGTGCATGATCCAACCTGCTTCGGCCTTTTCTCATAAATCAAACGCAACCCATTTGGGAATTCTGTGATCCTGATCTTACTCAGTTAGGCTCTTTGCATCATCATGGCTCATTTGGCTTCATTATCTCAGGTCAATACCCGGTTTCCATGCTTTTTTATGTTTTCTTTTCTCTTTTTCCATTTTGTTCTGTTTCATGTTCTTGCCTTGGGGGCCTACCCTCTTCTGGGTTTGAGGTTTCTGTACCCTTGTGTGACCATATGAGGTTTTGTCTTCAAATTACATAGTCTATAACGACGTTTCTCTATCGCAGGTTTCTTGTGCTGTTCCTGTTGGAAATGATTCCTGTTTAAGGAGATCTGCCTTTAAGGTAAATCCCCTGAACTCGTCGTAATCAGAAGCTTAATTCACCGTTAGTCGGCGTTAAAATTATTTACAGTTATCTACACTCATTTTTTGTTTATATTGCTCAGCATTTAGACTTTCATGTGATTGGCCGATCTCTTATGCCGAAGCGTGTTGTTGATGATTTGCTTTGAATGCTAACCATGTTTGCTCGTTTTAGCCTCAATCATTTCATTTATATACCTACAACTGAATAAAGAAGTACTTTGGGCCGTTAAGATGAAGTCTTTTTCTCTTGCCCTTTTGATATGCGCTTCATTTGATACTTTTTGTGAATTAGAATTTTAGTTTTTCTTAACACCTTCAGACCTCAGAATTGCTCTTAAATCACACCAACCTAGAAGAAATCATTTATCAATGAACTTGCTGGATGTAAAGAATGGTTTTTCAGGGGCAAGTAGATTGCCATATACGTTCCTAATTAGATGTAGTAATGATTGTTTTAACGTGGTAAGTATCCTGGGTAGTACTTCGTGGTTATGGTAGGCTCTACATAGATCCAAACATTATCAATCTTTTTGTTCCATTTCCAATGATTATCTTGTATCAATGATCATGTAGTGGTTTTTCCTTCATTAGTCCTTGGTATTGATTTGAACTAATTGACAATAGCTAAGGTACTATGGAAGCCTATTTCTTTTTAGTCATTTTTGCTCCTTGTTTCTGCCCTAGACAACACTTATTTAAACACTCATTTCCTCTTATCTGGAGAGTGTGGATAGCCACTAGCTCTGTTTTATTCTCAAGTAAAGTGTGAACTGCTTCTACCTCTCACCTAAAACATTTATAATTTTGTTGCAGACACCAAAATTAAGCTTTGGAGATAAATTATGTGCTCCTGCATTTTCTTTAGACTTGAAATCAAGAAATACCCGATTCAAAAGTCAATATGTAGTATGTATGTCCGTGCAACAAGCAAGCAGATCCAAGGTTGCAGTTACACCTTTGGAACTTGAAGATGCCAAAGAACCCCCATTAAATTTGCACAAACCTAAGGAGCCCTACACTGCAACTATTGTATCTGTTGAGAGGCTTGTGGGCCTAAAAGCTCCAGGAGAGACTTGCCATATTGTGATTGATCATGGTGGTAATGTTCCCTACTGGGAAGGGCAAAGTTATGGTGTAATCCCTCCTGTAAGTAAAATTCTTTACCATTTTGTTCTCTTTGTATCCTTTCTCTTTCTATTTCTTAATAGAATTTTTACATGTCTCTCATTTGCAGAACTAGGCATTTTGCTTTCTTTGATTACTGATAGGTACAATTAACAGTATGGTTGCTTTAAGATTTCACCAATATATTGTTTTTTTTCCCTTTATTATTATGTGCATATTACAAGGTTAATTGTACTTTGGATTTGGAACTGAGTTCTAGCTAATGTGTAACACTATCCACCACAGGGAGAAAACCCGAAGAAGCCAGGGAACCCCCAGAATGTACGGCTATATTCAATTGCATCAACCAGATATGGGGATTCTTTTGATGGCAAGACAGCTAGTTTATGTGTGCGTCGTGCTGTCTATTATGACCCTCAGACAGGAAAAGAGGATCCTTCAAAGGCTGGTATATGCAGCAATTATCTCTGCAACTCAAAGCCTGGAGATAAAGTCCTGATCACTGGTATGCCAGCATGAAATTGGTATTGAGGTTTTCAAATTTCTTTCTTTGCTCTTTGAGTTTGCTTATGCTAGCCAAATAGGCTGCACTTGATTGAACTCTCAGGTTAAGTTATCATTAGCAGTCATTAATCTAAGGCAGGGAAAGAGGTTGACTACTTTAAGAAAATTGAAGTTGCATCAAAAATATCTTTCAGTTTTCCTTCATTATTTAGGTTGATGGTGCCCTCCCCGTTTTATTAATTAGACTCAGTGGCTCTATGAACTGCTAATCCATTTGCAAGTCCTCCAACTCAAACGATCCTTACTGTTTTTTGTATACTTTGGGCTGCCAACTTGTTTGTCTTATGCGTGGTGTAGTTTTTGCTGTTAAAGAGTTTTTTTAAAAATTATTCTGCGTTTGAGCTGATAAAGCTATTTTTAGGACCCTCTGGGAAGATAATGCTTTTACCTGAAGAAGATCCAAATGCCACTCACATAATGATTGCTACTGGCACTGGGATTGCTCCTTTCAGGGGCTATCTCAGACGAATGTTCATGGAGGACGTTCCTACCTACAAGTTTGGTGGTCTTGCTTGGCTTTTCCTTGGGGTAGCCAACACTGACAGTCTTCTCTATGATGATGAGTTCACCAAGTATCTTAAAGACTACCCAGATCATTTCCGGTATGACAAGGCACTTAGTAGAGAACAAAAGAACAAGAGCGGGGGTAAGATGTATGTTCAGGATAAGATTGAGGAATATAGTGATGAGATCTTCAAACTCTTGGACAATGGAGCACACATCTATTTCTGTGGGCTCAAAGGAATGATGCCTGGGATCCAAGACACACTAAAAAGAGTTGCTGAGCAGAGAGGAGAAAAATGGGAGGAGAAGCTTTCACAACTCAAAAAGAACAAGCAGTGGCATGTTGAAGTGTACTAAAATTCTTTACAATTGTCAGCCTTGGCTTTATCTGTGGTGCCAAAAGCTGCTTATTCGTGTTTGCTAATGAGGCTATTTCAATTGTTGGTTAGCTTTATATGCCATTTGATTAGCTGTAGCCTTACATCACTGTTGTTGAACAATAAGATGAGCATCTTTATCAATCCAAATTGAAATTGAGAAACCATTCTTGGTGAATTCTCAAATTTTCTAACTTTTTGTCAAATCATTTAATCATATTAAAGAGCTATTCTTTCATTCTACTACTGTAAGTGTGAATGTTTAGATCCTACAGCTGCAAGCAATTAAAGTTCCCAGAAGCCAAGTTCAGATGGTGGATTGCTGTATGTGATAATCAAGCAGTTATGATGCTTTTGTTCAGGCAAGGGACTGGACTAATCTTTGTCCGAGCAAACTCCTTAACTTGGGATGCCAAATTGGTCCAGGTTCAATTCTACTCAATGGATAAAAGATTGAGTTGATCAAATTTCAAGTTAGAATTATGTTTGATTGGACAAATTTGACCTAAACCAATCTTGCTTGATCCAATTAAAACATCACAAATCGACATTAGATAATAATATTGAGTTAGAGAATTGATCTGTTGTCAATCTTATCTTTAATTGTAAATTTCGTGAATGTAAAATGATAACTAGTCATGCAATTTATTATCAAAGTAAATGTTTCTTATTCTTATTTGCTGAACTCTAGTATAATAGTAATGTTTGTCAATATTAAAGTTTTTTTATGTTTATTTTAAAACATCGTTTAACCATACAATTTCTATTAAAAATAAAATGAGAAAATAGAAAATTCACACTTTTTAGATTTTAATGTTCATTTGTTATATTATCTTTTCTTTCTTAATAATTATTTTATACTACTAAGATACATTATAAAACTTATAATGTGATTAAAAATTAAATATTTGATATTGAGATAAAAGAGAAGAAAAAAGTCTAAGTTAGTCTTTCAAATTTGACATTAGTTGCACATGGATCCTCCCAAACTTCAATTTTTACCAATTTAACCTTAAACTTGCCAAAAGTTTCTCATTAGGCCCCTATTCCAAAGGGAAATAAAGTTTATAGTACACAATTCGCCCATGTGATCATCATATGTTAAATTTAAGAATTTGACTTTTTTTAATCTACCAAAAATGCAATCGAGTTGTAACAAATCGAATGTGATTTAGTTTGAAACAAATTATTTGGTTATCAAACTAAACACAATCGTTTTATAACAAGTAAATTAACTAAGCATTTTGTAAATAAATATGCAAGCATTTTGAACTAGGTGAAGATTCTCCATTTTGTAAACAAAAAGGGGAAGGAGAAAAAAAAACAAAATACAATATAAGAGTGGAGGTCACCATAATCAAAAGGCAAAGTTTAAGCTTTTGCATTTGCACGTTGGTTCGTGACAAAGGAGTGTGGGGGAAGTGAGCTAAGTCATTTTCCTAATTTTATGAAACTCTTAGAGGTTCATAAATTTGAATTTATGGTTTATAAAATTAGTTGTGTATTTTGATTTAACTTCTTATGCATTTATCCTTTCATTCAATTTCATTAGTTTGACCTAACCATTTGGTCAAATTTGATACAATCTCCATGATTCTTTCCTTATCAATCTTATTAAGGTGTTTTTTATTCTAACATATTAGTGACTTATCATTAGTTCAATTTCACCATGCTTGACTTGACTTGACTACTTAAACTAAGTCATTAGTCATATACCAAACTCAAGAATTTACTTACTTGACTTAAGATTACTTGAATTGAGTCATCACTTTATGTGAGTCCCTACTTATGTACTACTTAAAATTACTAATCTTTAACATATGTGATAAACTTACCTACTTGTAAGAAAAGAGTACTAATCAAAAGAAAATGATTAAACAACAATAGATCATTTACTAGGAAGTAAAATTGTAGAAGAATAGTTTATGTAGCAGTTAGAACTAAAGACTAGTGTTTGAAAAAGATAGAAGAAGACTATAATGATGATATTTATATATGTGTAAAAGACGAAAATTGGGAGCAATGTTTATTTGCAAGAAGTTCACCTTGAAACTTTGTTTATAGCCAAGATACTTTCATGTGTCATAAACTGTTTTGTTGCTTGAATGTCACAAGTTTTTAATTTTAACTTCATTTTTAGTGGTGTTTGGAAGAATGTAGGGGCATCAATGTATATATTTCAAGGAAGAGAAAATAAGAAAAAGCAACTACCATATATATTAATCCTAAGTTGAAAAGGTAAAGTATTACATATTATATTGCATTTATCATTAAAAAATCTAGAATGTATTATGCATTTTGCATTGAAATGATATTGATATGTCTTTTTGTCAATATTAGAGTGCATTGAAACAATATTGTTATTGATATGTCTTATAGTGGGACACCTTTAATATTTTATTATCATTCAATTTCTTATTTTATTAGGATGTGGAATCCTATTTAAAAAGGAATTCTTTTCTACTATAGTGGAGAAATTGATAGGCATAACTTGTTTAAGTATGTTGGTGGTAGCAAAATTTAGTTGAAGGCATCAACCTATGCAAATTATGTTGGTTTAGTATTGTGGAAGCTCTAAAGCATAATTGGTGTGATAGTATACTACAAGCATCCTTATAAATATGAAGAAGGTAGATTGATTGAGATTGAAGATGATTAAAAATAAATGATTTAATATCAATTGTTTTAAAATATGAAAGGGTGGTGATTGACTTTGAGGGTGAATACAACGCACAATAAGCATCAAAATTAGATAAAATAGATGATGGTGATGGTAATATCCATATTGGTGATGGTAATATGGTTCCAAATAATAGTGAAAGAAAAATACAATCATTACATAGACGATGAATTGGTTATTTAGGGAGTAAGTAATAAAGATGATAGAGGTTGTAATGAAGAAAGCAATATGGTGTTAAATTAGAGTAATGATAGCAGTGTGCCCATAATAGAGGGAGTGTATACTGAAGTAGAAGGTTTGTATACTAAAATTGAGGGTGCACAAACTAAAGTTGAGGGTTTACAAACTAAAGATGAGTGTGTGCATACTGAAGTTGAGGGTATATATATTGATATAGAGGGTATGCAAACTGAAGTAAAAGATGTGCATGCCGATGGAAAAGATGATGATGAGCTCCAAGCTATAAAATCAAAATACAAAGCAAGGAAGTCGAAGAAAATCATTAAAGAGGAAGTTGTGAATGATAATACTGAAAATAATGAAAGACAAAATGCTCACAAAGATGAGCATGAGGGTTCTGTATCTAGAAAAGATGGTGAGTATATCAGGTTAGTACTACACAACTTCAAATGAGGATGCTAACAATGCATTAAGAGATAAGTGCAAAAATATTTTTTATGATCCAATATCTCACATTCAAGCTTTAACATGCTACGGAAATTAAAGGAAGTAGATATCAAATACTTCATTACAAAGAGTTTAGGCTTGAGATATAAGAAAATGAGAAGTCTAAATGAGAGTGAGATGTGCACCATAGTGCTTTTGATTACCTTTTATAAATATTAAGAAAAATAACAATTGTTTTTTTTTATAAAGAGATATAAGATTAAATACAATTGTACAACCACTAACATTAACAAGCTCAGCACATCAAGCAAGTGCAAGGATATGACCGAAGTATAACCAAACATTAAGGTGGAAAAATTAAAGGCCTTATTATGGAAGGAATTAAAAGTAGATGTGAGTTTCAACACTTATCAAATAGCAAAGGCTAGAATCATCAAGATGATGTGTGTGTTTGCTGAATTGTTAGAATATAGTGAGGAGGTAAAGACAAAGAACCCAAGTACAATATTGGCAATTAGAATAATAACTAATATTGATAATAAAAGGATGTTTGAAAGATGTTATATTTGTTTTAGTGCTAATAAAAAGGATTAAATTGAAGGTTGTAGGCCAATAATAGGATGTGATGGATGTTTCTTTATATATATATATATATAACTATTGTTGGAAATGGTAACGGTCTCACATTCATGTATGACAAGAAGAAGGTATATTCTCATATTGTTAATTATATATGTTTGTCGATTTTATCCTATTGTTTATTCTAATTGTTTCTATTGCTATCTGTGTCTTTTTAATGTAATTAAAGATCTGCTATTCAATGTTAAGCATAAAATGCGTGCAAGGCATATTTATGCTAATTGGAGATAAAGATGGAATAAAGATGATCTAAAGTTTCAGTTTTAGAGGAAAACCAAGGCCATCTTTGTCCCTAATATCAAAGATTAGGTGTAAATCTAAATGAATTGAGTTAATCTTATGTTAAATATCTATCGGAATATCTCAAGGAGATAAGGTGTAAGGCGTATTTTAGCATAAGTGTTAAATGTGGTTATGCAGATAATAATGAGTGAGACCTCAACATTTGGACCTTGGAGGTTAGAACGAAGCCTATTTTAAGCATATTAGAGCATATTAGGAAGATAGTGATGAAAATGATGCATACAAATAAGTGTTTTTGGGAAAAATGGGATTGTAACATATCATTAGGTGTTTTGAATATGTTAGAGGATAATAAGAGAGAAATTTTTAGCTACTTCATTGATTGAAATAAAGCTAATGAGTACGAAATTAACTATAAATTAGACAGATTTTGTGTGAGAATTAGAAATCATACTTTTACATATGGATATTAGGACCTGACAGGGATTCCATATCCGCATATGATAATTGCCATATATCAACTATGAAAATTTAGATGAATACATTAATATATGTTATAACAAGGAGAGTTATATGCAAATATATAAGCATTCCTTAAAGCCACTTGATGGACCAAGATTTTGGCCTAAATATGAAGCCATTAAGCCACTAGCAATAAGGAGAATACATGATTGACAAAAAAAAAAGGAAAATAGAGAGATTTGAATGATGTAAAATAGGAAAAGTTGCTAGACATAAAAGGAGAATAACGTGCACTAGATATGGACAACAAAGACAACCAAAGATAAAGTAAAAATTAACAAATTTAAGAAATTTCACATTAATTTTATAGTTTATTTTGTTGTTACTATTTTCTTACTCATCATTCATTGTTTGCAATATATTTATAGGTGTCAAGATCATCCAGCTCCAATATAAAGAGATAAATTGAAGGAGTTTAATTCATAAATTTAATACATATTGCATCAATAAATATTATACGTACCCATGAAGTGACTAAAGAAGAAAATCATGAAGATCATGAAAGTAAACAAACAACGATCAGAGGAAGAGGAAGAGATAGAATGAGATGAAGAAGTAGAGGCAAAGGTAGATGCAAATACAAGGATAAAAGGAGAAGGGTTGGTGGATATAGATTATACTTCAATAGGTCAACTACGTCAATTGATTACCATTTAAGTCAACTTACATATGAAACTATATTTTATTATTATTCTATTTAAAATTACACATTCATACTAAATAACTATTGTTATTGCCATACATAAACAACACGGAGCAAATGTTTAGCTATTGAGGCCAGGTAGCTCATAAAGATCCATTATTGTATAGTCTAATTCTTAAACTGAAATTGAATTTCAAAATAGAGGGTTGCAACTAAATCATGAGAATAACATCAATTTATCAACCTTATATAATAAGGGGGACGGAAAGAGAAGAAGCTTATGGATTCATCCTTAAACTCAAGTCAAACTTGATATTTTGAACTTATTATGAATTCTCTTAGTATCCCATTTTGGATTGTTATGAAATCAAATTGTTATGAAATTATATTATTGATTTTAGATCTTTATAATAGAAGTTGCTTAACATTGGCCTTAATTATCAAATTATTTTTCATATTTTAAAGCTAGTTTAATGGAAATTGATGGTTAATAGAACTAACTTACAACTAGAAGATGAAGTTGAATAAATGGAAGTTGTTATTGGAATTACTTGCTATTGAAATTAGTCTTTCTTATATGATTAGGATGATGCATAATGATGATGACCTTTTTGAGATGTCTCACTAGCTTTTGGCAAAGTTTATTGTTGATACTGTAAATGCTTATAAATTCTTCCTTTTCTTTTTCTCTCATTCCTTTGTTTTTCTTGAAAAATTAAATTTTCATTAAAGAGGAAAATTTTCCAAAAATACATTGCACATAAGGTTATATATTACTCACCAAAGGCTATTCGAGGTTGATCTACATTTCTTTACTAACACATGTTATTTGAAATTAAGCACCATTAAAAAACTCCATTTTACTACCATCTTTTTGACCTTTGTGTTCTTTTCTTACTCTAGGAGCTAAGTCCTTTTCTTCCTTTTTAATTACTTAAAGAGTGAATAATTAATGGAAACAAATGAGCAAATCCTACCACTCTAAGAAATATTTTCTTTTTGCTTGTGTATACGAAAGAAGTTTTACTTAACTCTCTCATTTATAAATAATTAAGAAAGTTGATAATATATTTCTCCATACAACTTACAAGAAATTTTCAATCTAACAAAACATTCCTAAAAAATTACCATGGTGCAATATCAAAGTTTATGAAGTTCATATTCCTTATTTTTTCAATGAATTACGAATATAACTACAAATATTATAGTACATATTCTATAATAAATTATCTTCTTTTATAGTCTTATTGCCTCATATATTATATATTTTGGTGTCACTTTTACTTATGTCAATTCTTCGTGTAGCTCATCATATTATCCATGCACTTTCTAACTTCTTGTTCTCGAGTTTCAACATTTTATTTTCAATTATCAATTTATTTATAATTAATTTAGTCTTTTCACTGAAGCCTTGATCCACCTATCTGAAAAAATTACATTCCCTTTCTACAATAACGTAACAAGGTTTATTTATTATCAAATAGCTATTTTATTATTAATAATTAATCTACCTTATGATTAGGGTATCTGTAAAATGTTCTTCCAATGTTGTTGTTGGTTTAAGAAGTTATTAAAGGACTTCGAGTTTCACATTGACAAAAACTACTCATCATATTACTTTTCACTACAACTTCTGCTGGTTGCTTTGAAATATTCATTATCTGTTAGAATTGACAAAAACTATACCAATCAATTATCAAATATTAGTGTATTTTCCTCATCACTAACATCAATCTACTGCATTGCAAGTGTGTGTTGGTTTCATAATCACATTTGACAAACGTAAATGCGTCTCTTATAAGACATTCTGAGTGCACCTGTACAAAAACATTTTCTCCATTTTCAATTTCACCATCTGAGTAGAAAAATTACATGTAAACAAGTAGCGATCTAAAGAAAGTAACAAAAGCGTTATTTATGTTGTAACAACATTAAATTTGGATTTAAGCTTTGATTGCTTAGATAAAATCAATGTTGTGTTTCCAAAATTGTTAGCATTTTAGCTTGCGTGAATGCACATATAGCCATAAAAAGGTATTCGTGCCTAAATGGCTAACTTCTGAAAAACTAAGCGATATTTCACTCAATTGAATAGAAAAGACTTGGGAATAAATTCTCTGTTCAATGTCAGATTCGATAAAGCATGGTTGGAATTAGGTAAAGTGGAACACATGATCTTATGTGAAAAGACTTACATTTAGAGCTTACCTCTATTGACTTAAAGTGGAAAGAGAGCAAGGATGCTTGACAACGGAGAAAGAGAGAGGAAAATAATATACTTAAAAGGGTGTAGAGAGAGTCGAAAAGCTATTCCGACTTCCCCAGAGCCCCCGGTAGCACAGCTGAGACAGCGACGGGTTCTCTGCCCCTGCGGGGATGGAACGACAGAAGTTTTGAGAATTCAAAAGAAGGTCACGGCGAGACGAGCCGTTTATCATTACGATAGGTGTCAAGTGGAAGTGCGGTGATGCATGCAGCTGAGGCATCCTAACAGACCGGTAGATTTGAACCTTGTTCCTACATGACCCGATCAATTCGATCAGGTATTCGCCATCTATTTTTCTTGTTCAACTCTTTGAAAAGAAAGCTATAAGAAAAAATTGAAATAGAAATGATAGAATAAGATAATGTTCATTGGTTTTATTTGTTAAAATATTAAAATATTCTTACGATAAAGGATAATAATAAGCCGGGTCAATCCCAACCCGACCTAGCCTGTGGTTAGATTTGTAGCCCGACAAGTTATAAAAGGGTAAGGCTAACAGGCCTGGCCTGTCTCGAGCTAAATTGCCATCCCTTCTTATAAATTAAACTCACATTATATTAGTGATAAAACCGTGGACTAATAAGAAACTTTTTAAAAGTTTAAAGTTAAATAAACAAAAATAAAAGTTTAGGAATTGATATGCAGCTAACATCAAAGTTAAATAAGTAATTTAAGCTTTTTTCCAATAAAAAAAGTTTACAAAAAGGTCTTGTTCATCATATTGAAATTACCAAGTACGCCATTCTCAAAACGTTTAGCTACATTGCAGGAACCTCAGCCGACTATTTTGAAGCGTGCGCGGATAGTCTTAAACGACCCATTGGTGGAAGTTGCTGGCCGTCAAAATTGGAATTAGAGCACCAACGCCCTTTCCTCTTTTCATGGTCATGGTCAAAACATGGGTTAATTTTATTAAAATAGAATAAACTGAAAAATACTTCTCTTATATTATATTTCAAGACCAAAAAAAAAGTGTTACGTGAAAGAAAAGAATCGTGCCATAGAAGTGAAGCATTGTTGAAGTGCTTCTTGTATGCCTCCCTGTACAAGTACAACACTAAAAATGAAAGTAAACTGCAGAGTTTTAAAAGTTGGGTTAGAAGTTAAATAATAAGATTAGAAATTTAACACTTAAAAGTTTCATATGATATTATTAGACTGCCATAAAATTAATTAAAGATTGAATAAAATTAAAAAAATTTAAAATATAATTAAAAGAAATAATTTTTATCTATCAAAAAATTTGAAATTTAATAGTAAATTGTTAAATAAAAATTAATTGATTTATTTTAATTTATAAGAACTTATTAATTTATAAATTTAATAAATTAATTAATAAATCGGTCAAATTTTAAAAATAAATCAAACTGAAAATTTAAAATTTAAAATAAAAATTAGACTATTTATAATTTTTACAATTAGACTATTAAAAGACGAAATATGGATGACAATTTTTAGCCCATAGGCTTAATTATAGTTGTTTTCAATGGACCGACTTATAAGTTAACCCAAAGTCAAGCAAATTCAAGGTCCAATTATTCTAAACAAAACAGTATCGTTTTACTTAAAAAAATTGAGTTTCGGGTAAGTTTGAGTTTAGGCAACCCGTAATTTAATTTAAAAAGTAAATTATTCTATATTTTTAATTAAAAAATATTTTAAAAAATTTGAGAGAGCAAACCCATGGCCAGCCCATTGCCTTCCCTGAGACGAAAGAGGCAAAAGAAATGAAAATCTCAAAATAGAAAATTATTAGTCAATTTGAGACGCTTGCCTTCCATCAATTATAGAGTTATAATAATGAAGATACCTATGTAGTAATAATTTTTTAATTATAACATAAATCAACATTAAAACAAAGTTAAAGGTCAAGAGGTGACAAGTGAACAAAACACAGAATAAACAATGGAATAAAATACTACCAAGTTACTGAATAGCAGCAGCCTTGGTGGAGGCGCCGTCCTTTCCTGCTCTCCAAGAGCTCACAAATTCAAACTTAGCCCCTTCGTGCAGAATCCGGTCTCTTTAAACATTCATTCTGTTTCTCATAAACCAAAAGAATCTATCTGGGAATTCTGTGAAAAACGCCTCCTCATCTTTCTGTGATCATGGCTCATTTGGCTTCAATCTCTCAGGTTAATACCCAAAGTCTGTGTTATGCCGTTTTGTCTTCAAATTACGTAGTCTTCAGAATTGAGAGGTTCCCTTGTTGCAGGTTTCGTTTGCTGTTCCTGTTGGGAGTGATTCCTGTTTAAGGAGATCTGCTGTCAAGGTAAATCCTCTGTACTGGTCGTGATCAGAGGCTTAATTGGCAGTTAGTTTGCCGTTAAAATTATGGCTAGAATTTGCCTCTTTTTTTTTTTTGGTATTTGATATTTTGGCCTGAGAAAGCTAGCTTAGGACCCACCATAAGTCTTTTATGTGTTTGGCCATGCTTACATTGAACTACTGGAGCGTGTTGTTGATCATTTCATGTTCATTCCTACAACTAAGTACAGAAAGTAGTTTGAGCCGTCAAGATGAAATCTTTTCTCTTTCCCTTTCGATGTGAGCTATGTTTGATAAGGTTTTGCCATCAAGATATGAATTTGCTTACTTTTAAGTATTCTACTGCCTTCAGACCCCATACTACTGACATCTTCTTCTTTTTTCAATGATTGCTAAGTGTCAAGAATGGTTTTCAAAGGCATGTAGACTGCCCGATCATTGCTAATTAAAGATATCATGTGGTAGTGACTGTTTTGATGTGGTTAATATCCTGGGAAGTACTTTGTGCATATAGTGCCCACTAATTTGATCCGATCGGTCTGACTTTTTCTGTTCCCTGTATGGTGATTGTTTTGTATCCATATCATCATGTATAGTGGTTTTCCCATCATTAGTCCTTGCTATTGCTGTGAACTAATTGCTTAACATTGAGGTACTTCTTTTATCCTTTTTCCTCCTTGTTTCTGCCTTAGATGACACACATTTCCTCTTATCTGGATAGTGTGGATAGCCACTAGCTGTTTCTATTCTCAAGTGACGTGCCACACAAGCTCTCACTTCAGACATTTATAAACTTGTTGCAGGCACAAAATTTGAGCTTTGGTGATAAATTATGTGCTCCTGCATTTGCTTTTGACTTGAAATCAAGAAATTCCCGATTCAAAAGTCAATATGCGGTATGTATGTCAGTGCAACAAGCAAGCAGATCCAAGGTTGCAGTTACACCTTTGGAACTTGAAGATGCCAAAGAACCCCCATTGAACTTGCACAAACCTAAGGTGCCCTACACTGCAACCATTGTCTCTGTTGAGAGGCTCGTGGGCCCAAAAGCTCCAGGAGAGACTTGCCATATTGTGATTGATCATGGTGGTAATGTTCCTTACTGGGAAGGGCAAAGTTATGGTGTAATCCCTCCTGTAAGTAAATTTCTTTACCATGTTGTACTCCTTATATCCTTTCTGTTCCTTTTTTTTTTTTTTTACAGAATGTCTCTCATATGCAAAACTAGGCAATTTGCTTTCTTTGATTACTGATAGGTGTATTTAAGAGTATGGTTGCCCATTTGGTCAAAGTTTGTTATCTGGTTGGTTGGGTGTTTACTGTATCTCTTCAGAAAGAGTTTTTCCTTCCCCTTTTTTCTAAATAATTTTGAAAAATTCAGCTCTTTCTCACCCACTTGCAGCATCCAGTTATCAATTATTTCACCACTGTATTGTTTTTTAATTATTATTATGTGGATATTACAAGGTTAGTTGTACTTTTGATTTGGAGCTAAGTTCTATCTAATGTGCAACACCATACACCACAGGGAGAAAACCCAAAGAAGCCAGGGAACCCCCACAATGTACGGCTATATTCAATTGCATCGACCAGATATGGAGATTCCTTAGAAGGCAAGACTGCTAGTTTATGTGTGCGTCGTGCTGTCTATTATGATGCTGAGACCGGAAAAGAGGATCCTTCAAAGGCTGGTATTTGCAGCAATTATCTCTGCAACTCAAAGCCTGGAGATAAAGTCCTGATCACTGGTATGCCAGTATGACATTGGTATTGAAGTTCTCAAATTTCTTTCTTTTTCTCTTTGAGTTGGCTTGCATGCCGTTCAAATAGGCTGCACTTGATTGATACTCTTGGGTAAAGTTATCATTAGCAGTCATTAATCTTTGATCAGCTTCTCTTGCTCTTAAGGCAGGAAAAGAAGTTGACTACTCTTAAGAAAATTCTAAAATGTCTTCCAGTTTTCCTTCATTAGTTAGGGAGATAGTGCTCACCCTCTTTCATTAGTTAGACTGAATGGCTTTATGAACTGCTAATTCTTTGGAAGTCCTCCAATTCAAACGATCCTTATATACGTTTTGTATACTTTGGACTGCCAACTTGTTTGTCTTATGCATGGTTTGGTTTTTGCTGTTAGAGTTATTCTTTTCTATTATTGTATATTTGAGCTGGTAAAACTATTTGTAGGACCCTCTGGGAAGATAATGCTTTTACCTGAAGAAGATCCAAATGCCACTCACATAATGATAGGTACTGGCACTGGGGTCGCTCCTTTCAGGGGGTATCTCAGACGAATGTTCATGGAGGATGTCCCTACGTATAAGTTTGGTGGTCTTGCTTGGCTTTTCCTTGGGGTAGCCAACACTGACAGTCTTCTCTATGATGATGAGTTCACCAAGTATCTTCAAGACTACCCAGATCATTTCCGGTACAACAAGGCACTTAGTAGAGAACAAAAGAACAAGAGCGGAGGCAAGATGTATGTTCAGGATAAGATTGAGGAATACAGTGATGAGATCTTCAAACTCCTGGACAATGGAGCACACATCTATTTCTGTGGGCTCAAAGGAATGATGCCTGGGATCCAGGACACGCTAAAAAGAGTTGCTGAGCAGAGAGGAGAAAAATGGGAGGAGAAGCTTTCACAACTCAAAAAGAACAAGCAGTGGCATGTCGAAGTGTACTAAAATTCTTTACGATTGTCAACCTTGGTCTTTTGTGTCATTCTGAAAACAACTGATTGCTTATTCCTGTTAGTCAATGAGGTTTTCAATTGTTAGTTTCATATGCATTTGATTAGATGTAGCCTTTCATCAACATTGTTAAACAATCAGACGATGGTCAGCATAAATACAGATTGAGAACCTGTCTTTGTGAATGCTCTAGCTTTTATTTTTTTAAGCAATAGCTGTTTCCTGTCAACTCAGTTTTTTATCAAAGCATATAGAAGGGCTCATTTTTTGCTGTGCCCTGGTGAATATTGAGATCTTCTACAACCGCAAGCATTAAAGTGTGTTATGCAAGATATCAGTTGAAAATAGGAACCATCTATTCTTCAGCTGCATCTACTCCAAAACCGTATGAAGCCAATTACTTAACAAGCTGAAAGCCTATTGCAATTCCTACGATTGGACTTATATGCTGAACTGGATCATCTACATTTCCAAACATGAAAAGAATGACGGCATCTTGTTTCAAGCAACCTACACAATCGCAACTTACAACCTTTGGAAGGAGAGAAACCGAAGACTATACAGAGGAGAAGAAACAAATATATATCAACTCACTTAGAACATCATCAATGAAGTACGAGCCTTAGTCATAGCTTAGCAGGTTGCACAAACCTTATCACCTATAATGAAATCTCGTTGGAACTTATAAAGCTATATACCTGACATGCCTGTAGTGAACTTTTGGGTTTTGATCGTGTAATGTAGTTTAAATATCGGCTTCCTTTGGTAGACAACCAATCAGTTATTTTTTTAGTTGATTAATTGTTATGAGTTGTTTGACTTTTCAAACAGCCATGAAAGATGTTTGGTGGGTGGCTTTTCCAACAGGTTATATAACATAAACAACCATTGACGAAAATGCCCCTACAGTTAACATTTTAAGTATTAAAAGTCAAATATACCCTTTATACAACAATAGGTTAGAAATATTTGTAAATTTTTTGTAAAATTTAATTTTTGTTCTATTTTTATTATTGTCAAATTTTTAGTTTTTGTAAAATTAAATATTTAGTCATGACCTTATAAATTTTTTTAAATCATGTCCTTATCATTTTTAATTTATTAAATAATAAAATTCATACATATTATATGAAAAATACTAATATAATATAACTCGCTACAACATTCGTATTAATAAAAAATTTAACGTTGAATAATAATAATAATTATTATTTTAATATTATTAGTATTGTTGTTGTTGTTGTTATTATTATTATTATATATTCTATATTTTTTATTATAGTTGTAAACTTAATTTTTGTATAATTAAATATCTAAAATATAAATTCCTATAAAAATATTCAACGAAATACGAAGATATATAATATTTATACCTTTATTTTTTTTTTAAAGTCATGTTCTCATAAGCTATTTTACACATAAACAACTAATACTAAACAACTAATTTTACTAAACATCAAACGATAAACAGCTAATACAATCCGTTGCTCAAATCAGCTGATAGAATCAACTATCAGCTAACAACTGATAGAATCAATTAATTACTAATACAATCAGTTGATTGTCAAACAGGACCTATCTTCTTTGAAGCCCTCTTTGTAATGTTGTAAATAGTTTTACTATAGCCAATGAAAATTTCTTTAATTTTCAAAAAAAAAGTTTCCAGGAGCCAAGTTCAGTTGGTCGATTGCATTCTGTGTTAAAGCTCTTCTTCTACCAGTACTTGCACTTTTCTCCGGGCAAGTCAGCTAATCTTAGTCGTGTAATACCCTTAGCTACGGCTAAATTTTTAGGAGGGGTGGAATGGCAGGGACCATAAACAATTTACGAAATAAACAGACGCAGTTTTCAGGATTATCCCATTTGTGAGGTCAGCTTAAGATGCTTCTCGTCCTGTAATCTTCATACTGATGAGTTGCTACTGAATCCAAGACGAGCTTGTCGTACGTCTAGATTCAGACATTCGAACGGTATTGCATCTCATATCAGATTGTTTTTGTACATCCAATTCAGCTGTAACAAGTTATGAGATTGTTTTTGTACACCCAAAATTCTTTTAGACAAGTTATGATGTGATTAAGACTTGCACCAACATAATATTCAGAAAATGTTACGCTAAATATTATATTAACTGGTTGAGTGTACATTCTATTACATGCATTTCAATTCGTACGTCGTTCTTGGAAAAGCTAGATTGGCATTATTATGACTTCCTCCCAAACTGTACGGTGACTTAGCGTCTGTTCGGATAAACTTTTGTCAGTAAACTTTTTTTAAAAAGTCAGTTGATTGTTTAGCTGTCATTTAAAAAGAAGTTTTTTTGAAAGAGCTTCATACAATAGACTGTCTGGTAACATAAAAATAAAAAATACTTTTACTTTTAACTACATTTTATTTTGTAATAAAAATTATTTATGCATATAAATAGCATTTAAAATATAGTAAACAATATGCAAAGCAAAATATATTAATTATTATATAATTTTAAACTATATAAAATATAAATAAAAATATATCTAACCAAATCTTTTATATGGATTATAATATATATAAGTAAAACTAATATCAAAAATAAATATTAAAACATAAAAAAAGTCAAATAATATTATATAAATTTCAAAATAAACATGAAGATGTGTTTGTGAGAATTATGTGTAAAATATAAGTGTAAATGAGACTAAAAAATAGGTTCATTAATTGATATGAAAAATTTACCTGAAAAATATTTTTTTGAAAAAGTTTCAAATTTGAGTTTATCAAAAAGTTGTATTTTAACTTTTAAAAAAACCATTTTTTTTGAAAAAAGTACTTTTAGATTTTACAGTCAAACGCTCAATTTTCTTAAAAACAATTTTTGCGATGAAAAAAAATACTTATTCACTCTTCAAAAGTTGAAACAAACAAGCACTTAAGCCAATGCTAGGATGTATATAAGCATGCACCTGTAATGTTGTCTAAGTGTCCATGCTTTAATGGCCTTGTCTGTTTCGGTGAGTCACATAAGAGTGAGAGAGGTGCTCTAAAAGGTATGCTCGTCATCATCATCCACCATAAACAGTCCTGAGTACGTATTGATAGATCTAGATAAACTTGGATTTTGTGGAAATAAGAAGTGGCACCACTAATCTCATTTCCATATAATTTCCAGGTTGTTTATTAGTTAAATATTGAATTTTAGGTTCAATTGCATTCGGACGTTGATTTCCATATTTCCATGACTTTTCCCTTGTTGCACCTTCTTGAAATGAGATCTTAACTCTTATGATTTCCCTCGATGATCCTATATATTATCTTCCAAGAGGGAGTAGCCCTCTACCTAGTTTTTATTGCTCAAGCTTTTACATTCCGCTTCATTTCTTTGAAATCAAGACATTTTTGTGCTCTAATATGCAATTTCTTAAAACTTTAGGGTTTTTTCTTCTATATAGCACTTTCACAAAAAATAGTATATAATCATACGATCATTTAGAAAAGTTTTTATACAAATACAAACGGAAAATTGCGTGCATTATGACCCTCTTCAAATTTCCACAAAGCGAAGAATATTATGTATTGAATATATTGACTTTTTTTGCGTTGACGTTAGAGATTTAGCTTACTTCAATACTAACGTGCCATAATAATTGGTGTTTTAGCCAAAGTTCATTAATCTTGGATGAGATATCTCCAAGTTTAGATTAACTTGATATTATTCTCGAAATTGAAATAGGTTTTATCTCGGGCACCTTTGTGACCTTTAAATATGTTGAAGAATTATAAATGAGAAAACCAGATCTGAGTAATTAAATTCGCAAAGACTGAATAAATTAAACTCACCTCATATGTGACTTAAGCCAACACCAACAGGATTTATATGCGCATGCAGGTGCAACACTATCTAAAGGAATCCATGCTTTAATGGCCTGTCTATTTACGTAAGCCACAAATGATCGAGAGGTGCTCTGGAAAAGTATGCGTCCATATCATCATCCACCATTGATAGATCTAGAAATACTTGGCACTACAACAAATTAGACATTTAACTACTTCATTTTAACCATGTTGTGACAATTTCTAAAATCATCTAAAAACTATCTCTTTAGCGACTAATTACAAAAGTGTCACAAAAGCATCAACATTTTGCAATGGATTACAAAAATCGTCCTCAAACGGTGAATATTTAGTGAAGAATGTCAAAAATCTTTACAAAGTGGTCCATATTGGGTGACGATTTTTGATGTTCGTCGGAAAATGAACTTTTGACGATGCTTTTTAGAAATCGTTACCATAATTTGACAAACGTTTGTTGACTAATTTTCGAAATCGTCACAAAAGGGCACAATTGATGACGATTATGTGAAATCGTCGCTAAAAAGATGTTTGGTGATGAATTTGAGAAATCGTCACCAAAGGTTTTTAGATATAGCTACGTATTTTTTGCTTCGTTTTTCACATTGTCGCTAAAAGTTACTATTTGGTGACAAATTTTGAAAATCATGACCAAATGACCCACGTTTAGTGACGATTTCTAAAATCGTCACAAAATGGTCAATATTCAGTGACGATTTCCAAAAATTATCACGAAAAGGTCCACAGTCAGTGACGATTTTTGAAATCATCACCAAATGGTCCACATTCAATGTCGATTTCTGAAAAATGTCACTAAAGGTTCCACAGTAATTTGCAACACATTTGGTGATCATTTGCCAAAATCTTCACCAAAGGGCTCACATTTTCTAAAATTGTTAAACTAACATTTTTAAAATATATCATAGCTAAGATATGTTTTATTGTAGATTTGTTTTGAATGTTTACAACGTGTTGTTGAAAAAACACATACAACATAATTTTAAGTGTTAAACAGTAGTATTAATTAATCATTAATAATTAGTAATAGTGCAAAATTAGTTATAAAAATGTTAATAATTATATCAATAATATTATATGAAATATGGAAGGTTAACAATTCTTACAAATATAGTACAAGAACAATAATAATCCACACTCAATAGTACGCAGCTTGATCCGTAATTAGTAGAGAGATTGTTTGAAAAATTCGTACAGATACAATAATAATTCAACTTTAAAGATGAATCCAGTTGATTGCATCGATAAATGATAATGATATAATTATTTTTTTAGATTCCAATTGACATGAGAGTTGGTAAAGGTAAATGAGTCTCCAATGTATGGATTTTCGAGGAGAGTCCTTGTATGTTCGAAGGCACCAATTGAAATAGTGATAGTTCTTCCCTCAGTTGTAAGATTTTCACACCTTCTTGCAACAACGTTTTTGCTATAGCTAAACTTGTAAATGATACAGTAAATGAGTCGCCAGATTTAGTATAGAATACAAGTTCTCCAGACGAACTGTCAGTATGAAACGGTTTACCTAAAGCACAATTAGTATAGAACTTAGATATTGTCATATTAGTAAATCGTTAAACGAACCAAAATTAGAGTGACATGCATACGTGAATGACAAAACGAAGTCTATGGAATTGACGAATTTTTCACATCAACCAATTTCCCTAATCCTTTATAGAATGTTGTGACATTACTCCCGCCTCCATGGGCATACATATCATGTTCGATATTCAAGAAAGCTTAAAACAACATGTAGTATATACCATCAAATGTGAATATATATAATAGCTTCATAAAAGGAAATGAGATGTACATTATAAGAAAAGTGACGTTGTTCAAATGATACTAAATATCTTGAAGTAGAAGATGGGTTATGGAAGACAAATGTTTATTAGTGTATAAAGTGGAGATTTTTTTCTGCATTGTTTTTTTCTTCATGAGAGACCATTTTGTCACGTTTCTCCCAGTGGAATGAATTAGTACCATCAAGAACTAGTCGTCATGTCGACATTCCTTGATTAATAATGTTAAGAGGTATATTATGCAAACGTTGATCTAAAATAAAATGATGATATATTCAACTCTAATTTCGATGATAAGTGAAAGTAGTTTAGTTTAGCACTTATACATCTTTAATGTGCCTAATGATATGAAAGTTACCCTTACTAAAATTTCAGAAATCTATTGTGTAGTTTGTATCACATGCAAAATTTAGAATTTAAAGTAGAATAAATATGACTATGTTCTTGATATACAGAAATATAGTATTATCTATATTGGGCTTTATTATTATTAATGGAAATGAATAAAAGTAAAATACTCTTGAAGACCTTTCATCAAATAGTTACAAAGCTTTGATGAGGGAAGCATTAAAGGTCATTCGGAAAAAGCCAACCCATTTACAAATAACAAAGACAGATAGTAAATCATCTTCAAAACACAACCATAAACACAACTCATATATCAAATGCATAATTAAGAACTCACAATAAACACCTAAAGTAGAAGTGAAACTTAGCATAACTTCGTTAATGAAAATAGAACAAAAGAACAATACCGATTCAGTTAATGATGGTATTTTGACGGTGATGACCACAATACATAACCCAAACAGAAGAGAGGATTTTGAGAAATGTTGACGGCTTAAACAAAAATGAAGTAGCCTTTTTATTATGGTTGTTATTGAAAACCTAATACAAAACGATGTCGTTTCTTGTTTACTGTAGTTGTTTAGAAGTACTCTTAATTAATTTTGTACGATGTATTGTATTTAGTCGACAAACATCAGATATAGCGACTAATACATGGTCCATCGCCAGAGCCTGCGGGTGCATAAATAATTTTTAATAAATTTATTTTCCTATTCCAAATAAAACATATTTTGAATTAAAAATTAAATTATTCAATTGAAAACTATTTCCACATTAATTTGTTGACCCTTCAAATAAATTATAATTGGCTTACAATTTTCAGAAAATTATAGATTTTAATTATTGTAATTTCAAAAAACGTATTTAAAAAAAGTATACATTTTAATTATTATAATTTAAAAAACTAAATTATAATAGTTTAACAAGACACTGTAATATAATTAGAAAACTATCTTTAACAAATTAAAACTAAAGATTAGTCATTTCCAGAAATTAAGTAAATGAAGAACAATTGCATATATAAGTGAGAAGATTGATTTAACATTTTGTATGATGTATTAGGAATACCTCATATATATTAATCAATTAAAAAAGTAAAAAAATTGCTTCAGTTTTAGGTGGTGATGTGGAAATTTGTTAGCAAATTGTCTACCATTTGTGAATAAGTGTCGTGGTTTGTCATGGAAATGGTCTTCTGCGACTAAACTTGCTTCATCGCAAAAACTCTCAGTTGTTAATCAATTAAGAATGTAAAGAAAATGCTTGGGTATAATTGGTAGTGAATTGGAGTGATAGGCGACGACAGTTTTGACCGTTGGAAAAAAGTAAAAGTTTTAGTATTGGCTATAATTTATCAATTTGTAGCAAAATGTTGTACAATTTGCAACCCTATTTTATTTTCCTAGCAAACATTTTACATTTGGCAACGAAATGTAGATTCGTCGCCAAACATACTAGATGAGGAAAATTAAACAGACGTTAAGACAACATCGTTTCTTTCCCCCCTGAAGACCAGCGCCCCCTTCTCTCCTTCGTTTTTTCAAAACCAATGTCTTCTTTGTGCTCTATCTTCTCCTTTATCTTGGACAACAACAAATAATCTTCTCTATGCACTTGCTCTCTTCATTTGGTGAGTACTGTTGATTGGATTTTCAGACGTGTCATTGAAGTCGATATTGGTCCGATGGTTTTGTGTTATGTTTTGATTTTGTTGTCGATTTGTTTGCTTTTATTGGTGATGATAATGGTTGAGTGGATCAAAAAGTTGTGTTATTGTTGTTGAAGGAAGGGAAAAAGACTTTTTTTTTGTGCTCTTGAGTTGAAAATTACTTGCCCATAAGGTGTTCGACAAAAGTCCTCGTAGTGTTTTGAGTTTGTGATGTTGGAGAACCAAGGTTTAGTTATGTTAAAAATTAAATTATAATATTATACTTTTTGTTATGTTAAAAACCAAGTTTGGAACTTGGGTAATGGAAAAGGCAAAAGGCATAGGAGGGACACAATCACATATGGCGAGGACACCCAAACATTAAACAAAAACTTTGAATTTAAAGGTTGAAAAGTGTCATCAGTTTATAGCAAGATATTCTTGGGTTTGGAAAGTGAAGTGAAGTAAGGGAAAGTGTCAATACTCAAAAGTGATTTGCTTGATTGATTGGTTCTTAGTTTTTAGTTTAATAGGGTTAGAATGGTAAGTTTATGCATCTTTTTAACATTCTTCTTCTATTAAAATATTTATTCATGTATTATTAATTAGAAATAAAAATGCGTACATCATTGAATAAAAGCTACTTGCATTAAAATTTTTAATTCATGTTTTCAATAGTTAAATAATTAATGATTTGTATATTATACACTGTGGGTTAAAATGATTGTTTGGGATGTGACAAATCTCTTCACTTTTAAAATACTTTATCAAATTCTTCAATATCCTTTTTTTGTGATTTAAATATGCTTTTATAGTACTCCATAAAGAAGAAAATTTGTATTTAGTTGGTGATTGTGTATATGGTCTTTTCAAATGTTGTCTTCCTCTATTTGAATGAAGCCAAAATCGAAGAATTTTTGTGGCATCTTCAGGTATATTTGACAAAAGCCCTCTTTTTGTATTTTGTTTAAGACTAGTTGAATATACCTAAAAACTAGTCATTGTAATGATTGAGGCTTATGGAACCAGCAACTATTTGTTGATGTTTAACTTATGTTAATTTATGTTGACTATATGCATATTTTTAATGTTTCACTTATGTTTATGCGGAATGTTATACCGAATGTTTAGTATTTGACTACTGATCTCCTTATATTCATGTCAAATATTGATGTTTGAGTTAAACTTAAGCGTTATCTTCATATTTCGTTTTAATTGTTCAGTATAATGGCACCTGGTAGAAACAAGAGAAAGAGGGCGGCAATGATCGAGGAAGTTCCTCTCCCACAACAACTAACTCAATCCAACGCCATCGTTCAACAACCAATTTATTGCATGCTCGAATGAACACAATCAACAAGAATGAAGACAGTCATCAACAATCTTTACCAACATTGTCAGTTAGTATTGAGGGATCTTCAGGCATGTTATTGTTAATCAAACATATTTATATTAACGCTAAAATTATTCATTACATGTTTAATGTGTTTTTCTTATTATGCTTTTTTTATTTTTAGGTCCAAATAATGTTATTAGAAAATGAGGTAGAGGTATCATAAAAGGAGCTGAGTTGCAACGGATAAATGTTGCAATGAACAACAAGTTGTCTGTGACCATTGACCCCACACAACGTTGCTATCTGGATAAGATCCAATTTGTAAAATTGTCTAGTGAATTGGGCATCATTGTGAGGAATGAATTGTCTTGCCTTCAACATACTAGGGAGTTGAAGCAAGACAACTTGTTCCAAAATGCTTTGGACAAAGTTTCGGTAATATTTCAACTCGTTTGATTAAATGTATTGCGATTTTACTTACTAAAAATAGTAACTTAACTTATACGTATTCTTTTATAGATGACGCTCAATATCGTTGATATCGACAAGCCTGAGGTTTCAAGTTGTGTTAGTTTACTACTAAAACAAAGGGCAAAGGATCATCGATATAGACTTCATAAATATTACTAGTCTTTTCCTTTCGATGAAGAGGCAAGGAGACATGTTCTGGAATGGGTGAGTCCAAAAAATTGGACTAAAATGTGTGATTATTGGGCTTCTGCGAAAGTTCAAGTTTGTTTTATTTCTCTTCATATTTCCTTCTAGTACTTTTGTTTATACATTTCATGACTACTTTTCTTAATTTAGGAAAATGTGAGAAAGTTAAAGTGAATAGGGTAAAAATGAAGATTCCTCATAACACCGGCTCCAAATCATTTGTTGTCGTTCGACAAGAATTTGTAAATGTGACGTTTTTAATTTATTATTCAATTTCTTAATACAATAAATTATATTATCTTCTAATTTTTTAAATTCATGTAATAGAGCCAAACTCTACTCTAAGGATGAGAGTGCAATAGGATCATACTGTACAACCTAACACACTACAAGGAAGGTAAAGTTAGACGTTTGAAGAGACACAAAGTAATTAAGTATGTACAAAAAAATAAATTACAGTTTATTTTTTATGTAATACTAAGTAATAATTTTTTACTTAACTTGATTGTGTACTTTAAATTGTAGGACAGGATGCAGGAGTTATTGCAGGTATCATTGTCTCAAGGGAATTAACCTAATGTCGATGACATTTGCAACAATGTCCTTGATACAAGATCCGGATATATCAAAGGTCTTGAGTATGACCTTAAACCTGTTGATACTTCTTTGTCACGATCTAGTTTGCAAACTGCCCTACAATTTTAGTACAATTTATATGTGTTAGGAAGAATTTGCATGATACTTTTAATAAATGATTAAAAAATTCAACTAATTTCACCAGTTTAATCGTAAAAGCCTTAAGTTTTTTTAATTTTTCAGTTTGATTTATTTTAATAACTTTTGTTGCTAAAAATTAATTAATTTATTAATTAATCAATCATTTTTTTATAAATTAATAAGTTCTTATTAAACTAAAATAAATCATTTAGTTTTTATTAATATTTTTAATTAAACTTCAAATTTTTTTATAGAAAAAGACGATCTCCTTCAATCCTATTTTAATTTTTTAAATTTTATTTTATCTTTAGCCAGTTTTATAATAGTCGTGCAACCTCTTATTCTACTATTGATTCAACCTTCTCAGACTCAGGACATTAACTTCTCAGCAACTTGAGATGCAAATACATGTTATACGTCAGTTGCTTCTGTCTACGACATTCCAATAACATATTCGTTCCGAATACCTTTATCATAGTATTCGATATCATCTTATACCGATCGACCTTTTTAAACCTTAAATTTCTTATATTATCAGTTTAATTTTCAGTCTATTTTTTAAAACATTGCTTATAATTAAAAAAAAACTCAGCACATTTTGAATAATAGTTTAAAATATATAAAAATAGATATTTGGTAAATAAAGTAGTGAACTTTTTTTAGTTTCGTCACCTTGCTAAAATTGTTACTTGTAAATTTGCTAAATTTAACATACAATGTTTCGTTACTTCATCTTTTTCGCCCATGTTCAAGCCATCATAGTTTATGAATAAAGTCAACACTAAAGTTTGGCGTAAGTTTCCAAGCAAATTGAACGTAGAAAAGAAAGTTCTAATCTGAAGATTCTGAACCTGTCAACAGGAAACTTCGTTTGTGGTTTATAAAACAATTATATTAACCGTTCAAATTTGATCGGCTGTTTTCTTTGTTTTTGTTTTTTGATTACAAAAGGAAAAGAAAATAAACAAACCCCACCCAAAAACAAAACCAACATCCTATTAGTGCAGTAATTTGTAATGTAAGGCTTCCTGCTTGTCTCGGTAAATTAGCTCCATAATAACTATCGGAGGCTCTCGTAGAAAATGCAGACCTAGACTTAATAAGGCTGCTAGAAAAGTCAGACTATTGGTATATTGGTTCCTTTCTCGATATACATGCTGAATTTGCACCTTCCATGCTCGGTATAATAGACTGTTTTCTTTAACCACTGTAAGGGCAACTCTTATTTAATGCTAAATCGTTAGTTGCTGTTGCCTTTTATTATGAATATCTAGAATAATTATATATCTTCTCAAATTTAGGCGAGAAGGTCATATTTATCTTTACTTAATATTTTAAAAATCGGATTGAAAGTTAAATATAAAAAATTTAAGGTAGATTGTAGTGAAATCGACTAAAGATTAAATAAAATTAAAAAATTTGAAATATAATTAAAAGAAATTGTCTTTGTCTATATAAAAATTTGAAGTTTAATTAAAAATCTGACTAAATAAACATTAATTGATATATTTTGATTTATAATAGTTTATTAATTTACAAAAATTGGTCAACTAATTAATAAATTAAAAGTTTTTAACAATAAAAATTACTATAGTAAATCGAACCCGAAAGTTGAAAACTGAATGGTTTAAGATTTTTACGGTTAAACTGACCTAATCAGTTGAATTTTTTAATCATTATGTTTACTTTTTTGATAACATTGCCTAAGAAAGGAACAAGATAAACCTTATTAAATTTGTTTATATGAAAATTAAGTGTAAAACATATCATTCTCCACTAAATTTCAAAATCATACCATTGTTGGAATAAAGATAAAAAATTAACCCCATAAATTAAAATATATTAGAAAGCGACCCTTCTATTTTATTTGAAGAAGCTGAGAAACTCATCGGTCACATCCAGAAATGGTCATAGGCCAGCCAATTCAACGATGTTGAAATGCCAAGAACTTTCTATTTCATATCGAAATAAATGATTAGCTGATGATGCAAGTGAACTCCCTTGTTATCCTTGAGGAGGGTTTAATATAAGTAACCTTTCTTTTTATTTTTATAAATAATTGTTTACACAATTTAATAATAAAAAAATAACTTTATCGGTTATTTCAAAACTTACCGTAAATTTATTCAAATCAATCATAAAGCATTTTAGGTATCAATTTCTTTTTTTTATTGCACCAGAAAGAAAAACGAGATAAATTACATGACTATTTTGAGTATGTTAACTTCAACTATATCTTCTTGAAGGATTGAGATGCACCCTGTAAGTTTATTATTAAAAGTGGTAATCCCGAATCTAAAATTTACAGCAAAATTAGTGAGTCAATCGATAGATCAATTTTTCTTTATGTAAATATGACAAATTAAGACTATCTAATCATAGACGGAGCTACGTGGGGGCCCATGGTGTACTGGGCCCCCAACATTTAAAAAATAAATATTTTTATTTTAATATATATATATATATATGTAAGGACGAAATATTTGGAGCCTATTAGTACATTGGGCCCTTCAAAATTTTAAAAAATTAAATATTTGAACCTTCCTATTTTAAACTTCTAGCTCCATCATTGTATCCAATGTCGAGTAAATAAGTCGTTATAGGGTTAGCGACATTTTTCAATATCTATAATTGAAGGTTGGCACTAACGATATTTTTTTTGGTACATTGACACTAACGATATTTATAATGATGTTGACAATGAAAACTAAACTACTGTAACTGGCCAACCCTTCCATTCGAGAAAGGCTGGCCATGAACTTTGCTTCGGACAGGAAAAGGCAGATGTGTTTTACCCTTTAGGAGGACAGCTCACCGTGCGTAAGATCTTAACAGACTTAACTAACCAAACTTACGGCAGTTGTCAAGTGGGAGAAAATGAATAGTGAATAGACAAAGATAAAAGCTCTCGGCTTTATGGTAAATGCATGACTTTTGATGTCCATTTCATGTGGTTGTGGGCAGGTGAAGGATTCCTAAGAATGATGACTAATATTCTCAATCATCGACTGTTCCCATTACATAAAGTTCACATTTTTATGACATTTGATTAATGCCGACATTGTAAAACTAAAAGTCCGAGCCTTTTGCTTGGTCTCTCTCTCTTCCTCGTTTCTCTTTCTTCCTGTTCCGTCTCTCTTTCAACCAAGGCTCTGGTTTTGAAGAAAAGGGCTTCTCTTGTTTGTTGACAGATTTCACCGGTGAATTCCTCTTTCCCTGTATCTTTTAGATCCCTTCCGTTCCTTCTGACTCGATTTTTTCATGCTTATCCTTGTTTCTGTTGTTGGGTTTTTACCCATTTTGCTGCCATGTAAGGGCTTCTGTTTCTCTATCCCGTTTGTTGGTTGCATCATTGATATTTTTTCTATATGAAATTGTAGATGCCTCTAAATCTGCCATTACCATTTGTAACTATCCGCCAAGTGCTTTTGCCATTCAGTTCTTCTGAAGGATCATCTCATCATTTGTTAATTTGGATTTTATCTCAACGCGCTTGCTAGTTTCTCTGTTTTATATGGTTATTGACGAAAAGAGTGAGAGGGGATATCTTTCCATTTTTCTTTGTTTTCTTCGAGTCATTCTCGAATCCTTTCAACTGGTCACTGAACAAGGCCAAATTAACATATTCTTCAGTTTTCAGTTAATCTGATTGCTTCTAACATATGGGGCGGCAACATGGCTTCTTCATCCATTATTGAAGGAAAAAAAAGAATTTAAATTATAAGCCCCTCCTTTTAATTTCCATTTTAAGATTGACTGATTGGGATGGCTAAAATGAATTTTTGTATCCTCTGTGATACTCACTTCTAATTTTAGCTTTTCCGAAAGGTGGAGGTTTTCTGTTTTTCATTGGCATCTAGCAATCATCATTTGAGGTCATGAAAATTTGTCTGTATGATTTCATTTGGATTTCATGAGGGCTTTAAGAAAAGTTTAGTCTTCAAAGCTTCTGATTTTGACTATGGTTATTTAATTCATGACTTCAATCATTGCAGCTGACCACAAATATTCTTTTTTTCCTTTTTATTTGGTGCACTGGAGGCATATGGAGATTTTTTCATTTGTTAGTTCGGTATGTGTGTGCCTTGATGGTTTGGTTTGATTCTATGCAGACAATCTTTTGGTGCAGACTTTGGTGGATTTTCTTTGTTTATCATCATAGCAATGAGCCGTATTTCAGAACTTCAGAAAGCTGGCTCAGGTATGGTGCAATAGCTATATGTTCTGAATAGCAGGAGAGTTAAGGCACACGTGTATTAAAATTCTAGATTATGAAAAAGCTTGTAGGATTCAGTTACATGAAGAGGCATTATTGCTCATTCTTGTGGCTTGAGATATTCAACAAGGAAAGAAGAGATTCTAATGTTTTTACCTCCTGAGTTCAGAAGCTTCTCCCGCACCCTTCCTTATATTCAGTATCTATTATTTGACTGCTTTGCGGATGCATTCTAAACCAATTACATGTCATAAATTTTCTGGTCCAGCTAGGAGAAGATTAAGAGAATTGTTGTCCCAGACTGACAATCGCAAATGTGCTGATTGTGATGCACCTGATCCAAAATGGGCGTAAGTTATACAACTTAACTGTGATTTTAGATTTTTGTTATCTTTAACGATGAAGATGCATTTCATTGAAGTGTTTCCAGATGAGACCCACAATTGAAAATTTATTACTGAGAAGTGATGAGTGATATTTCTTTGCATATGGCTATTGAAGACCTATGAGTGAATTTTGGTTTCATCTTTCCCACCATTATTGTTAAAAAGTAAGTTCATATTCTTATTTTCAGGTCAGCGAATATTGGAGTCTTCATATGCCTTAAATGTTGTGGTGTTCATAGAAGCCTTGGTACACACATCTCAAAGGTAACAGCATGAGGTTGCCTCTAGTTTTACTTTTGTTAATTTGGCAATTCTTTTCTCTTAGTAAAGTAGCCCAAGGTGATATTGACTTGTCAACTTTAAGAAAATGTTATAGTATCATATGAATATCCTGTGATTTTTTCTGTAAAATCTCATCGTAAATTTTAAAGATAAATGTTTGTTCAACTTGCTCTCTCATAGTATACATAACAGGGAGACATTTGTACATGTGCTTCTGTTTCCTTTTTATCCCATTTCTGGACTATAGCCATTATATATATAAGAATAACTGATGTTGACCCTCTGATGCTTCTGGTTCACTTTTTGAACTGAATGAAAGTACTGTTTAGATCAAATTAACACATTTAATCAGAAGCACCTTGAATAATCTTGAACACGTTGCTTCTGTTTATTTGCATCCTTCAGAAAATTTAATGATTAGAATTCTTAAATATGAGTCTCTTTATTTTCTTGTACCACAGCAGGTTTTCATTGTCTTAGTTGTTGAAATTTTTGCTTCAAGTGAGATAATTGCTTTATATAAAAGTACTTATGACATCATCAGTTAAAAATGCTCAATATTAAAAGCATGATTCCCTTACCATTTAGACTTTAGGTCGACATTTCAAAACGATGGAGTAAGATCGGCATTGGTATTCCCTCAGCACTCATTTTTATAAACTTGTGCAAACTCCATGTATGTAAAACTTGCCTTTCTTGAGCATGACTGAATGATTGAAAAACAAACTGAATTATCTTTATGATGCTTACAAAGTGTCTTACACTTCGCCACAATTAGTCTTAACTTTTAACACTAATCTCAACTGACTAGGTTTTATCTGTAACATTGGATGACTGGTCTGATGATGAAATTGATTCCATGATTGAAGTTGGAGGAAACTCCTCTGCTAATTCAATTTATGAGGCCTTTATACCTGAAGGAGTTTCAAAGCCAGGACCAGATGCCAGTCACGAGCAGCGTATGAAATTCATCAGGTTAGAAAAGGCTTTCTTGTGGATATGATCCTGGTGATTGACTAGTCATTTCTTGTCTTCCAACCTAATGTTCACTTTTATGCACCTATTGTGAATGCTGTAGCTCTTTCAAAACCAGTTTGGGAAGTAACTCCCTTCTTCTCCAGTTTGGACCTTGCGTAGTGGTTACTAAAGCTATTACTTGTCAATAACTGGAGTCCTAGAGTGGTTCACTATATTACTTCAATATTTATGTAGGTCTAAGTATGAGCTGCAAGAGTTTCTGAAACCTAGCTTGCGGATTTCATCAGGAAAAACGTCTTCTGCTTCTCTCCAAACAAGTTTCTCTCGAAAGATTTTGGATAGCTTTCGAATTTCAAGCACATCAAATAAATCGGTATTTTTCTTCTTTTTCTTTCCCTTGCTATCTGCTTTATGCTTGATAATATTTATTATATCAATTCTTGACAGTATAACATGCATCTGTACATAGACCTTACCTGTGATGCGATGCCATGAACACTACTATAGATTCAATGATATTCTGAGTTCTTTTTTGTAATTTCTGACAAATAAGGCATATCTGATACAAAGATAACATAAGGTTTTTATGCTATACCATCTACTTTAGCCTGACACCAGATTACAAGAAAAAGAAACCTAGAACGGCAGGCAGAACATTGTTTTCTGATCCACTGGTTCCGGAAATTCTGTTTTTGTTGTTCACTAAAGTCTTTATAATTCAAAAGTCAAAAAGTGTTCATAATTTGCTTTTTTGATTGCATGGATACTTATGCTAATCTGACTTGGGAAGTTGTAACAGGATGGCTTGATAGAGTTTATTGGATTGCTGAAGATTAATGTCAAAAAAGGTTATAATTTAGCCATCAGAGATATGATGTCAAGTGATCCTTATGTAGTTCTGACCCTGGGAAAGCAGGTTGGTCATCGCCTTTTTTCATTTGCTTTACTTGCATTAATGTTCCTTCGGGCTCATCTTCAAGATTGATGAGGCTGATACAATTGAGTCCACAAGGGACCTCAGGTGCTAGAGGCATTGGATGCCATATATCTTTATACATATATTTACATCAATTTCTTGTGCATGTATCGGCATGCCTACACGTTTCCTTAACGACTCATGCCATTTAGATAGTACAACTAACAGTCATTGCGTTGCTGAAGGAAGTTGTCACTGACTCTGAATGTATGTGTCCATGTCTTTAGACTGTGCAGACAACTGTAATAAGGAGCAACTTGAATCCAGTCTGGAATGAGGAACTTATGCTTTCTGTTCCGCAAGATTTTGGGCCTGTAAAGTTGGTAAGACAATATTTCCTTCTCTTACCGTGCATCAATTTCCTTTGTAACAACGACAACGACAACATCCAGTAGAAATCGTAGAAATCTCGCTGATAATATTTCCTTCTCTTACTGTGCAATCAATTTCCTCCATATATCATCTAATTACATCTTTAAGGCAATGAGATTATATCCACCAAAAAAATTGTTTGAAGCGACCATTTGAAGCCATAAGCAACTTTTTCCTTGGGTCAAACGAAAAATCATTTTTCCTTCATGTTCTCAAGTATATGTGATCCTTGTAGATAAACAACATATAGATGCTGCTCTTTTGTGATACTTTCATCATTACCAAATTGTTTTTAGCCTGAGCCCAGCATTTGATTTCTTGAGTTTCAGCAAGTCTATGATCATGATACCTTTTCTGCCGATGACATAATGGGAGAAGCGGAGATAGATATCCAGCCGTTGATAACCTCAGCCATGGCATTCGGGGATCCGGAAATGTTTGGGAATATGCAGATTGGAAAATGGCTGAAATCACATGACAATGCACTAATCGACGATGCTATCATCAACATTGTTGATGGAAAGGTGAAACAGGAGGTTGTACTCAAGCTTCAAAACGTTGAAAGTGGAGAAATAGAATTAGAGCTAGAGTGGTTGGCACTTGATCAATAGGTCTTGTAATATTGATCAATAGGTACATAGATATCTTCTTCTTCTTCTTCTTTCATTTAATAAAAACCTTGTAATGTTGACCAAGTTATTTCTTTTTCCAGAGTTCCTTTTCTTTTTTTTTTTCAATTACATTCATTTGTTAATATCTTTTTCCTATAGTTGTTTAATGTAAGGATAAAGTTAATTGAACTCAAAGGGAAATGATTCTTGCTTTTCACATTCTTCTAAACTTTTATAGCTCTCAATGTATAATAGGGATTATGATATTTTTAGAGGGTGAGTTTGGAGTAACTAGTAAGGTTATTCTTTTGAGTAACGGAAACAGTTTTTTTGTAAAAAAATATATAAAAAAAGCTGCATATAATTGATGTCTCTCTCCTAACTCTCATAAAATGAGGAGCCTTATATATTAGGATTTGCGGTAAAGTTATTCTTTTGAGTTGCGGAAACAATTTCTTTGTAAAAAAATATAAAAGAAAAATTACATATAATTGATGTCTCTCTCCTAACTCTCGTAAAATGGGGAGCCTTATATATTATAATTAGTTGATTTTCATATTATTATGTCAAATATTTTAATAGAAGTTTTTTATTTAAAAAAATAGGATAAAAAATATTATAATACTTTTTAAATATTATAAATCTTGTACTTTAAATATATCTCATACACAAAGCAATATTAGGATGATTGTAATATTAACTTGTGCCTTTTCATGTATCTTTAGTATTGTGCATTACTTGAATTCTTAATCCAATCCCCAACCAACGAAAACGCCCTAATTATCGGGAAATAAAATGCAATTAAGTAGTTTTACATGCAATTAAACTCATTTATTAACTTAATAAAATGCAATTAATTAGTTTTACAAGCAATTAAACTCATTTATTGACATAAGATTTATCGGTTTCATTATATATAATACGATTAGCTAATTTCTGTTATAGATCAAATATTCTAATTAACTATTATCAATTATAAATTCCAAAAAAAACTATTATCAATTATGCAAATTAATTATGTAAAAAGAATGTCTCCGAAGATATGATTACGTGGTATGCAAGATAATCATATAGAATAAATGTCTTAATTGATAGAATTATCTAATAGCATCACAAGGTATTTATGTAGATAACACATGTTACCTTATTATCAATGGGGGCCAGGTTGATTGGGCATCGGGTCTTGTTTTCTGGGCTCAACTCGAGGCCTGACCGATAATAAACAAATGATGTCATTTTTAAATTTTTTTTAAAAAATAGAAAATCGTGCTAGGCCATTTAGGACCCATCTTTGGCTTCGTCAGGTTCAAATCTCAGCTCGACCTATTGTCATTTCTAATAACGAGTGATTTGTTTTGAAATACAAACTAAAAGAAAAACACTCTTTATTTTTTTTAACTTTTTTTCTTTAGTTACTCTTTCTCAATTGTTTTTTCCCTCAAATTTTTGCAATACATTATCTGTACATATATGGTTTTAAAAAAGAGAAGGTATGCATTTTGCAAACCAAATCTTATTATATTAGATTTTTTTTGAGCTTCTTAAAAATATATTTATTATTTCTTAATACTAGGATGCTTCTTACTGTTACTAGTTTGAGAATCACAATAGAAGACGGCAATACCACATCTTAGGAGTACAGAGAAAAAGCTCGAGTTGCTTTACGCGTCATATTCACAAGGACCTACAAAAAATAAAATATTACTATCAAAAGCTCAATCACACTTGGGATAAGGTCTTTTTTTTACATAGGAACAACGAACACAATCTAGACTAGTCTGAGAATGTTAATCTCAATGATATCCTCAAGGAGGATCGAGCGACCCCTAGAGTAGAAACAAAAGTTGTAACCCCTAACCCGAAATTTACAACAAAATTGGCGAGCAAATCGATACTTCTATTATCCTTTCTGTAAATGTGGCGGGGTAGAACTACCCAGTTGTGATTGAGTAGCTCATTGATGCCCAGGACGAGCGGATTATGGGACTGGATGTGGGTAGTGGAATCCGAGAGCATATTAATAATCGCTTGAGAATCCAGCTCTAATTTGATCTTTCGAAATATGAGATCTCATGTTAGAGTCAACCCCGAGTAGACTCCTTAAAGTTCTGCATCCATAAGCCGAGATTCTGGACAAAACCGCCGAACCAATCACCAACTCTATTGCGTATAAGTCCTCCAAAGATTGCTAAGCCGAAAGAGCTTTTAAATGCCAGTTCAACTTCACCCAACCAGTAGCGGGTCTGCTCCATCCAATGAATTATTCCTGTCGAGGTCGGGGGCCATGACCACTAGTGCTTTGTCGGTCCGAAGCTAGTTGGATCTGCTGTGGATAGACCAAAACAGTGGAAGTAGGAGATCTGGGCCAAGGGAAGTAGTCTTTGAAAATAGACCGATTTTTCCAGGATCACAGAAACTAGCAAGCTGTACCAAATATGAGGGGCTAATCAAAGCCTCTGAGCCACCATTGCAATTGGAGGTTGACTTGGAGCCAATAAGATAGAGGAAGATCAAAAAAGTTAGTGAAGATGTTAAGCAAAGGAAAAGTATACCACAGCCTTCGCGCTCTGCGGCAGTCTCTCAAGACATGTATGGAAGTCTCGTCCGCCTGACAATGACGACACTTTGCATCGGAGTCAGATGTCGCCGAAGCCTTTCCTGATTAGTTAACAATCGGTCTTGAATGAGAAGCCAGAGAAAGGATCGGATGCGGGTGGGGGGGTGCGGGTGACGCTAGGCCAGTTCCAAATGGTCTTCCAGGGGGTATTTGTGTCTCGAGGGGCTGACACCAGAATCATGTGATAAGCGGTTGCTGTTGTGAAGCGCCTGAAGTCAAACATCCCCCAAGTAAGCTTATCTGGCCCTAAGTGGGGCTTGGGGGGTAGAATACCTGCAATGGACATACAAACAAAATGAGAAAGCAAAGATTGAAATTCATCCCAACGCTAGTTACATGAGCTATCATTATAATGATGCACTCGCAGATCTTGGGTGGAGAGGGAGATAGGAGCGAGAGAATGGGAGATTAGTGGGCCCACGTCCGCCACACAAGGATCCAACCAGAAACTGGCCCTTGCACCATCACATATAACCCATTTGATACCATGAAGGACATGAGGCCAAACAGCTTTGATGCTCCTTCAAATCATGAAACTGCCATTAGTTGGAAGGGGAGTGGGCAGGTTGAGGGCATCAAAGTTGTATTTAGCGGACAGGATTTGAACCCATAATTTGTCCGGCTGTGAGATCAGAGTCCATCTAAGTTTGGTAAGCAAGGCATCATTGGTTTCTTGAATTTTGTGAATGCCTAGGCCCCCCATTTCTTTGGGCTGGCAAACTTTATCTCAAGAGACGAGGTTCACTTTTTTGGTGTCGGGGGTAGAGGCCCATAAAAAATTGCGCATAATTTTTTCTAATTCATCGCAGAGGTGTTTGAGAAGGCGCATCATTTGCATCGTATAGATGGGGAGGGCAGAGATGACAGATTGTGTCAGGATGGTACGGCCAACAAGGGACAACAGATTTGCGGTCCAGCCCAAGAGGCGGTGTTGTACCTTATCTAGAATGTATTGGTAGGTGCCTTTATGGACTTTTTCGTGTAGCATAGGCACCCCAAGGTAACGTCCTAAATCAGTAGTTTGCCTAAAGCCCAAATCTCTGCTCAACTGTCGAGCTCTGGAGTGGGGGACATTCTTGGAAAAATAACAAGAAGATTTGTCATGGCTGATTTTTTGGCCAGATGCTTTGCAAAACAATGTCAGGGTGTCTTTGAGTGCCCGGGTTTGATCAACAGCCGTTTCGGAAAAGAGGATGAGGTCATCCGTGAAGAAGAAGTGAGTTAATAGGGGACCCCAGCAGCTTAATTTAATGGGTTTCCAATGTCCATGTGAAATCGAGTGGTTAATCAGGTGGCCCACTTGGGATATGTTAAAATGGTGGTTGAATACAATTATGTTTTACTTCAATTCAACTCGTAGTTGCAATTATGTGGAGAGAAAGTGACTTAGAGGTTTACGTAAAAAATGAATGACTAAAAACTCATGGTTCAGTTGGATAAATTATAAAAATTTTAAATTGTTGAATTGTTTATTTTGGTTTTCAATTTTTTAGTTCGATTTATTTTAATAATTTTGTTATGAAAAATTAATCAATCGATTAATTTTTGTAAACTAATATGTTCTTATAAATAAAAATAAATCAATTAATAATATATTTTTAATTAAATTTTAAATTCTTTGAAAAGTAAAGATAATCTCTTTCAATCATGTTTTAAATTCTTTATTTTTATTTAATCTTTAGTTGAGTTTATGATGTTCTAATACCGATTAAATTTTAACCTTCTTGTATTACCAGCTTGATATGACACACATCGACGTCTTATTCTTCCATCTCCCGAGGCTCTTCCACTTTCCTCAACGTTGTTGCTCTCAGCAATGTCGTAAGTTCCTCTTTCTCTATGTCAGATGAGGAGTTTCATTGTTTGATCTGTTGGATTTTGAATTAGATTATCTTCTGTGTTCAAGATCGTCCCTTTCTTGCTCCAAGTTGTCAGTGCCCTTAAAACTTTTTTTCATCTCTCTTGTTTGTTGTTTCCTATTTTCCATGAGCTTTGGTTTTTCTCTAATCAGTTTTTGAAATGTTGTCTTTTAACTTGGAACCTTTAATATGTTCTTACCTGCTCAAAATTTAAAACCCATTTCTCTTGAAGAAGAAAAGCTTCAACTTTCGTGTCTTTGTGTTTTTTCTTATTATAGCCCATTCAAGGTTGGGAAAAACTGGGTTCAATTGGGAGACAGTTGAGATGTACAGTTACCTGATTTCCTGCTATAACTTCTCTGGCTCTTTAATCTTCAAACTTTTTTATAATGCTTGTGTTAATCAGAAGGTTCTCTAGTTGCTTCTTTGTGGACTTCGTCTTGGATGCTCAAATCTGGGAGTCGGTGTAAGATGGAAAGCGGATTGCTTTTTGGGGTTTGGGTTGATGGGTTATACGGGGTTGGGTGGGTTCTTGAGGGTTTGATGGTTTTGAAGGATATAGTATGTAACGCCCCACATTAGGGGTTAGAATAGTAAAGGAATTTAGTACGAATGATGTTTGTTATTTGCTTATTCACTATTTGCTTAAATTGTGCATAAGTATTTTGGCATGCATTCATGGCATTTTCCGGGTCAATTGGGTTAATGAAACTTCGGATCGA
>JANVCQ010000003.1:32899750-32910619 GCA_025531925.1 Erythroxylum plowmanianum
CTAAGCAGAAGTTTTCTATATCAAGCATCGTGCTTACTGATGTTCTAATTATAGTAATTCTGTTAGATCATTTATAATAACTAAGCAATGCTCTAACGTTTCCTAGTTCTGGATTCTTTCTCATCTTATTTTTCATACTGGGGTTAACATACCATGCCCTCACCGTCTAGGCCTCTGGTTTTATAGTCTTTCATATCTTGCTTCTTTCCCTTTTTTTTCCCCTTAATATTAAGCAAGTACCATATTTCTGAGATCTTTTAGATCTAAAGCTGCATGTTAGCATACATTCTGAAAGTCTACCAATGCCCTCAAGTCGTACCCCATTATTTCTTTATCCTTTGTCCTCTTCTTTACGCTGAGTATTAGACTACAAGCTGGACTTGTTAATTACGTACTCATAATGTTCACTCGTAGTGTACTCAATTAAAGTTTCAGGTATGTTTGGGCAGGGAAAATGAAACATGGGCAGGGAGACAATCCGTGAAGAAAATTTTGAATGGTGGTGGGACTTTAGCGGATGAGCTGATAAAAGATGCTGCCAAAATCTTCCCAAGAGCTAAGCTTCTTTCAGCTTATGGTTAGTAACAGATCTTTTCTCATTCTTCCATTCTGTTGGATAATGTTTTCAACAACCACGTAGGCATGAGTAACCTTTTAAATGAACTTTTGGTAAAGTTATAAATGCCACATTCCTTGAAAGATATGTGCAGAATAAACCTTTGTATATGCTCGCCTTCAGATATAAAAATGTAAACAGTTGCCAACTCTGAATGTTGAAATGTAAATCAGTTAAAGAGAGATAGCTCAAAAGATAACTATGCTTGCAGTAAGTGAGGTAAATATATCAGATATTCAGCAAGGCATTAAGATCTTAAGAAGTTTCTATAACAGAATAATTGTTGAATAGTACAACCTTGTCTGCCAGAAAGGAAAACAGTCAGTTGAGGAATGCTCTTGCTGTAAGCTACTCCAAATTTGTCAATATTTACCTCACGAAAATTTTGATCAGGGAACAAGTTCATGAAGAATACCATTAGACGAAATTCTTCCATTTCATCATTCATACAATACATCTGTGAACTGGTAATTCCAGACATTTTGGTTAAAACAATACTCGACTATATTTGAATTATGGTTAATTCACTGTCAGCTAGACTCATATGTTTTCAGCTCTGTCTGCAATCAAATGCATGCATGCAAAATGGTGTAGAATTAATTTCTCAGTTGGGGGATGTAAAATTCTTCCTAACTTCCATGTTTACTGATTATCTCCTCAATCTTTTTTCCTAATTCTTTACGTATTATAAAGGGATGACAGAGACTTGTTCCTCACTAACCTTTAAGACTCTCCACGATCCAACATCTGAAACCTCCACTCATGGCCCTGTAAGACTCTGTAGTGGAAAGGACAATTCAGTTTATCAACCACCATCTGGTGTGTGTGTTGGCAAGCCTGCACCTCACGTTGAGTTAAAGATTTCGTCTGAAAGTTCATCTCAAACTGGAAGAATTTTGACTAGAGGACCCCATGTAATGCTTGGATATTGGGACCAAAAAATTCCTGCCAATGCACTAAATTCTACAAATGAACTTTGGCTTGATACAGGTGACATTGGTTCCATAGATGAATGTGGTAGCCTATGGCTTGTTGGACGTGTAAACGGCCGAATCAAGAGTGGTGGAGAGAATGTTCACCCTGAAGAGGTGAGCTGCATGCATGCCTTTAATTATTTGCTCTATGTATGATGATCTGTTAACAGATGTTAAACAAAGAAATAAAATAGATGTGTTTACCTCTAATTGGTATGCTTTATTCATTTAACCGAATGAAATAAAGATCTCAGGGAAAATTACACTCTGTAGGGTTGTTCCTCATTGAGTATAGCACCAGTTTGAATGAGTTTAGCTCATTGAATTATAATCAGTGAAATTATGTCTTCTTGTTCCCTAATCTAATAGACATTTACCTCTTTTGGTTGTACATATATAGGTAGAGGCAATCCTCTTAAAACATCCAGGAGTTATTGCTGCTGTTACCATTGGCATCCCAGATCGTCGCCTGACCGAAAAGGTTACTGCATGCATTAGATTAAGAGAAAGTTGGCAATGGACAGACAACAGTAGCTTGGCCTTTGCTGAGAATAAACAAGTGTTATGCAAAGAAATTCTCCAAAACTTCTGTGGAGAGAAGAATTTAACTGGGTATATACTTACATTTCCTTATTTCACTGCATGGCTATTCTGTTGAGGTCAAAGTATCTGTAAATTGTGGTAGATATATTAGGCCTTTGTTGGCGGACCTTGAAAGCTTCGGCTTATATGTGCTTTGTCAACTTGTGAGCTTTATGCAGGTTCAAAGTGCCAAAAGTATTCATTTTATGGAAGAAGCCATTTCCACTCACATCGACTGGGAAAATAAGGAGGGACCAAGTTCGAAAAGAAGCCATTTCTGTTCTGCAATCCTTTCCCAGCAGCAATCTTTGAGTTCTTCTGGCTCCTCATTGACATTATCGTTAAAATAACAGTGGTTTCCATTTTCGGACAAGAAAGAATGTAAAGAGTTTTTTTTTTTGTAAACTTCAATTTAATTCATGGAAATAAAGTTCATTTTTTTCATTTCCACAAATAACTTTGAAGTGTTATTTACTTTCACAAATTATAAACGCTTGCTGAAAATTTAGGCTTTTTTCCTTCCTAGTCGGTAGGATAATTTAAATTTTTTGAAATTCGTTGCAAATGGGTTGTAAAGAAGAGGCCATTTTATTTTGGAAATACAAAACTGAGCTTTGGTGTTCAAATTAATTTACTTAAAACGTTATTATATTCACCATTTTGAACCAATTAAAATGGAAATTTCACATCAAAATTAATCAAAGGCAACGAAAAAAGCGTTTATATTTCTGATGTGAGTTTATTTTTAATTACATAATTACATAAAATAGTTTATAATTGTAACCATGTTTGAATTATATAATTATACAAAATGAGTTATACTTGGGAAAGTGATGTAATCAATGTATATATTTGATGTTTGAGTTTAAAAAGAAACATGAGTCATTGAGAAATTACTATTGATCTATTTATTTATGTCTTTTTACACAACTTTATTTTGATATAAAGTTATTAAGTTAATTTTGATATATGTCTTCATTTATTTTTATAGATAAATGGAAAGAAGTTAAAGTACTCATGATAATTCAACCACATAAGAAGATTCAATTATCCAACTTAGTTCATGTCGATTGGTTCCTAGAATGAATAACCATATCGTTAGGATATATATTATATATCTAAGTAATTAGTTTTGACATTATTTATTAATTGGACATATAAGATATTAATTGGATAATGACTTGGATTTAAAAGCCATATGGATAGTCTTCTAGTTGAAAAAGAATACTATCTTAGATTGGAGTCTATTATCATGTTAATATTAGAATTATTTTACTGCTGGATATGTTGGTAATTGGATAGAATTTCTGCTGGATTTGCTGATATTGCAGATAAGTGAAATCAAAAGGATGTGATAGTTGTTTAGTTGATGTTGAACTCTTCTTGCTTGGAGGTGTTGGCGTCGTACATATTTCTAACACAGCTGAAGTGAATCCTTAGTGTCGTGAAATTGCTGTTGTGGTGCGTGCGTGAATGGTGAAGGGAGAAAAACATATGGCTGAAGTTAAACCCTCAAGTGTGTGTGCAGTATACAGCATGTGTGTGCATTAATTGTCAAGAAATATAAAAAATGCGGTGGTGTGAGAGTTGAAAGAGAGATACGTGGGTTGTGTGAGACAAGTCCATGGTGCAATGGGTGTGTGAGAATTAAAAAGTGTGTAGTGGGTATTACATATGGAAAATACTAAGCTTACGTGAGAGAAAAAGTCCTATTGACATCATTAGTTTTTACGAAAATTCAAAGAAGCAATAAATGCCACTGTTCTTGTTGCCCGCATGACTATCACATAAACATAGAGAAGCAGCTTATGCGGAGTTGGTCTTATGTAGTGGGTGTGAATTGAAGATTGAAAAATATATAGTTGAAGTGCTATCAACGACAGCTGCTAGTTTTAGTTTGGGAGGAAGATGTCTTTGTAGAGGAGAACGTGGGTGGCTCACGTTGCGCAATTGATGTGGTGAGGCTTCAATAAATTATTGTGTGGAGTTTTATTTGCTGGATCTATCTTACATGAAGTCCTTCTGCCGCAGTTGTAACTTAGATTTGAAATGTGCACGAATCAACTTATTTTGTGTGAACAACTTTCTGATCTATTTCAGAGGAGATGAACCTATAGGGAAGTTGTTATATTTCTATCTAAAGTGTTTTCTATTTTTGTTCTTAAATAGTTAATCATTTGAGTTATTTAGTTATTGTCTTTTAGTTAAAGGAGTGTTGAAAAATCCTCTGACGAGGTTATCACGAGTCGATTGTGTTATTGGATGTGAAATTCTTTCACGGGAAATGAGGTTGAGAGATAGTGTCAAGGGTTAAGTAGTGTCAGCTCAGTAAAGCCTTGGGTAAATTTATTGCATTTTTTTGAAAGTTATTAAGCTGGGTGAGGGCCCCGCAGACGTAGGCAAGGTATGCTGAGTTGCGTTACCAAATTTTTGGTTTTTTTATTATTTTGATTTTGATTTCTTTTGTTTTCATTTGTGTTAGAGACGTCCGTAGTAAAAATGAAAAGTTTGCAAAACGACTACCACTCATTCGAGTCTTTTCAATTGGTATCAGAAAAAGGTCATCAATTCAAAATTTGGTAGCAAGTTGGTGCAGATTCTAGTTTCGCAAACATGATCATAAGAGAATGAGCATCAATTATCAGGTCACCGCTGTTGGATGGTTCAAATTATCCTGCATGGAAATCACGAATAAGAGTCTTCATTCAGGCACAGGGAGCAAGAGCATGGAACTAGGTGGTATATAGTTGGACACATCCGATGATTACTAACGATAAAGGAGAGAAAATTATAAAAGATCCATCTAAATGAACAAGACTCGAAGAAGAAAGAGCACTTGGAAACTCACAAGCATTGCACGTAATTTTCAGAGTTGTTGATGAAGAACGCTTCTCAATGATATCAGCCTGTGAATCAGCTAAAGAAATGTGGGATACGTTGTAGACTATTCATGAAGAATCCAAATCTATGATAGTATCAAAACTACAGATGTTAGCTGTGAGGTTTGAAGAACTGAAGATGGATGAAAATATTGGGGACTTTCATGAAAGATTGCATGACATAGCGAATCAGGCACATCAACTCGGGAAGAAATATTCCAATATGAAATTAATCAAGAAGACGTTGAGATCACTACCTTCAAGATTTATTCCAAAAATTGCAGCAATCGAGGAAACTCATGACATCAATGACTTGTCATTAGAGAAGGTAATTGGAATTCTTACAAATTTCGAAATGAATTTGTTGAGGGGCAATTGAGAGAGGAAGAAAGGATTAGCATTGCAAGTCGAGATTGGTAAAGTCGTGAATGACTTAGAAGATGAATTCGACGAGAATGAGGATATAGAGCTATTAACACAAGAGTTCAGTAAGTGGCTGAAGAGAGTGAAAAAGGACAGACCTGAGTTTAAGCAAAAAGGGGGGAGCTCATCGAACAACAACTTCAAACCACAAACCAAAACTCAAAAGGGGGAAAGAAAGGTAAAGAGAATTCAATGTCATGAGTGTCAAGGCTTCGGATATATTCAAGTGGAGTGTGCTAACATCTTGAAGAAGAGAAAAGGAAAATCCTATACGAGCACTTGGAGTGATATCAAATCCGGAAGTGAAGAAGAAGTTGTGAATAGTGATGCGTTAATTACTTTGTAAAGTTCAATTACTTGTTTAACAGTAACCGATAAAGAAGTAACTGAAGACGAAAAATTTCGGAAAACACGCAAAGGATTTAGCTCAAAGCTCAATATCAGATTATGACAGTGATGATAGTACTTCAAATGATAAAAAGAAAGGTATTTATGAAACCTATGAGTTAATGTACGACAAATGGCTGAAAACATGTAGGAAGAATGAGATGTTGAAGGAAGAGAATCTCTCTATGAAGAACACCATCCAAGTGTTAGAAAAGAAATTGATGTTGACGTCAGATGAGCTTGGTGAAGCTAGAATGAAATTAGTAAGTACTGAAAAGGGATTGAGAATGTTGAATGGAGGCATAGAAAAATAAAAAAAGTTAAATAGAAATTAGCATGGTTAAAGGAGATCTTCAAGGCATTGACTATAAAGATAGGTGTTCTAAAGTGAGTGGGGAGAAAAATAATGTCTAGATCTGTCTGAGAAGAAGAAACATCGAGAAAAAATCATTTGTACCAATGTGTCATTTTTGCGGAGTTATCCTGCACATAAGGTCGAGATGCTACAAAATGTTACAAATTATATTTCAAATGGGTCAAAATAGAAAATTTAGACACTTTTCATTAAATTTCCAGTAGCAGCCCATGATACCAAAGCAAACTTGGATTAGAAATGGTCAATTACAGGTACAAAGATATTATGAAGGAAAAATAAGAAATTGTCCAGATTCACAGTTAGTTACTGCTTTTGAAGAAATTGTTCAGACAAAGGACAAGTCAATTACTTTAAAAGAAGAAACCAATGACCAAGATAATGTGACGAGGAATAAGCTCAGGTTTGAAATTCTTCAAGGGGCACAGGGGCTGTGTACTTTACATTTTTGAAGTATTTTTTGTGTTGTTAAAAAAAGACGAAACGTAAAAAATAAATTGTCTTCTTTAGTTCTTTAGTTTTTATGTTGCCATTGTCGTCCCATCTTTTTAGCAGGTTGCCTTGTGACTTTTATTTGGCTCCACATAAGACTCTTAAGCTCTCTCATCAGTATGGATTTCTCTCGGGTATCTCTCTCTCTTTCGGGCATATCTCTCAGTATTTTGAATGATGGTAAATTGTCATCTTCTCGTGCTTATAATTTTTCCGCTGAATCTACTACTGATTTTTTATGTTTCTTTATTCACTAAGATTGATTGTGATGAAGGCATTCTTAGTTTTGACAAATGTTTTATCCCAAAAGGAAGACATTAGATTATTTATGATGAACGTTCCATTCAGGAGGAGATTTCATGGTATATGCGTAACAATTCATCGTATTTTTTGGCATCTTTTTGTCACAAGGGGGAGAAATGTAAATGATTGGATAATTGTGATGTTCTTTGGAACTTGATATTTAATTAAGGAGGAGTTCTTTTTTTTATTCTTTTTTATCTCATGTGGATCGTGCATTTAATGGTTATATGTCCAGTTATGTTATTTAGAGAGAGTTTCACATTTGTGACAAACAATGCTAAAAAGGGAGAGATTGTTAGGATATATGTTATATATCTAAGTAATTAGTTTTGACATTATTTGTTAATTGGACATATAAGATATTAATTGGATTCAAAGTCATATGGATAATCTTGTAGTTGAAAAGGAATCCTATATTAGTTGGAGTCTATTATCATGTTGATATTGGAATTATTTTACTACTGGACATGTTGGTAATTAGATAGAATTACTGCTGGATTTGCTAATATTGCAGATAAGTGAAATCAGAAGGATGTGGTAGTTGTGTAGTTGATGTTGGACTCTTCTTGCTTGGAGGTATTGGTGTCATACATGTTTCTAACACAGCTGACGTGAATCCTTGGTATGGTGAAACTGTTGTTGTGGTGCGTGTGTGAGTGGTGAAGGAAGAAAAACATACGGCTAAAGTTAATCTCTCAAGTGTGTGTGCATTAATTGTCAAGAAATATAAAGACTACGGTCATGTGAGAGCTGAAAGAGAGATACGTGTGTTGAGTGAGACAAGTCCATGGTGCAGTGGGTGTGTGAGAATTAAAAAGTGTGCAGTGGACGTTACTTATGGAAAATGCTAAGCTTATGTGAGAGAGAAAGTCCTATTGGCATCATTAGTTTATACGAAAATTCAAAAAAGCAATAAATGCCACTGTTCTTATTGCCTGCATGACTATCACATAAATGTAGAGAAGCAACTTATGCGGAGTTGATCTTATGCAATGGGCGTGAATTGAAGGTTGCAAAATATATAGCTAAAGTGGTATCAGCGGTAGCTGCTAGTTTTAGTTTAGGAGGAAGACGCCTTTGGAGAGGAGAACATGGGTGGCTCATGTTGCGCAATTGATATGGTGAGGCTTCAGTAAATTATTGTGTCGAGGTTTATTTGCTGGATCTATCTTGCATGAAGTCCTTCTGCTGCAACTGAAACTTGGATTTGGAATGTGCATGAATCAGCCTATTTTGTGTGAACAACTTTCTGATTTATTTTAGAGGAGCTAAACCTATAGGGAAGTTGTTATGTTTCTATCTAAAGTGTTTTCTGTTTTTGTTCTTAAATAGTTAATCACTTGAGTTATTTATTTATTGTCTTTTCTTTAAAAGAGTGTTGAAAAATCCTATGACGAGGTTAAAACGAGTCGGTTGTGTTATTAGATGTGAAATTCTTTCACGGGAAGTAAGGTTGAAAGATAGTGTCAAGGGTTGAGTGGTGTCGGTTCAGTAAAGTTTTGGGTAAATTTATTACACTTTCTTGAAAGTTATTAAGCTAGGTGAAGGCCCTGTAGACGTAGGCAAGGTGTGTCAAGTTGCGTTATCAAATTTTTGATGTTTTTATCATTTTAGTTTTGATTTCTTTTGTTTTCATTTATGCTAGAGACGTCTACGATAAAATTGAAAAGTTTGCAAAACGACTACCACCCCTTCGGGTTTTTTCACATACCAATTGTTTGTATTGTAACAAACATTTGTAAGGTGAAGGAAACACCTGATTAAAGAAGCATTTAGGTGGGGTCAAAGGTGATGTGGAGTCTTGTAAAAGTGAGTAATGATTTGAAATGATAAATAAAGACTTTGTTTAAAGAGTATCAATATAAGAAAGATGGAAGGAAAATATTGAACTATAAAATTGGTAGTGGATGTTCTTTTATTGGTGGTCAGGATGATAGTGGGGATGTTGAAGGTGGTAGTATTCATACCCAACAAGAAGGAAATGTTTCATCTAATGTTATGAAAAGAAGAAAATAAGTGTCTAATTTTTTTCATCACGAGCAACTTATAAAACTTAGCCTTCAATCTGTAGTGTCTTACAATCTAGAGAAACCACTCATAATATGGACAAGGCAATGGTTAGATGGTGGTATGATTCATGTATAACATTCAACGTTGCTCAGTCTTATTACTATCAACCAATGGTAAATGTTATTGCCTCCTACGCTTCAAGATACAAAACCCCTTCAATTGATGATTACAAAGGTAAACTTTTGAGCAGTTATGTTTATGGAATAAAAAGTTATTTAGAGAAAATAAAAATGACTTGGCCTACTAATGAGTATTTAATCATATGTGATGGTTGGACAAATAAAAGAAATGAACCTATTATTAATTTTTGGTTTATTCTACAAAAGGGATATTATTTTTGTAGTTTATTGATGCATTTGGCCTTATTAGAAATGTTGATATTCTATTTTAGATATTTGATAAAGTTGTGAATGAATTTGGGCTAGAAAATATTGTTTAGTTTATTACTAACAATGATTCTGCTTATAAGGTAGCTGGAAGAAGATCGTCAAGCAAGTATAATTCTTTTTATTAAACTCCTTGTGTTGCATATTACATTGACCTGATATTGAAAATAGGAGATATACTAGATATTTTTTATTAACGAGATTGTATAAAAAGAAAAAAATGACTAAGTTCAATTGTATAAAAAGCTAAAAAAGTGACTAAGTTCATTTCTTATCACTTCAGTGTTTTATTCCAATGAAGAAGGAGTTGAGACAAATGTTTACTAGTGATAAATGAGCTGCATCTTAGCATGGTAGGTCCAATAATGGATTGGAAGTTTATAGAATTATACTTGAAGATCATGAATTTTGGTTTAAATATCAATTTGTCATCTGTTATGAACCCTTTGGTGAGAGTATTTCGTTTGGATGATAGTGATCTTTGGTGGCAATATTTCGTTTGGATGATAATGATGAGAAAGCAAAAATATGTTATTTTTATAATGCCATGGAAAGGGCGAAGGAAGCAATCAAATCTTCTAAAAAATATACCTTTTTTTTGCACACCTTTTCTTGCAGTTATTAATGAGAGATGAAAAAGAAAACTTTACTCTCCATTCTTTGTAGCTGGGGCTTTTTAAATCCTAATGTCTATTTTAGATCAAGTTTTATAAAGAAAGTTGAAATTAATAGGAAAATATTATGAACTATTACAACTATTATTGCCTATAAGATGATACAAAATATCTTAAGCTGACAAATGGAGTTTCACAAATGGAGTTTTATAAGGATGTTTTTGGTAATTTTAAGATGCCTATTGCTATTTGTCAAAGAGACAAACTTAATTTTGATGTATTTTTTTCACTTCTTTTACTTATAAAAATTTAATCATTACTTTATTTGTTTATAATATTGCTTTTGTTGTCTTATAGTTGTTTGGTTGGATCAATTTGAAAGTTGTGTTCCAAAATTATAAAGATTTACAATTCGAATTCTAAGTCAATGTATGAGTGTGATAGGATGTGAAAGAATTGAAACATATTTAAATTCATCAATTTCAAGAAAAGATATATATTAAAACAAAAAAGATTGAACATATTTAAATTCATCAATTTCAAGAAAAGAAATATATTAAAACACAAAATATTGAATAACTTGATCTTTGTCTGATACAATTTAAAGCTTCGAAAATGATATGTTATTAGCATTTTCAAGTTGAATATAATTTCTTGGAATTTCTTAATAATTTTATTTTTTTTATTTACTAAGATTCTTAATAGAATAAATAGCTCTATAAATCCAATTTGTCTTGACTATATAAATCTTTTGGCATATTGGGTTTATA
>JANVCQ010000003.1:32913151-32925701 GCA_025531925.1 Erythroxylum plowmanianum
TGATAGCATCAAAACTACAGATGTTAGCTGTGAGATTTGAAGAACTGAAGATGGACGAAAATATTGGGAACTTTCATGAAAGATTGCATGGCATAGCGAATCAGGTACATCAACTCGAGAAGAAATATTCCAATATAAAATTAGTCAAAAAGACGTTGAGATCACTACCTCCAAGATTTATTCAAAAAATTGCAGCAATCGAGGAAACTCATGACATCAGTGACTTGTCATTAGAGAAGATAATTGGAATTCTTATAAATTTCGAAATGAATTTGATGAGGGACAATTGAGAGAAGAAGAAAGGATTAGCATTGCAAGCCGAGATTGGTAAAGTCGTGAATGACTTAGAAGATGAATCCGACGAGAATGGGGATATAGAGCTATTAACATAAGAGTTCAGTAAGTGGCTGAAGAGAATGAAAAAGGACAGACCCGAGTTTAAGCAAAAAGGGGGGAGCTCATCGAACAACAATTTCAAACAACAAGCCAAAACTCAAAAGGGAGAAAGAAAGGTAAAGAGAATTCAATGTCATGAGTGTCAAGGCTTCGGATATATTCAAGCGGAGTGTGCTAACATCTTGAAGAAGAGAAAAGGAAAATCCTATATGAGCACTTGGAGTGATATCGAATCCGGAAGTGAAGAAGAAGTTGTGAATAGTGATGCGTTAATTACTTTGTACAGCAAAAGTCCAATTACTTGTTTAACAGTAACCGAGAAAGAAGTAACTAAAGACGAAAAATTTCGAGAAACACGCAAAGGATTTAACTCAAAGCTCAATCTCATATTATGACAGTGATGACAGTACTTCAAATGATAAAAAGAAAGGTATTTATGAAACCTATGAGTTAATGTACGAAAAATAGTTGAAAACATGTAGGAAGAATGAGAGGTTGAAGGAAGAGAATCTCTCCATGAAGAACACCATCCAAGAGTTAGAAAAGAAATTGATGTTGACATCAGATGAGCTTGGTGAAGCTAGAATGAAATTAGTAAGTACTGAAAAGGGATTGAGAATGTTGAATGGAGGCACAGAAAAATTAAAAAAAGTTAAATAGAAATTAGCAAGGTTAAAGGGGATCTTCAAGGCATTGACTATAAAGGTGGGTGCTCTAAAGTGAGTGAGGAGAAAAATAATGTCTAGATTTGTTTGATAAGAAGAAACATCGAGAAAAAATTGAAGATTTGTACCGATGTGTCATTTTTGCAGAGTCATCCTGCACATTAGGTCGAGATGTTACAAAATGTTACAAATTATATTTGAAATGGGTCAAAATAGAAAATTTAGACACTTTCCATTAAATTTCCAGTAGCAGCCCATGATACCAAAGCAAACTTGGATTAGAAAAGGGTCAATTACAGGCACAAAGACATTATGAAGGAAAAATAAGAAATTGTCTAGATTCATAGTTAGTTACTGATTTTGAAGAAACTGTTCAGACAAAGGACAAGTCAATTATTTCAAAAGAAGAAACCGATGATCGAGATAATGTGAAGAGGAATAAGCTCAAGTTTGAAATTCTTCAAGGGGCACAGGGGCTGTGTACTTTACATTTTTGAAGTATTTTTTGTGTTAAAAAAAGACGAAACGTAAAAAATAAATTGTCTTCTTTAGTTCTTTAGTTTTTATGTTGCCATTGTTGTCCCATCTTTTTAGTAGTTTGCATTGTGACTTTTATTTGGCTCCACCGAAGAATTTTAAGCTCTCTCATCAGTATGGATATCTCTCGGGTGTCTCTCTCTCCTTCGAGCATATCTCTCAGTGTTTTGAATGATAGTAAATTGTCATCTTCTCGTGCTTATAATTTTTCCCCTGAATTTACTACTAATTTTTTATGTTTCTTTATTCACTAAGATTGATTGTGTTGAAGGCATTCTTAGTTTTGACAATGTTTTGTCCCAAGGGGAAGACATCAGATTGTTTATGATGAACGTTCCATTCAGGGGGAGATTTCAAGGTATATGCATAACAATTCGTCGTGCTTTTTGGCATTTTTTTATCACAAGGGGGGGAAATTTGGATGATTGGATAATTGTGATGTTCTTTGGAACTTGATATTTAATTAAGGAGGAGTTCTTTTTTTATTCTTTTTTATCTCACGTGGATTGTGCATTTGATGGTTATATGTCCAGTTATTTAGGGAGAGTTTCATATTTGTGGCAAACAATGCCAAAAAGGGGGAGATTGTTAGGATATATGTTATATATCTAAGTAATTAGTTTTGACATTATTTATTAATTGGACATATAAGATATTAATTGGATTCAAAAGCCATATGTATAATCTTCTAGTTGAAAAGGAATCTTATCTTAGTTGGAGTCTATTATCATGTTGATATTGGAATTATTTTACTACAGGGCATGCTGGTAATTAGATAGAATTACTGCTGGATTTGTTGATATTGCAGATAAGTGAAATTAGAAGGATGTGGTAGTTGTGTAGTTGATGTTGGACTCTTCTTGCTTGGAGGTATTGGCGTCATATATGTTTCTAACACAGCTGACGTGAATCCTTGGTATGGTGAAACTGTTGTTGTGGTGCGTCCGTGAGTGGTGAGGGAAGAAAAACATACGACTGAAGTTAATCTCTCAAGTGTGTGTGCAGTATACAACATGTGTGTGCATTAATTGTCAAGAAATATAAAGACTACGATAGCGTAAGAGCTGAAAGAGAGATACGTGTGTTGAGTGAGACAAGTCCATGGTGCAGTGGGTGTGTGAGAATTAAAAAGTGTGCAGTGGGCATTACATATGGAAAATGCTAAGCTTATGTGAGAGAAAAAGTCCTATTGGCATCACTAGTTTAAACAAAAATTTGAAGAAGCAATAAATGCCACTGTTCTTATTGCCTGCATGACTATCACATAAATGTAGAGAAGCAACTTATGCGGAGTTGGTCTTATGCAATGGGCGTGAATTGAAGATTGCAAAATATATAGCTGAAGTGGTATCAACGGTAGCTGCTAGTTTTAGTTTAGGAGGAAGAAGCCTTTGGAGAGGAGAACATGGGTGGCTCATGTTGCGCAATTGATATGGTGAGGCTTTAGTAAATTATTATGTGGAGGTTTATTTGTTGGATCTATCTTGCATGAAGTCCTTCTGCTGCAAATGTAACTTGGATTTGGAATGTGCATGAATCAGCCTATTTTGTGTGAACAACTTTCTGATCTATTTCAGAGGAGCTGAACCTATAGGGAAGTTGTTATGTTTCTGTCTAAAGTGTTTTTTATTTTTGTTCTTAAATAGTTAATCACTTAAGTTATTTATTTATTGTCTTTTCGTTAAGGGAGTGTTGAAAATCCTTTGACGAGGTTAACACGAGTTGATCGTGTTATTGGATATGAAATTCTTTTACGGGAAGTAAGGTTGAGAGATAGTGTCAAGGGTTGAGTGGTGTCGGCTCAGTAAAGCCTTGGGTAATTTTATTACACTTTCTTGAAAGTTATTAAGCTGGGTGAGGGCTTGCAGACGTAGGCAAGGTGTGTCAAGCTACGTTACCAAATTTTTGATATTTTTATTATTTCACTTTTGATTTCTTTTGTTTTCATTTATGCTAGAGACGTCTACGATAAAATTGAAAAGTTTCCGAAACGATTACCACCCCTTTGGGTTTTTTCACATACCAATTGTTTGTATTATAACAAACATTTGTAAGGTGAAGGAAACACCTGATTAAAGAAGCATTTAAGTGGAGTCAAAGGTGATGTGGAGTCTTGTAAAAGTGAGTAATGATTTGAAATGATAAATAAAGACTTTGTTTAAAGAGTATCAACATAAGAAAGATGGAAGGAAAATATTGAACTATAAAATTGGTAGTGGATGTTCTTTTATTGGTGATCAGGATGATAATGGGGATGTTGAAGGTGGTAGTATTTATACCCAACAAGAAGGAAATGTTGCAACTAATGTTAGGAAAAGAAGAAAACAAGTGTCTATTTTTTTTCACCACTAGCAACTTATAAAGCTTAGCCTTCAATCTGTAGTGTCTTACAATCTAGAGAAACCACTTATAATATAGACAAGGCAATGGCTAGATGGTGGTATGATTCATGTATAACATTCAACGTTGCTCAGTCTTATCACTATCAACCCTCCTACGCTTCAAGATACAAAACCCCTTCAATTGATGATTACAAAGGTAAACTTCTAAGTAGCTATGTTTATGGAATAAAAAGTTATTTAGAGAAAATAAAAATGACTTGGGCTACTAATGAGTATTTAATCATATGTGATGGTTGGACAAATAAAAGAAATGATCCTATTATTAATTTTTGGTTTATTCGACAAAAGGGATATTATTTTTGTAGTCTATTGATGCATATGGCCTTATTAGGAATGTTGAAATTCTATTTTAGATATTTGATAAAGTTGTGAATGAATTTGGGCTAGAAAACATTGTTTAGTTTATTACTATAACAATGATTCTGCTTATAAGGTAGCTGGAAGAAGATCGTCAAGCAAGTATAATTCTTTTTATTAGACCCCTTGTGTTGCATATTACATTGACCTGATGTTGAAAATAAGAGATATAATAGATATTTTTTAATTAACGAGATTGTATAAAAAGAAAAAAATGACCAAGTTCAATTGTATAGAAAGCTAAAAAAGTGACTAAGTTCATTTCTTATCACTTCAGTGTTTTATTCCGATGAAGAAGGAGTTGAGACAAATGTTTACTAGTGATAAGTGAGCTGCATCTTATCATGGTAGGTCCAATAATGGATTGGAAGTTTATAGAATTATACTTGAAGATCATGAATTTTGGTTTCAATGTCAATTTGTCATCTGTTATGAACCCTTTGGTGAGAGAATTTCATTTGGATGATAGTGATCTTTGGTGACAATATTTCGTTTGGATGATAATGATGAGAAAGAAAAAATAGGTTATTTTTATAATGTCATGGAGAGGGCGAAGGAAGCAATCAAATCTTCTAAAAAATATACCCTTTTTGTGCACACCTTTTCTTGCAGTTATTAATGAGAGATGAAAAATAAAACTTTACTTTCCATTCTTTGTAGCTGGGGCTTTTTAAATCCTAATATTTATTTTAGATCAAGTTTTATAAAGAAAGTTGAAATTAATAGGAAAATATTATTAACTATTACAACTATTATTGTCTATAAGATGATACAAAATCTCTTAAACTCACAAATGGAGTTTTATAAGGATGTTTTTGGTAATTTTAAGATGCCTATTGCTATTCGTCAAAAAGACAAACATAATTCTGATGTATTTTTTTCACTTCTTTTACTTATTAAAATTTAATCATTACTTTATTTGTTTATAATATTGCTTTTGTTGTTTTATAGTTTTTTGGTTGGACCAATTTGAAAGTTGTGTTCCAAAATTATAAATATTTACAATTTGAATTCTAAGTCAATGTATGAGTGTGATAGGATGTGAAGGAATTGGAACATATTTAAATTCATCAATTTCAAGAAAAGATATATATTAAAACACAAAAGATTGAACATATTTAAATTCATCAATTTCAAGAAAAGAAATATATTAAAGCACAAAAGATTGAATGACTTGATCTTTGTCTGATACAATTTAAAGTTACGAAAATGATATGTTATTAGCATTTTCAAGTTGAATATAATTTCTTGAAATCTCTTAATAATTTTATTTTATTTATTTACTAGGATTCTTAATAGAATAAATAGCTCTATAAATCCAATTTGTCTTGACTATATAAATCTTTTGGCATATTGGGTTTATAAGGAACCTAGTTTGATAGATATGAGTGACTGAGAAGAAAATCCTGGATGGAAAAGTATTGACATATCATTTGATGCAATGAATTTGAAAGTTGATAATGGTGAGACACCTCTTAATGATGAAGACTTTATACAAAATGAGAGTTTGGGTCAATGTAATTTACAGGGATATTCGATTAAATGAAGTTCCAAATTTTCATTTATTCTCTTTTTTAATTTCACTTATATTTGATGTATATGTTAAATTTTAAATCTGCAATATAAATATAACTGTAAATATTTTTGTTTCAGGTTTCACTCATAGTTGATTGTTTCCTCGACACGATTTCTTGTTGTAATACTTAGAAAGTCATGAATCTTTATTATTATTTATTTGATGTTTTAATTTAATGTAATTATTATTTATTATATGATGGACTTGTAACTTTTTAAGTACTTTGTATTCTCCTTACTTTTATATATGTATGATAATTAAATTGTCTTTTTGCATACTAATTGTGGATATTGCTTATAGGAGAAATATGTAAAAATAATAATATTAATAGAAATAAATAGATTTTTGTTATCACATATTTCTATTTTATGACTTTTAAAGACAAGCTTGATGCAAAATTATAAGTTATATAATAAAATATATTGAGAGACAATTTTGTAAATTTTAAAATTTCCAAAGATTATTTTATATTTGTAAAAAATTACCTAATACGGTGGTCAGCATGGACGAATCCCCCACTTGCCTTCACTGCCTCCAAAAAATTATATATAAAAAATTTATTATTTTAAGCTTTAATTCTATAAAAAATAAAATTGTACTCATTAAAATTTTGCCCCTACCAAAAATAAAATTTTGCCCTCATTTTTTGCCTCCACTTAAAAAAAAAAAATAGATCTGTCCCTGGTGGTCAGCATTGATCTATACTGAATATAGTTTCGTACTAAAATCAAATCCGATACCAATACTAGTATGATGTTCATAACATTACTTAACCTAAAAAAAGTTACAATTCGAAGGTTCTTGGGTACATTAGCTAAAGTAAATTGGGTCTTATTTTAAATGGAAATTGGATCTTATTTTAAATGGACGAACTTATAAATTAAGGTTCAATAATTAGGAAGGTTACATGTGGCCTAACCAGGCCTACTGGACATGAAATAATTGTGCAACTTCCAACCACAAGAAGAGCTATATCTACAAATTAGTGTAATATATAATATATATATATAAGAAAGAAGGTAGGGATACATATAGATACATTAAAGAAAGAATCAATCATTTGTCCAATCGAAGGGCACAAGAAGATCTTCGAAGTCGTTAAGTGCAAGCCAGTTAATGACAGATCAATAATTGGAAAGGGACTAGGGTTAAAAGTTTCATTGAGAAGTGACATGAGATTACTAATTCATTGAATGACTTTGTGGGGGATAGGCTTGGTTGCCATATAAAAGACGACTTAAATGATACTGATTTGATCCTTCAACCAGAAAGAAGAAAGCCTCACCCTATATAGTAAATGTCACAATTGTGATGGAAATTGCCTGGAAGATCTTTCGGGACTTGCAGATCACAGAATAGTAATATGACTCACACACATTTTAAGTTTAGTCTAGCATGACCTCACAGTCGATTTCAAGTTTTCAAACTTAATTGGAAGAAGGCAAATGCTAAAAGGTAGTGTTTTGAAAACCGGATCAAACCGATCGATCGGATCGAAAAATCGATGAATCGGAGTATGAAACGGTTTGGTTTAACCCGTATTTTTTATGAGTAATTGACCCATTCATTTTACGATCGGATCGGTAAAAATCGCTAAACCGGTGAGATAAAGAACCGGCCGGTCCATTTAAAATGTCTTAATTTTGATGATTTCAACTTGAATGAATATTATAATTAGTATTTTTTATCTTTTTGATAAAATATGACTAGTGAGCTTTATAATTTTATTTTGTGTAGTGTTAGTAAACTTAAATTTTTTTTTGTATATTTTGATATTTGAAGGTTTAAGTTAAGTTTACAATTAGATAAATAATTAAATAATATGTTTAAAAATTATCTTATATATAATATATAAAATAAAAATTTATATATTTATTAATCACCGATTTGATCACGGTTGAATTCCGATTGAACCATTAATCCTTAAATCAGTTGCTTCTCCGGTTCAATCACCGGTCCGGTTTTTAAAACATTGTTAAAAGGAGAGGTGTGCTCTAAACCAAAAACATGAATGGTGAAATCTATGTAAATTAATGTTCAATTTTAAAATTTGATTAACCAAAGAGAAATGTGTGTTACATTGACGTTCATTTACTATGAATAATGTTGTCCTTCATAGCCATATAAAATTGAACATTAGAACTTCTATAAATTAGTGTTAGGTAAAGAAACGGTTGGGATGATAATTAGACGGTTGCGAAGCTTCTATAAATTGATGCCCAATGCCAACATCGCTTTCTACACAACTTAGAACTTCCTTTCTTTTCCACCCTGTTGCTCTGTTTCTTTAGACTTCTCTCGCCCTTTTTGGTGCATTTACTTCTCCAGATACCCACACCAAAGTGCGTATAGCCACTGCTGCTGCCACTTTCTATTCTTGTTGATTGGTGCACCATAAAATATAATGTCTCACCCAATACACCAAGCAAACGAGGAATCCCCATATGGAAATCTCACGAGGGAAGAGTTCTTTAAGAAGCATCAAATCATCCACCAAGAGAACTTCATGCTCAACAAAAAGAAGATGAAGATCTTCACTCAGTCATGGCGTCTAGATTCAACCCAACTAAAAGGAATCGTTGCCATGGTCCACGGATACACGTCCGACAGTGGTTGGATCAATGAGCTCACCGCCGTTGCCATAGCAAAAGCTGGTTTCTTGGTTTGTGCTCTTGACTTGCAGGGTCATGGTCGCTCTGATGGGCTCGGCGGTCACATCCCCAACATTCAGTTCGTTGTTAATGATTGCACACAATATTTCGACTCCGTAAAGTCCAACCAACCGAAGCTCCCAGCTTTTTTGTACGGTGAATCACTAGGAGGTGCGATTTCGCTACTTATATGCTTGCAGCAGAGCTATGCATGGGATGGTCTCATTTTGAACGGTGCTATGTGTGGTATTTCGGCCAAGTTTAAGCCCATGTGGCCATTAGAGAAGTTACTTCCAGTGGCAGCTTTCATTGCACCAACATGGAAAATAGTGGTTTCAAAGCCTGTGGCTAGCAGATCATATAAAGAAGAATGGAAGAGAAGGTTGGTGGCCAACAACCCTAATCGACGGGCATCTGGCAAGCCGCCCGCGGCTACGGCTTTGGAGTTCCTGAGAGTATGTGACTATATAAGAACGCATTGTCATGAGCTTGAAGTACCATTATTAATCGCGCATGGGGAGGAAGATTTGGTGTGCGACTACAGGGCTGCGGTTTACGCGTATGAATCAGCAGCAAGCAAAGACAAGACACTGAAGATCTTTCCTGGAGTGTGGCATATGTTAGTTGGAGAGCCGAAGGAAACTGTAGAGCTTGGGTTTGGAACCATTTTATCATGGCTTGGAGACCATGTCTCCAAAGCCAAGTAGTTGTAGACTTGTCATTTTAAACTTGTCTGCAAATTTGATACCTTTGTGGGGTTCACATCATGTGTCAGTGTTCGATCTATAACATATTAACGTCCTTTTTTATTAAGCTTGTTCCCGGGAGCATGGAGATATAAGCAGAAGGGACCTGGAACTTGGTAACGCATCCATGGCTAGCAAAGGACGTGTCCTTAAAATACTGAACCAAAGCCTCCCATCATGGAGTGCAACCATTTAATAATCATTCATCAGATTGATGTGTTGTTCAGCTACGTGTTTGGTTATACACCAGCGTCGTCTTCCTTTGATAATGGAAGGGAAATTCGTAATGTAGAAAGATCACACAAGCAAAAGGTAATGACATCAGTTTAGAATATAATCATAGATAGGACAAACCAACAAAAACTCCACACATAGTCATTGCTTTGAAGATTCTGTCCAAAACAGCATTCTTAATTCAAGTGAAACATAAGTCGGGTGAGCCAGGTGCATGCTGAGTTCAGATCTTCTGTTCAATTTTATGGTATCTTATTATGTTCAGTAAATCTCAGCCATTTATTTATATGGGTTTCACGTAGATTTCGCATAAATAAATGCAGATCCCACATAAATAAATGTCTGAGATTTACTGAACACAATAAGACATCATAAAATTGGACAGAGAATCTTGTCTCATGCATGCCACCTTACATCGACATTGCTTCTTTTTTAAATTCTTCGCATTTTGACCTCGAACATCAAATGTTTTCTGTTGCAGTCACTGAAAAGAGAGGAATTAAAATAAAATGAAATTAATGAAAATACAAAAAATAAAACAAAACCGAATAAGGAAGATGAGTTGCAACTTGCAACACATCGATCGTCAGACACATTTTGTTGGATAACATCAATTACAAAATATAATCACACAAAAAGTTAATACGTAAAAGACACTGACATTCCTTTAATTTTTAGCAAAATATCATAACCTTTAAACCTTTTTCGAATTTTTAATTTCGAATTTTTTTAAAAAATTCTTTTTTTAAATTTCGGTTAAACAATAATGATGAAATCAGTGTAAGATATAAGTATTAGACTTAAGTCAATCAAATGTCACTAATAAAATAACTTAATATTTAAACTTAACTTGAACTAATTAAATTTAACACAAATTAATAATTTAAAATAATTATAATAAATTATTAATTTAAGTCAGATTTAATTAATTTGATTTAAAATTTTAAGATATATTGTATTATCATTTAAACAATATTTGACTAGCAAAAAAAACTTTACTGATCACTTCAAAAGTCTCCCTTACTCAAAATTTAATAATAACATTGTATGACCTTTTTTTTTATGAATGGAAAAAGAAACAACAAAGGTTACATAACTAGTTGGGGGAAACAAATCCCCGAAATATCCTCGTCAAGGAGGTGTTGGCATCCAATAGGGGTAGTATCAAAAACGGTGAAACCGACTGTAGTAGAATCTGCGTGAGTAGCAAGCCAGTCAGCACATCTGTTGCTCTATCGGTAAACATGCCGATGTGCAACAGTCCAATTTCGGGTGAGAAGCTCATGGACTCCCAAGACAATGGGGTTGAGTGCCTGGGAACGACGATCCGCGGAAGAGAGGAGAAGATGCACCGCGAGAGAATCCAACTCGAGCTCTACGCGGCGGAAGCCCAGATCCCATACTAATGTAAGCCCGGTATAAATACCCCAGAGCTCAGCCGATATCGTGTCGCACCAACTGAGGTTCTGGGAGAATCCGCCAAGCCAGTGGCCAGTACTATCACTCAAAATGCCACCTGTTGAAGCCGAGTAGCGATTGCAGACTCCGTCAGTGTTAAGTTTGACCCAACCAAGAGACGGTTTGGACCAACTAATGAGTCTCTGGTGTCGAGGACGAGGGCCTGTAGCTGCCTGGCTGGCCCACTGGAAAGTCTGGTGAATCTGATCTGTAAAAAACAAAATGATAAAATTAGGAGATATAGGTCAAGAGAAGTCAGCATCAAAGATGGACTTATTCCTCCACGATCAAAGAAACCAGCAGGTTGTGTCGAAAAGAGTCGCCCAGTCATGTCCCAAGACGGGCCGATGGTGACGCAGGTTCGTGAGAAGACTGAACCTATCTAACCGTGACCTGGACCGCTTGCCTTCTTCAATTAATGTTGGGATGACTTTGGTTTCTGCGCATATGGCTTCAAATTACAATCATAAAGCAGAAAACGTGTGAAGGGAAACTGATGAGAAGCTTTAACTATGACACTTTAAAACCACAGTTAATATGTGGATATTAAGCTTGGCAACTGTAATGCAGCAGATTGAATTTCTTATCGTTTTCTTTTCATGAGCATCACAACTCTTTCCTACGACACCGGCCTCTTAAGCGAAAGGGACAGATCACAGACGTTTAATTTTCACCGCTTATTCATTCCAAAAATCTTTTCACTGCATAGAATCACACCAAAACAGGCATTTCAGAATGACCTGTCAACATAATATCTTTGCATTTAGTGTGAATCTTTCTCTCTGTCTTTCCTGTCAAATTTAATGAGATATGCAGCCCTTAAAAGACAAGTTTGTGGTTACATATTAAAGGCAAACAAGAAAAGATAAAAGAATCCCATTTTCACAGATGAACCATGACAGAATAATGTTGTCGCTGTTCAACTGCCTGCTTCTAGATCGACCAAATGAGGACGTAATTGACTAGTTTGACAGGAGCAGGACAAGCAGTGCAACTTGGCCTTGGCATTTCGTAGTACGTCAATCTTTGCCTTCAGATATAGTAAATGCGACTTCATAAATAGAAGCATCGTGAATCGGGGCCAGGCACGTAGATCTATGTGCTTTGCTTCCCTCCACACTTTCAAGGTCCATCCTCGTAATAAATTCGCTTGAAGTATACAACTTTGTCCCAGTTCTACAGCAGCTCTGGACCCTAGTTTTAGTGCCTTTTTTTTTTTTCCCACGAGTTATTTTAGAAAGGTCTCAATTATAGAAAGATATTCTTAAATTATTTACTTTTTGATAAATTTTCGCTCAAGTTGAATAGGTCCTTTGTAGAAGATAAATCTCTGACCTCAAGTTTTAAACAACTACATACATAAAGACGGTTCGAATTTGCGATCTCACGTAAATTAAAAGAGCTCCTTATTAACTCACCTGTATCCTAGAGTTGTTTCGGTGTCTATGCTTGTTCCCCAGTGAAGGGTACCAGACAAAAAAGAAACAGATAAACGATTATGTACTAAAGTATGCCACGTTTACATATA
>JANVCQ010000003.1:32931815-32943686 GCA_025531925.1 Erythroxylum plowmanianum
TCCTTTTTAACCCAAAATTTCAAAAGTTTGCTTATTATTCTTTATTTGAGAAAAAAATCTATCAACATATCTATACTTACCATAAAAATGGCATACCATGTTATATAGGTATGATGATGCATAAATGCACTGCTTAGTCTTTTATATACATATAAGGAATCTTCCTTTAGACAAGAGAAGTTTTGAAAGTTCTTATAAGGTAACAAAATATCCTATCATGATTATATGTATGACATATGCTACGAATAAAAGTTTGATGTTTGCTTCTTTAAGGTCTAAAAAGGTATGAGTGAATTTGAATGTTATCATAAAAGTTATGCCTATTTTTCCTTTGAGACTATTAAACCTTATACATAAATTGTGAGTCTCACATATTAAAGCACTTAGTTAAAAGTAAGTCAACAAACATATATATTCTCCCCCCTTTGGGACAAATGATGCCAAAAACAGAAGTTAAGAGCTACCAAAAAGTTGAAGAACCCGTTGCTTTAGTTGGCAAAGAGCATCAAGTCCCATTTGAAAGATTCTTTCAAACCGCTCAATCTCAATAAACAAAGCGGCATGAGGATTGACAGAAGATGTCCTTGAGGCATTCGAAGGATCTGGTGTGATTGAAAATTCTCAGAGAAATGTTCATCAAAGGAACCGGTGCAAGAATATTTGACTCCAATCAAGGGACTCCATTTTCATATAGAAATTGAGTTATCAACCAAGGAAAGTATAGCAAAGAATGTGACTTTCCCTCAGTAGCCAATATAGCCTCAATTATGAGTCGTCCTAAATTAAAATGCACTTCGGTACTAATTGAATAGACAAGTTTGACATGTGCTAAATAGATCGAAACAACATGTGTATTAGGCATCTAATTAGCCAAAACCAAATTAAAAATCACAAAATACTTTTGAGTTAGAATAGATGAACAGAGCACTGAACTAGAGGCCAGAAATTTTACTTGCCTCCGGTTAACACAGCGGCTATCACATCATTCGGAACGACTCACTCATCATCATAAATTCTATCCCCTAGCAGATTATCAAACCTTATAAATATGTTCAGTCTATCAACATCAAAGCTAATCATCTGACCTCGCATATATACTAATTTATAATTGAAGGCAGTATCAATCAGAATGTCACCAGTCAAATTGCAATAAAATTCTTTTACCAAATCTGAATCATAGTGTTGCGGTAGCAATGCAGCTTGTAGTAAGCTCCTTTCTGATAAGAGAGTATCCAGATTATAATCATGAAATTCATCCAAGTTAATAGGGCGAACAAGAACAAACCCATATCGTTGAAGTTGTCCCATTTGTCCTCAGCGACAAAAGTGTAAAATGTGAAGGATAAAGCATTTCCCATTAATATACGGTCAAAAGAAGTGCGTCGAGGTGGACGGATCATTTTTCAAGCCATCTTTTTTTGTCCTTTTCTCATGAGTAGTAGAAGGAACCAAAGGAGAAGCAACTGGTGGTACTTTTGTATTAGGGGTAGCATCAAAATTAGAAGAAGTTTCTTCATCCATTGAGAAAAATACCTGAATAGCATCATCAACTGAATCTGGTAATCTCTCCCAAATTGAAGTGGTGTCGGGAATGTCAATGGGGGTGCTCGAGGATGACCCAGCCCTTGCCAATTTCGTTCCTGACTTCGGATTCAACAGGAGATGACATGAACATCCAATGGGCACCATAGGTGGCTTCTCCACCATAACCTAAGATGACTTCTCTTTGTTCTTATCCATTCTAAACTCAAAAGGGAAAAACCCAAACCAAATAAGATAAATGATGCCGACAAAAGAGATAGAAATATACCCAAAAAGAGATGCTCATGAGAAATACAAAGCCCACACTACTGAAGAGGTTAAGAAGATTAACACAAAGTCACAAGATGATGATGAATAGCTGTCGATGAGCCCTTTAAATTTGCCAAACCAAGTGCTTGAAAATCAAAGGAAGGAAAGAAGACATAGTCGTAGATGCTTTGGTGACAACAGAAATAAGATCAAAAAATAGGAATTTTAATCCATTTTGTAGAAATGTAATGTTTCCTTTTTTTTTAAAGAATACATTAGACATGTAAGGCACAAAATCTCAAGGCCCTTAGAAGAAGTTCAAACCTGACTGCATTAAGAGGTTTCGTAAAGATATCCGCCAACTGCTTTTTTGTAGATACATGTGACAAGATGACTATTTTGTTTCCACAAGCTCTCGGATAAAGTGGTACCTCAAATAAATGTGTTTCGTCTTAGAGTGCTGAACCGAATTATTCGAGATGTCTATGGCACTCTTGTTATCACACATAATTGTCAACATATTGTCATTAATCCCATAATCTTCTAACCTCCTTCATCCAAAGAAGTTTTGAACAATAACTACCTACAACAATATATTCAACCTCTGTGGTTGATAGTGAAATTGAGTTCTACTTCTTATTGTACCACGAGATCAGACTGTTACCTAAAAAGAAGCATCCTCCTGAAGTGCTTGTTCGATTATCTAAGTTTCCTGCCTAATCTGCATCACTATATCCAACTAGATAAGATGTAGAGTCAGATGTATACCATATTTCAAAGTCAAATGTTTTGCTTACATATCTAATAATTCTCTTTACAGCTGTTAGATGTGTTGCTTTTGGGTTAGCTTAATAACGAGCATATATACTGACGCTATAACAGATATCTGGCCTACTTGCAGTCAATTATAATAAACTTTCGATCATGCTTTAATATACACTGACATTGACTTTTTTACCATTCTCATCTCTATTTAGCTTTGTTGAGACACTAATAGGTGTTCTCGGACGTCTGGCATTCTTAAGACGGAAGTTCTTTATTAAACTCTTGGCATATTTGGTTTGGGATACGAAAAGTACTTCCATCACTTGTTTAATTTGCAAACCCAAAAAGAAATTTAACTCACCTACCATACTCATTTCAAAATCGAATGTCATTAATTCAACAAATTCATCTACCATCTTTGAATGTGTGGAACCAAACACAACGTCATCAACATAGATCTGAGCAATCATTAAATCATATTTAAACTTTTTAATAAGCAGAGTTTTGTCAACACTACCTCGTTTATATCATTGCTTGATGAAATATTGTGTGAGCCTTTGTACCAAGCTCTTAGTGCTTGTTTGAGACCATAAAGAGCTTTCTTTAGCTTAAAAACGTGATTTGCATAGGCTGAATTAATAAATCCTTTTATTGCTCAACATATACCTCTTCCTGTATAAACCAATTTAGAAACGCACTATTCACATCCATCTGATAGAGCTTAAAGCCTTTTATACATGCTATACCCAATAGTAATCTGATAGACTCAAGTCGTGCCATTGGTGTAAAAGTTTCGTCAAAGTCTATTCCTTCAACCTGTGAATATCTCTAAGCTACTAACCTTGCTTTATTTCTGGTTACATTTCCCTTTTCACCTTCTTTATTTTGAAACACCCATTTTGCTCCAATCATGTTGACATCTGATGGTCTTGGCACCAATTCTCATACATGATTTTGTGCAAATTGAACCGGTTCATCTTGCACGACTGCTACCTAGAACTCTTCTTGTAGAGCTTCTTTAACATTCTTTGGCTTTAATAAAGATGTGTAGCATAAGTTTCTCGCAAGTTCTCGATAATCAACCCTTTTTCCCTTATTTTTCTTCTTTCATTGACATCTCTAATGATGTTCTTTATTGGATGATTTCTTCTGATTCGAGAGGGAGAATCCCGATTCAAATTAGCTTCTCTTAAGCTTTGAACATTTAAAGGGACAACTTTTGCATTAAGTGTTTTGGTCGATTTATCATCTGAAGTAACTGACAGTTCTTCAATTTTAGCAGTTAGTTCCTCAACGATAACTAACTTTTGATCTGAGAGATTTTTCAATCTTGTCTCGTTGCTTGTTTGAGCTTATTCAGAGGGTTGGTTATGTAGATTTTCTTCTGCCACGTGATCATTCAACAGAGTTACATCATCTATCACAATATTTATGGACTCTAATACCTTCTTGGTTCTTTGATTATACACTCGATAAGCTTTACTGTGAGTTGAATAACTAATGGTTCATCACTTTTGCTTTCAAAATTTTCAAGTTGTTCTCGATCTTTAAGAATGTAGCACTTACTGCCAAAAATATGAAAGTAACTCACATCTGGTTTCTTTCCCTTCTAGAGTTCATAGGATGTCTTATTCAAGATGTTTCGAAGATAAACTATGTTACATATGTAGCATGTTGTATTAACTGCTTCAACCCAAAATCGAATAAACGATTTTCTTCCATTCAACTTCAATTTTTTGTGGAGTTTTAGGTGCTGAAAACTCTTATATGATGTCACACATCACAAAAGTCATTAAAGCTTGTATTCTCAAATTTTCGTTCGTGATCTGATCAAATTCTCAATATAGCCATATTTTTCATATTCATAACCTGCACACATAGGCTTCTAAAAGCCTTGAAAGTATCTGATTTTTCTTTCAAAAATGATACCCAAGTATATCTCAAATAATCATCAACACAAGTTAAAAAATATCTCATTTCGCTATCATGTTAGGTTGGACCAACCAAATCCATATGAATTAATTCAAGTATGCACGATGAGATAATGTGTCTAACCTTTTTTTGTGGCACTCTTATCTGTTTACCCATTTGGCATGCACTACAAATTGATTTCCCTTCTTTATTCATTGTGGGTAGACCCTTTATAGCTTCCAGTTTTGTCAACTTGATAATAAAATCAAAGTTTACGTGTCCAAGCTCTTAATGTCATAGATCAATGTTATTGTCGTGTATGGTTGATTTATAGGTGGTCATGACCAATATGAAGCAATTGTTGGTTGATCACTTACCACTCACAAGACATTATCTTTGTTCAGTTAGCACCCCTGCATTCATCACTTGCAAATTTAACTAACAAACCATCATCACAAAGTTGGCTTATACTTACCAAATTGGCTTTTAGTCTGTCGACATAGAGCACATTCTTGAGGGGAGGCAATCCATCCAAGCATAATGTTCCTCTACTAATCACCGAAGCCTTTTTTCCATCTCCGAAGGTCATATGACCATCCATACTGTTGGCCCTCGAATTTTTTTATGAATAAGCATGATTTAAATAAATTATGAGGACATGATAGATTAATTTTGGAGTTAATTATTATATTATGTCAAGGTTATTAGGATTTTATTACATGAGTTAATTGAATTAAGGTATTAAGAATGTATGAAGGGCATTTTTTGTAGTTCACTTAAGGATAAAGAGTCGTAAGGCACAAAGGAAGGGTAAAAGGGATTTTGTACACTCATTAAGGGTATTATAGGAAAAAGAATATGTTGTCTTGCTTGTTAAAAAGAGAAAAACATGAATTAAAGGGAGAGAAGAGTGAAAAATGAAAATAAGAGAGAAGAAGGAGAGGTTTCAGTTTTGAGAGAAAAGGAGGAAAAAACTAGGGTTTCATCATTTCTTAGTTTTCAAAAGAGATTTTGAGGTTGTTCAAGAAGAGAAAAAGGTAGAAGAAGAGAAGAGCTTTCAATAGAGCCAATAAACTCTTCATTTGGTAAAGACTCAAGGTAAGCTCGTTCTTAATCTTTTGGGATTTTAGAAATGTTTTAGTTCTTAAAGCTTAGGAATTGCATGGGTTTAAGCTTTCTAGGATCAATTTTATGTATATGTTTCTTTGAGTCCTCAAATTGGAGTTCTTATTGAATTTGAAATTTTGTCGTTAATGAAGAAAATCAACAAAGGCAAAAGGAGCAAAGAGAGGCAACATTTGAGCAAGGAATTCAATGTGGGTTACATTTTTGTAATTGAGTAATAAGCCATAAATGTTCCTTTCAAAAAATGGAAATAAATGATTTTCAACTACTCTATTTATGTGCATTTATTGCTTTTTAAATGCTTTGAGAAAGTGCTACATGTTTGTATATGAAGTGTGTTATTGATTTATGAAATGAATAATGGAAATGAGTTTGGAAAGAATATGTAGATGATTTTGGAAAGATATTATGTTTATGAAAAATCATATTTTCAAAAATGTGTCATTTTGGGTAACAAGTTTACAAGTTATGAAATACATGTTATATAGGTTTGGTTTAGACCATTCTGTATGTCAAGTGCACTTTAACTAAAGGCTTCTCTTGCCTGCCCACTAGTGGCATGGAGCTCCTTCACAGACTCCCTTAAGTTCACGACTACGCAAAACCACTATATAGAATTGCATTAGTTTGTTATGTTCACGACTACACAGGACCATTATATGAGAATGTGTTAGTTCATTCTATTTATGGACCTCCCAAATCATTCTAAAGTGCTTATATGTTTATGATTTGTGATAAGTTTGATGAATTCATGATTCATAATGTTGATGAATTGCTTGATAAGTTGTGAATTTGGGAAATATGTGTTATATGGATTTCAATGCGAATTTTACAATGGAAATAAATATTTCAAGGGTTTTTGCTTGTTTCTTGTTATAAACTTATTACTCATGAGCTTTTAAGCTCACCTCCATTCCTTCCCATCTTTAGGTGATGAGAAAGAGATCGAGTGATCAAGAGTCGAGGAATCACTCCAAAATTGCATCTTTTCGTGCTTTATTTTAATTTATGAGAACACAAGACTTTAGTCACATTTCAAGTATTATTGGATCAAGTATCTTTTGTATTTTGGAACATTGATGTATTGTGGCTTGAAATGCCTATTAAAGCTTTGTAAAACACTTATCTTTTGATGTTAATGAAATATGAATTATGTATGGATGATGTTGAGTTAAAATTAGGTATCCTTGAGGAAATTATATATATAAGCAAGATGTTATGGAAAAGAAAGATAGGATTTTTGTGAATGATAAGAATTAGTTATAAGTGATGAGTCAAATGAGTAGAGATTAGAGAGTTTAATGAAGTAAAGTTGGTAGTTGAAGGGTTATGTTCATGACATTCCAAGTTTGTACATTGCAAATTTCAAGTTTTTCATAAGGAAAAAATTTGTGTTCAGAATTCAAGAAAAAATCTAGATTGATATAGGTTGAATTGGATAAAGTTTTCTTCATGAAAAATGTAGCTTATCTTTCTAGCTTTCAAACGATATATAGCATGAAATATTTGGACAACGGAGTTAAAAGTTATGATCATTTGAAGTTAGTGATATCATATAGGATGTACGTACGAGATAGCTGCATTAAATTGAAAATTTTGACCCTTTTAAAGGCAAAAACATTCTTTAGGTATTTATAAAAGTTGTAGATCTAGAAATCTTCTTCGAAACGGTCTAAGAATAACCTTAATCTGACATCTCTAGTAAATGTTATGCCCTTTTTACTAAAATAGGTTGGAGGAACAAAAAAAAAGGGAAGTCACTATTGCGACTCATCGCGATTGCAACTCTGCGGAGTTTTTGCGCAAGTCGCGATTGCGACGTCACTCGTAAGTCACGAGCACGACCCTGCAGGTTTTTCCCAACCTAAACATGTTTGACTCTGTTGGCCATAACTTTATCGTTCGACCTCCAAATGACTTGATTTTTGAAGCAATAGCTTCCTAACACATTCCTCTATCTCTCCATAAAATTTATAGCTTTTGATTTTGATTTGGATAATTGAATCAAAGTAAGGGTATTGGTTGGAAGAATATGAATTAGATATTTTACCAAATATATTTTGGTATTTTGAGGATATCTTGATCTGTAGAGCTCCAAATGGGATGGTTCTTTTTTTAAATAACCTAGAGACATAGAGCTACAAATTATCTGAAGATATCGAATTTTAATTCAATCTCCAAGACTTTCAATTTTGGTATAGAATTTGAGTATAGTGTACTATTTTAGTATAATAACAGTCCGAAAATATTTGGGGTATAACTTTCAGATTTCTGAACCAAATTTAACGATTTTGGTGTCATTAGAAAGATAAGACAATGGGGAAAATGTTTCTAGAGGAACTAAAATTGTAATTCCTGTTTGAAGTTTTCCAAAATATGTTCTAAAATAGAAGAAATGAGTTTGATTATAGTGATTGATTGGTGTAGGCACGCTACCTTTGTAGGATGCATGTTCAGACGTCACTTAGGATGTTAGGCACGTGTCTTGCGAGGAAACGGGACCCAACACTCATAGTATCAGAGAATGAAGATGAATCAATGATGGTTAAGGAGATTACATCAAAATAATCCTACAAGGAATCACGCTCATGTTTTATGAATCATGATAGTTGAGCTCCAGAATCGGGGTACAACACATACAACTCTGATAATCAGTTAAGTAATTATTTTCCCCTATTATATGTCGTGAACATTCACTATCAAAATACCAATCATTTTGCAAAGTTTCCTTTATCAATTTAAGAACCATGAGAGCTTGCAATTGACTCTTTTTAACCCAAGTAGATTTTGGTGCTGAGGGCTAATGTTGAGACTTTTATGAGGGACTTAGAATTATTCAGCTTTGGCTTCTTTGAAACAACATCTGTAGTAACTGGTAACATCTTGGCCTTATATGCCCGATAACTCCGCAAAAATGACATATGGGTACGAATCTTCAATTCCTTCTCAAAGTTTCTTCTTCTCGGATAGATCTGGACATATCATTTTTCTCCTCATTCACCTTAGAGCACTCATCCTTATAGCCAATGCTTTGAAGATTCTCTTTAACCTTACCGATTTCTATTAACTTTTCTAACTGTTCTGTGCCTCCATTCAACATTTTCAATCCCTTTTCGGTACTTACTAATCTTAGTCTAGCTTTCCAAGCTCATCTAATGATAACATCAATTTCTTATCTAACTCTTGGATGGTATTCCTTATGGAGAGATTCTCTTCCTTCAACCTTTCATTCTTTCTACACGTTTTCTCCCATTTTTCATACATAGTTTTATAACCCTCGTAAATATTCTCCTTTTTATCATCTAGGCAACTTTCATCTCTGTCATAATTTGATATTAGGCCTTGAGCTAAATTGTCTGTGTTTCTCTCAAAATTTCTGATTTCCACCTTTTTTGTCTTCAATTACTTCCTTCTCAATTACTAATAAACAAGTAAGTGGACTTTTGTTGTATAAAGCAACTAACGTAGCAACATTAGCGATTTCTTCTTCACTGCCATATTTACTCTCGGATTCATTCGCACTCTAAGTGTTCGTAAAGGATCTCTCTTTTCTCTTCTTCAAAGTATTAACACATTTGGCTAGAATATGCACAAAGTCTTGATACTCATGACATTGGATTCTCTTCATCTTCCTTTCACCCTTTTGTGTTTTGGCTTGTTGTTTGAAGTTATTGTTCAATAAACTCCCACCATATTGTCTAAACTCGGGTCTGTCCTTTTTCATTATTTTTATCCGTTTACCAAAATTTCGTGTGAGTAACATCAATTCCTCATTCTCATCAGATTCATCTTCCGCATCATTCACACCTTTTCTAGTTGCAACCTGTAATACCAATCCTTTGCTTATTTCTTGCTTACCCCTTAAAAGATTCATTTCAAAATTTGTAAAAATTCCAATTACTTTCTCCAATGACATCATTAATGTGATGGGCCTCCTTTATTGCTATAATTTTCAGAATAAATCTGTAAGGTAGTGATCTCAACGTCTTCTTGACTAGTTTGAGATCGAAATATTTCTTTCCGAGTTGATGTGTTGGATTCACTATATCACTCAATATTTCATGAAAGTGCCCAATGGTCTCATTTTCAGCCGTCTTCAATTCTTCGAATATCACAACTAACATCTGTAATTTTGACGCTATCATAAATTTGGACGCTTCATGAATAATCTGCAAAGTATCCCACGCTTCTTTAGCCAATTCACATGCTGATATCAGTGAGAAGCGTCCTTCATCAACAACACTAAAAATTGTATGCATTACTTGTGAGTTTCCAAATGCACTTTCTTCTTCGACTCTTCTCCATTCAATGGGTCCTTTTGAACTACCTCTCCTTTATCTTCAATAATCATCGGATGCGTCCACCCATATACTACTGAATGCCAAGCTTTTGTACCCTTAGCTTAGATGAAGACTCTTATTTGTGACTTCCATGCAAGATAGTTATAGTCGTTGAACAGTGGTGGTCTGGTGATCGATGTACTCTCTTTTGTGGTCATGTTTGTGAAACTCGGATTTGCACCAACTTGTTACCAAGTTCTGATTTGGTGACCCTCTCTGATACCAATTGAAAAATCGTATAAGTGGTTGTTTCAAATAACAGAAAAATTAAAAGCACCAAATGAAACTATTTTAAGATTTGTTAACGCAGTTCAACACATCTTACCTATGTCTGCGAGGCCCTCACATGGCTTAATCAATTTCACAAAAGTGCAATAGATTTACACAGGGGCTCATTGAGCTAACAACACTCAATCCTTATAACTATATTTCAACTTTATTTCCTGTGAAAGATTTTCACATCCAATAACACGACCGACTCGTGTTAACTTCGACAGGGGATTTTTCTAAACAACTTTTAATGGAAGACAATTAAACAAACAACTTAAGTGATCAATCAACTAAGCAAAATAGTAATACACTTGAGATAAAAGAGAAGAACAACCTCTCAAAAGGTTTAGCTCTAATAAAATAAATTTGGAATTTGTCGCAACAACAATGGGCTGATTCACACAGAAATCTGAATCAAGTCACGACTGCACACATAACACACAATCTACAGCAGTAGTTGCACGTAACATACTAAACAATACGCCCAAGAGCTACCACAAAGATGAACATCCAACTTAATCAACACCCAAAAAAATCAATGCAAAGTCGTGGATCTCTTGACCACAAAACACACACACAATGCACTAGAACTATCCAGCCGTGAGCAACTCTAGAAGCTAATAAAAATGCAACAAAAGGATGGATTTTTCAACAACATAAAATCATCACGTTAATCTTTTCCAACAAAAAAAAGTCACCCACACACTTTCAATTGTTCACGAAATTCAATCAACTTATGGTCACCCTAACTTCTAGCTCTACCCCAAGCTTTATACCCACGTGATGCACCACACACCCTCTCAAGATAAACTTCAATCCAAGATGAGATTCTTTTACAATTAGCAAATTATCTATGTAGTTTTTGAATCCAAGTTAAAATTTGCCAATTAACAAAAATATCTTATAAGTGCAATTTATAAAATCATGTCAAAAAAATAAGTAGATATATGCATAATATAACTAACACAACTAATCCTCATATGGTGTAATTTTTCCATCTTCCTATTCATTCCAACCCAAGAACTTACACCGTGTATGATCATTGAGAGTTTCTTCCATACTAAACTTTTTCATTCAACCTTGCTCTTAATTATCTTTAATTATATCAAGAGTTTCAAGCATTGATATTTAAAATCAATCACACAATTCAAAACTTTATCATCATTCTAAATGCTTAAAAATAGTGTTAGGTTAACTATAACAAATTTAGACTTTGACAATATTATTTGGACAAAACATTACAAGTTTTAATAACAATATAACAACATTGCATAACATATACTGAGTCTTGGTTTTTTAGATTGAGCAGAAGAGAAATGTTTTGAGATTATGATTTTTCAATTCCTACAATTAGGCAAATTACTTAGAGTAAGCTTTGTGAGAATTGGTATTAACCTTATAGTAATATTTCTAAAAGGATTCCTTTTCACCTATCACAAAAGTAAGGTGTTTGTAATGATACCTCTTAATTTGTGACAAAGAAGATATTATATAAAATGTTTTTTTTACCCACTGAAAGAAGAATATAGTAAATTCTTAAATGGAATTTAGGAGTGAATATAGGACAAAGATTGTTTAGAATAATTATTATAAAATAGTTTTATCTCTCTTGCTATACTGTCTTTTGTTTTTGTTCTACTTAGTTCGTATTTTTTTATATAAGTTTGCC
>JANVCQ010000003.1:32961744-32975866 GCA_025531925.1 Erythroxylum plowmanianum
ATGCTTTATGATTATTGATGCCATGTGGAGTATTAGTGGTTGTTCGTAGCGCACCCTTATCGTAGGGTGTGTGTCGGAATGACCTACGGGCGTCCCGGTACATATCCTATGGTAAGGGGGTGCTACATATCATGAGAGGATGAAGCATATTGATGTGAAGTATCATTTCATTCGGGACACTATTGCAGAGAAGAAGATCCTTATTCAGAAGATCAACACTAAGGACAATCTTGCTGATGTGTTTACGGAGCTTCTTTCAGTTTACAAGTTCAAGCAATGTTTAGACTTGATTGGCGTTTATAGTTGGTAATATAGCCCTTTTGGGGCATCGTCGGAGAGAGTGGAACAGATCACTAACTGTTCGAGACCAAGTCAAGGTGAAGATTTATTACATGTGTATGCCTTGGCCGCTCCAATAAGTCAAAAGTGGTTGGCTATTGGTTGCATGCTTTCTTCCACTAAGTCAAAAATAATGAGCACTGTTTAGAAATTTGTCATAGATACAGATTGAGGAAATTTTGGACAGAAGCTTGAGATTTCAGCTATAAATAGAAAGCATGGTTTGAGACATAAACACATAATTCATTCTTCTCCTTCAATCACCAAAACAACACAAATCCTCTCATCCTTTTTTCAGTTATTTTCTGTATATTTGATAAGTTTTGAGAGCTTTTTGTTCCAGCCTTTGTATTTGTCTGCATTCTCCACATATTAGTAAAATTGCTTATCCTTCGACTGTGGATGTAGGTCATATCGACTGAACCACGTAAATCTTTGTGCTCTGTTCTATTTTATTTTATCTATCTTTATTTTCGTTATTATATTTCGGACTATTAAATTCAACCGGTATCTAATTCAAGAGTATTTACCTTAACATAAACTTTTAAAAGGACGATTCAAAAATTGAAGTGTTCATTTCGTATTGCTTTTGCTTGGGGTGTATACTGCATAGCGACGAAATCACCAAATCACTCGAATGAACCATGAGCTTTAAACCATCACATTCAACTGCAGTAGGTAGCCAGAGAGATAGGCAGATCGCTTTTCTCTAGAGTAGGAGTGGCACGTTATAATATCAGAAGAAATGATCTGACAAGAAAAGGTTTAAAAGTGAAAGTTAACTACTTCTTTGACTCGTCATGGATATTCACTGTTCAAGACTTTCTAATAAGTAATTATTATCGTACTAGTTTTCATCAAATTTAATGTTGTCTAAAATATATTTACATGCAACCAATGATTTGTAAGCGTGCAAAAAATAATTTCTTATTTTTTCAAAAAAAGTATTACAGTAATTGTGACAAATCATGATGTCCAACTTGAGTCAATTCGAACTTGGCTTGTTAATTTCAGCCGAGCTCAGGCCAGATTGCCATCCCAAAACCCTGCGAAAGACTGTAACTTTGTCAACTATTTGAGGTGAACGACAACCATGAAGGAGAAATTTCGGTGTAAACAGACTACCCAAAAAGGGGAAACGTGAAAGGTTCCAAAGCGGAGTGAGACATGCTTGCATGTTTAGTGGGAGGATGTTAATAAGTGTATTCATGTTCACGGACTGCTACCATTGGTACGGAAGAGTGGGAGACTAGTCGCAGCTTTTTCTATCAGCAATGCTTGAATCCCAAGGGCAGTTCTGTAATGCCATTATGCCAAACACCGAACAACTTCACTGCTCATCATCTTCTGGACAAGTGCATGTGACCCAACTTACTAATAATGGAGATCCGTCCTCTGCTTAGCCCATCCTTGTCCGTGGGGGTTACTAGTATTTTTCTCTTTTTGACACAAGTAAACTAGAAACGTACCCTCTTACAAGTCACCAGTTGTTCCAAATTGCAGACTCAATTATGTAAGATTCTTGTCCTTTTTTTAAGGGTACAATCATTTAACTATATAAAAGCTAGGACGGGCCAAGTTTTCCTAGCTGTTCCCAACAAATCCAAGTCTATGTCTAGGTCCTTGTTCGCATTAACCCCTACTTTCATCTTTTCCCTGTATCTTCTCTGGGACTCAATCTGTAAGCAAAAGCCTTGTCAATTTCTTTTCCCGTTGCCCTTTTGGAATTTTGGATTTTTGTCTCCGTTTCTCTTCTTTCCGTTTATTATATTTTGCCTCTCTTTTTGGTATACTTCTTGTCGCTTCAGATCTGGAGCTTAACTGGGATGTGTTAATTGCAGGTGGAAAAGCTCAAGAAAAATCTTGTGGTGGGCCTTTATAAGAATTTTGATGTTTGCTTAAATGCGTCTGACACAGGGAACAGAACTCCATAGGTGAGCTCTGGGAAGGTGACTGGATGTTTGCAGCAGACACTTGAATGAAGTAATTCTGCTATCGAGGCTGTATGGTTCTGCGTTGATACATGAGGTGTAAAGGGGCTTAAGTATACATTGTCTAGAGATAGGCTTTTCATGTACAGTTGATTGTACATTAAGAGCATATTAATTTATCTGGTCAAGCTTCAGTGATGATGGTCCAGGTAAGAGGGATCTGGTTTTTCATATTTCTGGTGATAGTACTAAAAGGTGTAAGCATTGGAGAAGCTCAGCCAAGGTCCTTTCTAATAAATTGTGGTGCCAATAACACTGTAAATGTGGATGGTAGGAAGTGGATTGGTGACATGTTCTCTGACGACAATATTACCCTCAGTTCTCCTGGAAGCACAGAAATTGGTGATCCAATAGATGGACCACTCTACAGCACCGCCCGAGTATTCACCGGTGACATGAATTACTCATTTGCAGGGATGCAAGGAAATTACTTTGTTAGACTCCACTTTTTCCCATTTCCTTTTGAGAACTATGATGTTAATAAATACTCGTTTGGTGTGGTGGCTAATGATCTTAAGCTGGTGTCAGAGTTGGATGTTGTAGGTGAGATTTCACATAAGGGTTTATACTTGCAGCATTCCAATGACAGTTCAAGCTCATCCTCGTTGGTTAAGGAGTTCATTCTAGCACTCGATTCAAATGAACTCGTGATTGAGTTCATTCCATCTAAAGGGTCCTTTGGGTTCATAAATGCCATAGAGATTGTCCCTGTGGGGGATGGGCTTTTTCCAGATTCGGTGAGTAAGGTAGGTGGAAATGCTGCAAATATAGAATTGAAAGGTCGGGGGATTGAATCCATGTATAGGTTGAATGTCGGTGGTAAAGAGATTAAACCCAGTGGTGATTCAGGCCTTTGGAGGAGGTGGGCAGTGGATTCCAGCTACATGATCACAGCAAATGCTGGTTTAGAGATCAGCAACAGTTCCAACATCACGTATACCTCCAGCAATGACTCCTTGATTGCTCCACTTTCTGTGTATGAAACTGCTAGAACTATGTCTAATACTCAAGTGTTGGAGAACAGGTTGAACATGTCATGGAAATTTGAGGTTGATCCTGGCTTTGATTATTTGATCCGGTTGCATTTTTGTGAGTTGATATATGAAAAAGCAAATCAGCGAATTTTCAGGATCTACATAAACAACAGGACTGCTTCCGATAATTTTGATGTTTTCTTGCAAGCAGGAGGGATGAACAAGGCCTATCATCGGGACTATTTTGATGCAGTCTCCACCAGAATCAACACACTCTGGATTCAATTAGGTCCTGACACTGCAGCTGGTGCTTCAGGAACTGACGCTCTCTTAAACGGGCTGGAGATTTTCAAGCTGAGTAAGAATGGTAATCTTGCCTACACAGGAAGAATTGAGTCAAGTGGGAATTCTGCAAGAAGAACAAAGTCTTGGATTCTCTGGGTAGGAATTGGTGTAGGTGTGGCCTCTGTTATAATTCTTGCGGCTATATTTACTCTCGTCTTTTGCTTGTACAAGAACCAGAGGAAAGAATCGAGTAAGGCGAAAAACACATGGTGGCGGTCTTTGTTTCTACCCGGTTCCTCTATAAGTAGTGTTGCTAATGTTAAGAGAGGAACCCAGAATCAATGTGGATCCGTAGTATCTACCAGAGTTGGCAAGTGGTTTACGTTGGCAGAGATTCGTTCAGCAACAAGTAACTTCGATGATGCATTGGTGATCGGAGTCGGAGGCTTTGGGAAAGTATACAAAGGAGAGATTGGAGATGGCATACTTGCAGCCATTAAACGATCAAATCCCCAGTCTGAGCAAGGCCTCAGAGAATTTGAGACAGAGATTGATACGCTCTCAAAACTGAGACACAGGCATCTGGTCTCCTTGATTGGATTCTGTGAAGAACAGAATGAGTTGATCTTAGTTTATGAGTATATGGCAAAAGGCAGTCTCAGAAGCCATCTTTTTGGAAGTGACCTCCCTCCCTTGACTTGGAAGCAACGGTTAGAAGCATGCATTGGTGCTGTACGGGGACTCCATTACCTTCATTCAGGAGCTGACAGGGGAATAATTCATAGGGATGTTAAGACAACTAACATACTTCTTGATGAGAATCTAGTGGCAAAGATGTCAGATTTTGGGTTGTCGAAAACAGGCCCTGCTTATGAGCACACCCATGTTAGTACAGCAGTGAAGGGAAGCTTTGGATACCTTGATCCCGAGTACTTCAGGCGACAACAGTTGACTGAGAAGTCAGATGTTTACTCTTTTGGTGTCGTGTTGTTTGAAGTAGTCTGTGCTCGAGCTGTCATAAATCCAAGCTTGCCAAAGGATCAGATTAACCTTGCAGAGTGGGCAATGAAGTGGCAACGGAAGAGGTCACTTGAGACCATCATTGACCCACACCTCAGGGGCAATTACTGCCCTGAATCGATGAAAAAGTTTGGAGAGATAGCAGAAAAGTGTCTTGCAGACGAGGGAAAGAATCGACCAACAATGGGGGAGGTGCTGTGGCATTTGGAGTATGTTTTACAACTCCAAGAAGCTTGGTTGCATGCTAATGCCAAGGACAAGTCCTTTTCAAGCATTGGGGATTTGCAGACGAGGGAGAGAGAGTAGCCGAAGCGAGAATCGAACCTGTTTAACGGACTACCAAACCTGAGATTGAAGATTGATGAAGATTTTGTTAATGTATATCAGACTAAAGCTATACTTTGGCAGTAAACTTAATGGTACATTTTGACAGGAGCTAGAGAAATCTCATCTCAATATTCTATGGTTGGAGATTTTTTTTATTGTTTTGCAGCAAAATTTAATATGAACTAGAATTCAGCCTTGTCATCTCCAATGTAACAGCAGTGAGTAGGGATGTTAATATACCAGGATTTCATGTGTTACATCCCTGGCTGTGTTTTAAGTTTGTACCCTTTTTTTTTTTTTGATTACAAGGGAAAGTAGAACATAAAAAAAACTATGAAAGCGGCACATTGCCGGATACGGCGGAACGCAGGCCGTGGGGGTGAGCCACCCCAGTCGCATCGTGAAGTAAAACGTCGCGAAGACACGGCGGTGGAACCTGAATGTAGTGGATCCCGGATCGAGAAGCAACAGCTGAAGTTTGTACCCATTTAATATTACATAATAGTACCTAAACAGGCCGACTGGTGTAATGCTGTAGCACTAATGGCACGCATGACAAGTCATCTTAATCTTCATGATTGTTAAGTAAGCTGCAGAGGATCATGGACTTCCTAGTCTTTCTCAGACTTCTGTTGGCATCCTCCGAATAGTCTATCATCCAAAAGAACATGTGTCCGGAAGCAGTAAACAGGGACTTTGATGCTTCAGCAATATACTAAAACAATCGTTGCTTGGAATGGAGATTCATCAGTTCAAGCTAAAACATTTTGAAGAAAACTTCTTCCAATCTCAAGTATCCAGACTGACCGTACTGATATAGTTATGGTGGTCCATTGATGCAACTTAATATTTCTCACTTCTTCTCCAATGTCACAAAACCCACATGACAATCAGGAAAAAAAGAAGAATTACAAAAGTCTTCTCAAAGACTTAGAACCTCACAAGCCAAACGTTCATTCTATAAGTTCATGGGTTTGGAGGGAATCAACAATGGCCAAAGCGAGATACTCTCTTCTTCCACCTCGAATATCGTCCTCTTCAACGCGGCTAATGATCATGCACATCATGTTCACTTTCCTTATCTTGACTCTTCCCGCCATTGGCATCTTCTCAATTCATAATAATTCCGACGATTATCGTAAAGCCATTGATCTCGGCAGCATCCTTCATTATAAAGTTGACAGGTGCATTTTTATGTTTTAGTTATCGAGTTTGAAACGTGACGTGATAAATGTGTACTCTTTGTGGGTTATGGATTTTACTGTTTGAGCGTTTTGACTTTTCGTGTGGGACTGAGGAAGACGAAGGAGACGAAGAACAGTTGGCTGCCCACGATGTGCTTTAGGAGAGTTTAACTATGAGAAGGCATCTTTAAGTCATTTATACTTAAATTAATTCTCATTTGAGCTGGATAGATTCTTTGTAGGAGATAAAATTTTAGCCTCAAATTTTAAACGACTGCATACACGAGGACGGTTCGAATTCGTGGTTGCGTTACTTGTATCTTAATTTTAGATCAATTCAGTTTTTGTTTAGTATATTTGTTTTTTCAGATATTTTTGTTTCATTAACGAAGTTGGGCTAAGCTAAAGCCCATAGTTCGAATCCTTTTTGGTAAATTCTTTTGTTGCTAGCGGAATCAGCAGTCTTCGTCACTCTTCTCTGTTCTTTGCGACAAAACCCTAGATAGTACACACCAGAGAGAAGAACAGAGTGGAAAAGAAACGAAGATGCCTCCAAAAGCAGCCAAATCTAAGGAAGCACCAGCAGAGAGGCCGATCCTCGGTCGATTCTCCTCTCATCTTAAGATGGGCATTGTAATTACTTCTTTTCTTCTCTTTATTCTGTGGTGCTTTGCATATTCATCATCTGTTTTGCTGCCAAAGAAACGCATATTTTTTTTCCTTCAACTGTTGAGTTGAAAAGGGTCAAACGTTTTATAAGTTGAACATGAAAAGTTAAATACTTCAGCATCTCGATAGGTCATCAACTTTTTCTTTTCCTGTCGATTGTTGCTTTAGCTTTTCTGATATTGTATGTGTTTTATTTGATCCAGCGGTACTTTGATTGTTAATTACGAAAATCAAATGCCTTTGTAATGTAAATGGAAATTGGAAGTGAAGGTGTCGAATTTTGTTTGGTTTTGAATGAGTTTTTAAATGGATTTTGTAGCTTTATGTGGTAAATCATATTCTAAGAGTTGGATAATCAGAAAACCATAATCTGTTTTCTGGGTGCTAGCAGTTTTCACTGAAATTCTGAACTGCTGTGCGAAATGTTTTTCTTGTCAAATAGACATTTTCAACAAACTTGCCTTTTTGTTCTGGTGCTTCTTTTTCATTATGATGGAGACTAACGTAGATGAGTATCAATTTTATGAATTTAACTTTAAAATTTCCTGTATTTTTCAGGTTGGACTGCCAAATGTTGGTAAGTCTACTCTTTTTAACACGTTAACAAAGTTGGCGATACCAGCAGAGAACTTCCCTTTCTGTACAATTGAGCCTAATGAGGCTCGAATTAATGTCCCTGATGAGAGATTTGATTGGCTTTGCCAATTGTACAAACCAAAAAGTGAGGTTTGTGTTTGAATATTTTACTTCTCATTCAAGTTATTATGGTATATGTGTATAGAAAACTTACCTATCCGGCCATATCACAAATGTGATATCATATTACAAATGTTGCCCCGTAGAAACCTTACCTGTTCAACTATATAAAGTTCTTACATGTTACATTAAGGTTTCTGCTTTCCTGGAAATCCATGATATAGCTGGATTGGTTAAGGGTGCCCATGAAGGCCAGGGGCTGGGCAACAATTTCCTATCCCATATCCGTGCAGTTGATGGAATCTTTCATGTGCTGCGTAAGATGCCCATCCTCAATGCAACTCAATTTGAATGTTACTGTTTATCCATTACTTTTTTTTAGTCTACTTTCCAGGAATGAGTTTAATACTGATTGCAATGAGTTTGACTAAATATCTAACTCAAATGCCTATTTTAAGCCTACGCCTATGAAGTCCTTTGTCATTTTTATTTTTCTGAGGGAGTACAAACGTTTTAATTTATCTTTTGCATCCCAAAACGTCGCCCTCTGTTAGCTCTCCTTGCCTCTGCCATGCTTCTGTGGCTTTGACCTTGTTTATAGTGATCTGAACTAATAAGAATTTTAAAAGCAAAGTGTGGGAAGGGGTTCCTATCTGCATCATAAAGATGAGAAAATTTCCATACTGTGTGTGAACGGAGCTTTCTTTTTTTCTACGTGCTCAGTGTTTTGTGGTCATGTTGAGAAAATGTTTGGAGATTCCTATTTCAGACCTTGCTCCTCTTGACATGGTTTTATTTCCGATGTTGTCTTATAAGTACTTTCTTGGTATATTTGTGTAACTTCTTACCTATACCTATATTCATGTGCTTTAGGTGCATTTGAAGATCCAGATATTATTCATGTAGATGACTCTGTGGATCCTGTAAGAGATTTAGAGGTTATTACTGCTGAGTTACGGCTAAAGGTATGTTCTTTGAGGTTGTAGTGAGGACAAGTTTTGCTTTGAGTCATTAGACCTTTCATGAGAAACTTTGTAGTTTCTAACATATCTGCACTACTGCAGTCAGTAGGTGTTGTTTTTCCTATTCTTTTATTTGTTTTATAATGGTATTAAGATGCTAGGTTGTATGTGGTGTCCTCTCAAATTTTTTCTGGGGATAAAAGAACTTAATTTGACATGATCAAGTATTGTTATTGTTGGGACATTCAACCACCCAGTGTGCTCTTATTTCTCTCCATATTTAGCATAATTATCTTCCTTTATAGCATAGCAGCACTTTTGTATGATGACTCATTGCCTGAACTGGGGAAATTATGAAATTTGGCTTCACAGTACGCAGGAGCTGACTCAATATAGACTTTTAAGAACCAGACAGTTTGGTTATTGAATGTTTTATGCTGTAATGATTAGCATCCTCTCTTCTGTTTTTACTTTAGCAAGTATCTGTAGACTATTTGTTTCACTTCTTCAGTCCTGCCTTTGATTCTCTGCACACATCACTTAGATACAAATGCAAGCATTGGATTTTATCTAGAAGATGAATGCTACATAGTCCTTGTGAGGAGATGCTTTAAATATTATTTTTCATGAATGCAATGTAGGATATTGAATTTGTGGACAGAAGAATAGAAGATGTCGAAAAGAGCATGAAGAGAAGCAACGACAAGCAGTTGAAAATAGAGCATGAGCTGTGTGGCAAGGTTTGTCTTGGTCATTCAAAATAATTTTTTAGCTTGTCTGCAAATTTATTGACACGTATCACTTGCTAGATGCGTGTGAAATTTTTCTCTAATACCTTAATTGATGCCTCTCTGAATATGTGTTTAGATTCTTCATGATTTTATAAACTTCTCGCTGATAACCATTTGTATCCCTTCCAGTTTAAATGTGAACCCTATGGTAACGTCATTTTAAAGATTTGATGGAATAAATTTTAACTGCTGTTGATCCATGCTGGTTCATGGTCTTCAGGTCAAGTCATGGCTTGAAGATGGGAAAGATATCCGCTTAGGAGACTGGAAGGCTGCTGATATCGAGATTCTGAATACCTTCCAGTTGCTTACTGCCAAACCTGTTGTTTATTTGGTATCATTCGTATCTATTTTCACCTTTTCTCTTTGATCAAATTCTTTAATTGTTAAAGATATTGCTGTAGATTCCATATTTAAGTAGCTATGCTGCTCAGCTATCCATCTAACTTCTAGAGTTTCATACTTATCTCCCCACTTCTTCAATGTATTAATTTGGGTTATAAGTTTAGTTGGCTCTTTGATTGCCTTTAGGTGTTAGCAATATGTAAATTGTTTTCTTTTTGTCATATCCAGTTGACGAATATCCCTATATTAACTTATGTTTGTCAACAGGTGAACATGAATCAGAAAGACTATCAGAGAAAAAAGAACAAGTTTTTGCCCAAGATTCATGCTTGGTAAGTCTGATGTTTTCTGCACTTTTACCATCTTGAGTTTTTTGAGCATATATTTTTTCCCAACAGGTAATGTTTTTGCATGAGCATTTATAACTGCTACCTTTGTTCTTTGTTGATGAGTGTGAATACAAACTTACTTCATTAAGGTCATTGCAATGGTATCTCAACAAAATGCCTCCGCAAAGCCAGTGTTTCTTTCTATACTTGAGATTGGATACATGATCTCAAGTTTTACTCTAAATGGAATGAAATGATGGAGCACTATCATCTTTGTTAATTTGTCCAAAGAGCTTCTGATAGTACTGACACTTTTTGGCTTGTACATGTTTATTACTTAATTGATTGGACATCAATCATAATTGTTATCCTTTTTAGGGTGCAGGAACATGGGGGTGAAACAATTATTCCTTTCAGCTGTGCCTTGGAGAGAAATCTTGCTGATATGCCACCAGATGAGGCAGCTAAGTATTGTGAGGAGAATCAAGTGCAAAGGTTAGTAAAAGATTTAAGAGAGGCTTGTGGTTCTCCATCCTTTCTCATTTGAAATATGAGTAGTAATTCAAAATTTTCCATATCTGTTTTTTATAGTCTTTCATAACAATTGAGAGAATCTAGTCTTTACTTCTATAGATGTATGCGGGTATAACTTCTTGAAGTTGCTTATTCAGCCTTGTCATAAGTTGTAGTGGTGGCATGAAAATTCCTGAATTTGAAGCTGTATTTTTTAATCCTGAATTTGAAGCTGTATTTTTTAATATTTCCTGACTATTAATTTTGTTCTTTAGACATATGCAAACTGAATGTCAAGCAATTTTTTTTCTTGGCTTCAGAATGAATTTTAACCCCCCTTTCTATTATTACAAGCCCGATCAGACAAGTTATTTTACTTTGAATCAGCTCTTTTCCACAACTTCTCTCTCGCACACAATGATTTTACATGTGTGCTGAGATTGTTGTGGGACTTGTACAAAAATAACTTTGTCAGATTTGTTATGAAGTTAACCAAATTGAACTTTCATGCAGTGCCCTTCCTAAGATCATAAAGACTGGATTCTCAGCAATTAATCTGATATACTTCTTCACTGCTGGTCCTGATGAGGTACTTCAGTTATTTATTCTTGGCAAGTCTTATGGAGCATGGTAGAAGAGCATAACTGTGGTCTTTGTAGGATGAATCTCACTGTGATAAACTAAAATGTCAATACAGTTAATGTCTTTGTTGACTTTCTACTTTGAGTAAGATGTGTGGTCGACAAGATTCTACACATGAGGGCTTATGTGCAACCCACATTGAGGGACCGCCAGCATTCATCTTTGGGGGTGAACTGGCTACCCCTGAAATTTTGCTTAATACATGGATGAATTATTAGTTTCAATTGTCCATTCCCTGCTCCTTATGCAAATCTTATTGATTTTGCTTGTTTGCTTGATATCCTTTATGGAAATTTTCTAAGTGGAGTTGTCAATTTGCATGAGATTATAGCTCCGGTGATTTACCATCTTTGTCATTTTTAATGCTAATGTTTATTATTCGTTTTCATGGCATTTATGAAATTCCCGACTGATGTCCAAATGATTTGCTATTACAGGTAAAGTGTTGGCAAATCAGACGGCAGACAAAGGCCCCTCAAGCTGCTGGAACTATCCATACGGATTTTGAGAAAGGGTTCATATGTGCCGAGGTTGTCTTTATTTCATGCTCAGATAATTTTAATGCCTTAAGATCTTTTGGAATCCTTTTATGTTAGAGTCCCTGAAGTTTGATCTGTACGTTTTCTTCTGATCAAACATAGGTCATGAAATTTGAAGATCTGAAGGAGCTTGGTAGTGAGTCAGCTGTGAAGGTACATACTTTCATTAGTAGAATTGTTTGACTGCAGGTCTTTTCATTCAACTCAAGGATCCAAGACCAGGTCCTCAAGAATTTGACTTGAGTGTGCAAGGGTTGATTAGCCCTCCTCCTGATATATTTGCTATATTAGTCAAAGAAGAGATTATATATTGTTAAGACTGGATGTGGATTGATGAATTCACTTGTTCATTTGCATTTCAGTTTTGCTAGAATTCTACAATGCTTCTGCACTTCTGTTTAAAAATGAAAAGAAATAGAATAAACATGTATATTTCTTTTGGGCTTTTGATGCAGGCCGCTGGGAAGTATAAACAGGAGGGAAAGACCTATGTTGTTCAAGATGGAGACATTATATTCTTCAAGTTTAACGTGTCCGGCGGGGGGAAGAAGTGAGATACACTCAGTCAGCAGTTAATTTTATTGAAGCTGAGTTTTGATTGGAATGTAATCATAAATTTTAAGTTTTGCATGCCTTTGATTGCTAGTATAAAAATGTCTGTAACCTGTCTTTATAGTTCTGTAGAACTTGCTCTTTCAGCAGATACTACTGATATATTTGAGGATGACGAGCATACATCTGAGATTGCTTATCCATGCAGGTTCTTGTTTCCGCGAGTTTTTTAATTGCACGATTTCTCATAAGTTTGCCACTTTTACCAATTCCTTCCTCGTACGTTTGTCACTTTCACCAATTCTGAGTTGTCCTCATTCTTCTCTTACAACTAGCATTATGATTGTGTCATTTTGTTATAAAGATTCATAATTATAAGTGGGGACATGAGTTAGTTGGGTCTTGAATGAAATAGGGTTGCATCTTGGTGACATTGATCTGGGGATGAAATCATGTGTTGGATCATCATATTGCCTACCATCTTTTTGCAATGTGGGATCAATATAGTGGTGTCTAACGATCCATTTGCCAAGATTCAACATCTTCATCCATGGCTGCTTAGTACTTACTCATCATTGTTTTATGTACAAGGAATTTTATGTGACAATTGAAATTCTCTCTTTTCTTAATGTTCTTATGCTTTCCGTGAAGTCAAGCCCGCCACTCATCATTCCAAATCATTTTGAAGTCAAAATAAAAAAAGAAAGAGGGTCGTTAATTCACAGACGTTTTGATGTGAACATTAAATTCCACTTACCCAACACCCCACCTAAAATAAAATAAAGCTGGAAAGTAAGATCCTTTTGAGTATATCATGATCCAATTAGACAAGAAAATATGGATGATTGATCACAAGTATGATTTGCTTGTATATGTTGACCAAACTCTTATTGTTGCTTTATTTTTTAAGTTGTTTATGGTATGTACTATTAAAAAATAAAATTAAGAACCTTGTTAGTTAAAAGTACATGTAAATATTAATCTGTACACCTATTATGCTCAATTTTTTTTTTTTGGATGAAAAATGAGGGCAAAGCCCTAGCGAAAAGCTAAATAGGACACATTCGCGAAAAGGAGACCCCGCAAATATCCTCTATACAAATGAAAGAACAACTCAAAGGAGGCATCGAGTAAAAATGAATCCCATGATTCAACTGAAAAGCGTGATTGGCCAACCAATCAGCACAACGGTTACCCTCCTTATAGATGTGAACGAAGCGAACAATCCAAGGTCTGTCCAAGAATAAACGAATGCTCATATTTTTAAATATAGAGTTTTTGTTTAGTAACAACAACAACAACATTCAATGAAGTTCTCGTTAAGAAGCTGGATTTGAGAAAGTTCAATAATACTTAACCCTATTTTATTTCTATTTGCATTATACTTCTGATTAACACAATAATTTGCAGACTCTATATGAGTAATCAGAAAAGCAAATGAACACTTAATTTGAGAGACTTAGACTAATATAAACGACAAAGAGACATGATATGGGATTTGTAGCGGCAGGGGACCATGTCCATGGGCAGTTGAGATAAAGTTTTTGTGATCAATTGTGGTCCTCTTGATCTACTTACTACCATGTTGCTCAAGCTGACCTACATGAACATGATGGGGAGGCACATTTCGGCGCAAGTGTCATATATCCATTGGATGAAGTACCAAAATTGGTGGGTCTCAACACAGCCTAGAGTAACACCTCCACCTACTTCACCTCCTGTTTGCTGCCATCGTTGTGCTTGGCGTTGGCAATGCATCACTGAAGTTGAGTAAGATTATATTTTCTGGTCAAAGGAGCAGAAGTGGGTCCCGCTTATTACGTGTCACTCAAATAAGCATTTGGATTTTGGAGCTAACCCAAAAACCGAGAAAGGAATAGAGGGAGCTTCCATGTCTTTTGGTTTTGGCGGGTAATTTCCTGATTTATTTTGTTAAAAAAGTGACTATACCCAGAAGGGGTTTC
>JANVCQ010000003.1:32981623-32994253 GCA_025531925.1 Erythroxylum plowmanianum
ATGACGAAGGATCACATCTGCAAGAATGGATAAAACTGTTCAAATGATATGTTTAGTCTCTGGGGAAAGCGATGATTAACTATTTTGTTCTCAGAACCAGTTCAGTTCTTCTTTTAAAAAAGAAAAGTCAACTTAATCCTCATGTTGTTAACGATATTGCCATAGCATAGCAATATTTAAAATCGCACCACTTTTATATAATACGATACAACAATATGACCAAAATAGTAAAGTTTGTGCATTTTATCATCATATATATTTAGATTTATTCATTTAATTGTAAAGAAAAATAGCAAGTTGTTCTTTTTATGATAACTTGAGTAACATTTATTTACTAAACTGCACAAGATACGTTAAAAAGATTAGGTAAGAAAATCATGATCGGGATAGTGGATCGAAAGTAATGGAGTTTGAGTACGAGTCTTTCGTCGAAATAGAATGACATTCTTTTTTTTTCTTTTTTTATTTAAAAGGTGTTTAGTTGATGAGTTTAGGAAGTGGTTAATTGGTAAGGAATGAAAAGTGAATAGTTGATTGTTAATTATCATTATAAGGGTAATAGTTTGATATCCAGTTTTTGGAGAATCCTCCGTATCTTCTATTTAATATAGGAATGAAATTTATTTTTTAATATTAGTTCTTTCTAAAAATATTTTTAATATTAATTAATTAAATACAATTAATAAATTAAAATATAATTAATTACAATATAATATATTTTTATTTTTTAATATTTTTAAATACTTTCCCTCCCCTCTCTGTCTCATACCAAACCCAAAACACTCCCATAAATTGGACTGCAAGTTGGAATTTCTAGAGCCAACCCCATATATGCTCTCAATCTCGTAATTTTCATTTCATGCCCTCATTCAGAAAGGTACTCTCTCTCTCTCTCTTGCTTTTTCCGTTCTCCTTCTTTTTTGAAGTCTTTGAAGCTAGTTTTCTGAAACTCCATTTGATTCTTCGCTTTTCATGGTGAAGCTTTTCTTGGGTTTTATCTTGTTCCTCTTCTTTTCACTTTCCTTAGTTTAACGTAATGTGGGTTTATTATGGTTTTGAAGTTCTTCCTCAAGTTGCTGTCATCTGTTGATTCTGTTTTGCTCAGTTTCGTCGTCGAAATTTGGAGACTTGGAAAAATATTTCGATACTCAAAAATAGGTTGATGTATCGTGAGTAATAAATTTCCTAAATTTGAAGTTTTTGAAAAAGTCGAATGCTTTATGCGGGATAGGCATCTCTTGGAATGTCTTCAAATGTTTGTGTTATACTCTGTCTGATGAGCTTTTGCCTTTGAGCCTTGTCTCTGAAGATATAGGTAGAGGTAAAGCCATTGTCGTCCTCACTAGGAACGGTGATCATCGATCAACAAAAAGACTGGTGATTAATACGTTGCGTTGTAAAGTCTAGCTTCTGTTTAGTACGTTGTGAATTAGTGATTGTTGAGACTGTAGAACATAAGACAGTATTCTTTGAACTTTATCACAATCTTCTGTAAAATTTGGCTTTGTATAGTGGGCAAAAATAATGGTCGTCTTTACTCACTGATATTCTTTCTCTGGATGGTCTTAAATATAAGGAGCATCGTAGTGTTCAACTTCCAATTGCTAAGTTCTGCTACTATGTTCACCTTAATTATCTATGCATTTAGACTATACATGTTGAGATATAATAATGTGCCCATTTATCAACACAAGTTAGTAATATTGCAATTTTTAAAATTCATTGGAAACCATGGTTGCCTTAGTGCTTGTTTGGATGAGCTTTTGGAAGGTGAATAAGTATTTTTTTCACCGTAAAAGTTATTTTTAAGAAAAATGAGTGTTTAACTGTAAAATCCAAATCACTTTTTTAATAGAAATGGTTTTTTTAAAAGCTAAAATAGAGCTTTTTAAGAAGCTCAAATTTAGAGCTTTTCAAATAAGCCCCCTCATTTTAGCTTTTTCGGGTAGACTTTACGTTTATAATTTCCGACGTTTAAAAAACCTCTCTTACACCAACCAGAGACAGAAATCAAAATGCTACAGTTTCCGGCGTTCATGACCCAATACCCATCGTCAACAAGGACAATTCCGACGTCATTTTTGCTGCCCTCTCAGTGGCCCCAACCTCACTGTGAAGAGCTCCTTCTCGCTATGGAGGAGTCCAATTTTGAGGAGAAGGTATTCTCCGTTTCCCCCTTTTCTTTTCTTTGAAAATCAAACCCTTAAAGAATTGGATCTTTGATTCCTTAATTGCCCCCATAATTATATGTTCCTCGACCTTTGATTATTATACTTTGATCTGAAGTGCGATTCTGGCCTGTTAATTTGGAGCGGTTTGGATGTTGAACTACACACAAAAACTTGATCTTTGTAGTAATGAGTTTTAAGTTGTGGGGGGCACTTGGTCTTTATAGTTGTGCCTACTCAAAGCTTTCTTAATCTTTTACTTATTGCTCTAGTGGTTCTTGAGCTCTTTCAATTAGGATAAGCTTTCAAAATCAGTTTGTAATCACTGGGTTGAGGTTGCTTATGTTGTTTACTTCTGTCTTGGAGTGTTGTGCAACCTGTGGAAACATATACATATTTGCTGCTTGTTGAGATTGTGATCAATTGTCTTGAGTTTGAGAAATTAGCGGCAGGTCTTTTAAGCGCTTCTTTGCTACTTTGGAACTTTAGGTTGTTGGTGTTAATTATACACAAGCTGCAAATTTCTGGGTATCAATGTATAAGAAAGGGCATTGTTGTTCTTTCTGATGCTGGTTGATCTTGCAGTTGATTCCACCACTTTCTAACGCTTTTGGTAAGATATAAAATTTAAGTGACATTTCTAACTGGTGTTGCAGCAAAATGAAATCAGGAAGACTAACAGCCTCCTTCCTGTGATTGGGAAGACAACTGTTGACAATGACAAAGAAGACTATGACAACGCTGCGGACGATGATGATGCTGACAATGCAGAGGAGTCTGAAGGAGAAGAGTTTGAACAAGAAACTGGCTGAGCATATCAGTCTGTTGTTGCTACGAGTCCCTCAACTTCTGGAAACCCCACATCTAGATGCCCAAAAGACGAGGAGAAAAGCAGCTTCAAAATCTGTGGTTTCGTTGTAGATTACTAAAGCTTTACCTTTATTTTGGTAGACTTTTATTTACCAAGGTTTTTTTGGTCATTGTAATTTCCAGGTTCCAATTTAGTAAAACTGGGGCTGGTTTGTGCTTATTCTATCTTTTTAAGTTGGAAGTGATCTGGGAGACATCTGAATTAAATCCAGTCTCCGCAGTTTGAATCATTAAGTATAAAATTATTGATGTCAGAATTTATTAAAAAATTATAAAATAAATATAAACTTATTACATTCACGAAAAATTTAATTCTTTCGAATTAAATAAATATAAACATGATATATTGTGCATCTTATATTATTTAATATATTTTTATTAGTTTTAACTATATTTTAATATTAAATAATAAGCAAAACAAAATATATTGACTCGGTATACTTTCACTCCTCTCTCTCTCTCTGTCTGTCGCGTACTGAACACTCACATAAATTGGACTGCAAGTTGGAATTTCTAGAGCCAACCCCATATATTCTCTCAAGCTCGTAACTTTCATTTCATGCCCTCATTCAGAAAGGTACTCTCTCTCTGTCTCTTGCTTTTTCCGTTGTTCTGTTTTTTTGAAGTCTTTGAAGCTATTTTTCTGAAACTCCATTTGATTCTTTGCTTTTCATGGTGAAGCTTTTCTTGGGTTTTATCTTGTCCCTCTTCTTTTCACTTTCCTCAGTTTAACGTAATGTGGGTTTATTATGGTTTTGAAGTTCTTCCTCTTTGTTTCCTCAAGTTGCTGTCATCTGTTGATTCTGTTTTGCTCAGTTTCGTCGCTGAAATTTGGAGACTTGGAAAAATTTTTCGATACTCAAACATAGTTTGATGTATCGTGAGTAATAAATTTCCTAAATTTGAAGTTTTTGAAAAAGTCGAATGCTTTATGCGGGATAGGCATCTCTTGGAATGTCTTCAAATGTTTGTGTTATACTCTGTCTGATGAGCTTTTGCCTTTGAGCCTTGTCTCTGAAGATATAGGTAGAGGTAAAGCCATTGTCGTCCTCACTAGGAACGGTGATCATCGATCAACAAAAAGACTGGTGATTAATACGTTGCGTTGTAAAGTCTAGCTTCTGTTTAGTACGTTGTGAATTAGTGATTGTTGAGACTGTAGAACATAAGACAGTATTCTTTGAACTTTATCACAATCTTCTGTAAAATTTGGCTTTGTATAGTGGGCAAAAATAATGGTCGTCTTTACTCACTGATATTCTTTCTCTGGATGGCCTTAAATATAAGGAGCATTGTAGTGTTCAACTTCCAATTGCTAAGTTCTGCTACTATGTTCACCTTAATTATCTATGCATTTAGAGCATACATGTTGAGATATAATAATGTGCCTGTTTATCAAGACAAGTTAATAATATTGCAATTTTTAAAATTTATTGGAAACCATGGTTGCCTTAGTGACTTATTCTTAGTTCCTGTTAATATTTGCAGAAGAAAATTAGCATTACAGTTTGAATGACTTGAATACTCACTAGAACACCTGGAAATTACTGATGGGAACTGAAGGTTCTACAGCTCTTGCAACAAAAAGGACAAACCTTACTCCTAAGGCCGTTATATACCAAAAGTTTGGCAGCAAGGCTTGCTATAAGGTAGAGGAAGTACAGGAATGTACTCAAAATGGATGCCCAGGGTTGGCAATTCCACAGAAGGGCCCCTCTCTATATCGCTGCAGGTTGGAGCTCCCTGAATTTGTTGTTGTGTCTGAGATGTTTAAAAAGAAGAAGGATGCCGAGCAAGATGCTGCTGATGTGGCTTTAAAGCAGGTCTGCTTCAGTTTCCCTTCCTAAATTTTTACCGTCTATTTCTAATCAGACTGAATTTCTTGCACCTTCTGTATTGGTGTGTCCCTTTCTCATATATTGCAAATTGTGGTTCAAATGATATCATTCACGCTGAAACAAAATTCTCTATGAAAAATTGACTGCACAGGGTTTTGTTTTGATACTATAGAATTTTCCTTTCCCGAAAAGGAGTTGTAACAGAAATGAATCTCAAGAAAAATTTAATATCCTGATCCAGGGATGAAAGCTGGTCCTCAAGAAAGAAATGTTATTATTCAATGCTCACTAATTTTGTTTTATTTTAAGTGCTTTAGTTTTCCCTACATTTCTTATTCCCATCTTAAGTACTTTAGCATTAGAAAATCAGAGATAGATTTATAATACCATGGTGTGAACATGTGAAACCATAAAATGCAAATGCTTTAAACTCTCAAATAAAGCAAAATTTCACCTTTTTCTGTTAATATTGTTTATTTATGTATTTCTGCTGCAGTTAGGCATCTGTCTTATGGCTGGTAATCCAACTGAGCAGGATTTGTGGCATGCATTAAGTGATCGCATCTCATATGTATTTTCAGATGAGGTTGGTGCTTTCTGGATCATGTACGACTTTCAACAATATTTATTTGTACCGTATGGGTTGATTCTTGCCGGTTCATAGCCTCTTTAAGATCTAAATCAGGTTGTCTATGTCAAAAGACAAGAAAAGAATAGAAATAGATGAATGCCTAGGTTTCTCAAGAACTCAGGACATTAGTTGATTATCTTGTTTGGCTGTTGGTGTCATCATAATGATCACATTATACTTGGGGAAAGTTTTATGGCCTGATACAGAAGTTTCCTAGAAATGCACTATGTATGAAATAGGTTTTTCTTTTTTTCTTGAAAGATGACCCGTTACCTCATTTTGGATTCTTTTGTTACAAGGCTAATTTGTAACTTTAGCCATGGTCCTTATGGTGATTTCTGTATGATTCTATGCATATAGGCATCTGAAATTTTCCCTCCCACCTTTGGCACTAGTTCTATGCCACTTCTAAAGTTTCATGACCTCTTAGTCTATTCAATTCTCATGTATGACAATCTGTCAGAGATGTAGAATGTTAGTTGTCACGAAATTAAAAGTACACTTACATTGCAGTATGTTTACTTGCTCACCTATTGCATCACATGAAATTGTGCTCTTACCTATCTAACCTCTCGCCCTCTATGTTTTTCCCTTGGCAAAAGTTTCTTTCATCGCTTCATCCTTTAAGTGGTCACATTAAAGCCAGTTTGCGGAGACGTGGTGATCTTTATGGCTCTCTTCCTGCTTCAGTCATTACTATATGTGATGCAAAATTGAGTAACCTATGCAAATTACTCAACCCGAAGGTGGAATTGGACCCTTTCTTGGCTTTGCCACTTGTACTAAGAGCTGCTGCAAATTTATCTGGATCTGTTACTACTGCCAAGGGAGAACTTGCAGTTCTGAAACAAAATCCATACTGTTGTGAGACTGTAGGGTTACTAGAAATTCCAGGGCCTTGTGCCCCTGAGGACATATTTGTCCAAGCTATTGATATTCCGTCTGCTTTGGATAAACCCATTGAACCAGTTACTCTTAAGATATCCTCAGCTGGATACTATTTGGATGACATTGCTAAAATATTTGGTTTCTCAGATGCCAGCAAAATTCTGCTCTCAAGGTATGTATAGATTTTTGGGAAGGGGAGTGCAGAAGACCTGTGTATTTGTGTGAAATGGAGCTCTTATGCATATTTGTTCTGCTTTATGGAATTATTGCATTCTTCTCAACAGGACTATTGGTAAAGCATCTTCTGAGACAAGATTGTACTTTGCCGCTCCTGAATCATACCTATTGGATTTGCTATCTGACCCTGTGAATGAGAAGATTCATTTTGAAGGATCTGTAAATGCAAGGGCAAGCTACTTATGTGGACAAAATGTATATGGGGATGCAATTATGGCATCCATTGGATACACGTGGAGGTCTAAAGACCTTTTCTATGAGGATTTGTCTCTGCAATCATATTACAGGTCTCTTTTCACTTCATGTATATTGAAGTTTTACTTTTCCCATCTTGTTATTCTCCCATACCGTGGTTTCTATCACATACCTTTAATATACTTCTTTAGTGTTTCCTATCGTCAGAAATGCTTGATCTAAAAATAAGCATTGAAGACAATCTAATGGTACATTGGGAATGTATCAATTAGTAAGTTTTTACTTGAAATGTTAGGTTATTGAAGATTTCTTATCTCCTGGCTTTGGTTGAGTTTGCTATATGATTTATAAACTGCTTCTCAAGTGTTCTTTCATTATTTCATGAACCCAGTTTTTCTCCTTTTACAGTATCTTGATGGGCTTATGCAGGATGCTTATTAGTAAGACACCAAGTGGAATATATAAGCTCTCCAGAGAAGCAATTCTTGCAGCAGACTTGCCCTTTGGGTTTACCACTAAAACAAATTGGAGGGGGTCCTTTCCCAGAGAAATCCTTTGCACTTTCTGCCGTCATCACAGGTTATCTGAACCTGTCTTCTCTACTGCAATTGTAGCTTTAAAGGCATCTTGTAAGACATTAAGATCATCTAAGAAGTTGAGGGTTGTTGAGGCAGCTGAAGAGTTGGAGTATGCTAATGAAAGAGATAATGTCGCTGGTGATGGAGAACCAGAGGGATCAGGAAGCACCTTTAGATGTGAAGTAAAAATATTTTCCAAGTTTCAGGAATTGATAATCGAGTGCTTTCCTAAAGAGAGTTACAAGAAGCAGAATGATGCTACTCACAATGCGTCTCTGAAAATTCTTGCATGGTTAAATGCATATTTTAATGACATAAAGATGCCTCTAGAGAATTTAAACTTTTATGCTGATCAATTCAACATCCGGTTTTATCCGGATTGTTTCCTTAAGGAATTTATCTCTTGTCCATCTTTCAAGGGGGGAAAAGGTGGCCAATTGCTTGAATTGAAGGATTTTAAAAGCATGAATTCTTCACCTGCACAAGTTTTTTGTCCATTTGATTCAGAAGGTTCAGATTCTGGTGTGAATCCATCTACTGGAACTTTGTTGTGTATATCTTACGTTATATATCTAGTAGCAGGACATAAGAAAGAACTTCTTGAAAGTAAGGACGAGTTTGAATTTGAGACGGGTACTGGAGCGGTGATTTCTCCACTGGAGACAGTTTTGTCCCAAATGTCAGTTGGTCAGTCTAATTCTATTATTTTGGACTTGCCCCCCCAAGAAATTATTTTAGCTGCAGCTGAGGAACCAGCAAGAATTCTGCCGTTGTTATCTTCAAGTAAGTTGCATTCCCCATTTCATGTCAGCTTTCTCTTCAAGAAACCAAGGAACTAACTATGGTTCTTAATATGCAGTTATGAGTTTTGCTAATACCTTAACTTGATGTTTCTGCTTCTATATGTCCTTTACTTTTTATTAGTGGGATGGAATTTGTAATTGTGTAAAAGTGAAGTTAATTGCTTTATATGGTCACCAGAGAGGGTTTGAGTTCAACTTTCTTTAATTAATCCCAGCACAAATATCAAATGAAAAATGTTTTTTGGTCCCGAGGCCAAGTAACAGTGCATGCATTTGTTCATTTTTGTTACAGATGCTTGCCATTTGGACTGCTCTGTAACCTTGTTACGCGTAACAGAACCTCCAGAAGAGAGAATGGAGCAAGCTTTCTTCAGCCCTCCACTTTCAAGACAACGGGTGGAATATGCATTGGAGCACATTAGAAATTCTTCTGCTACTACTTTGGTATGTATGAAGGATTCTTTATCTCTAAATGTAAGCGTTAATATCATACACTGACTTTATGATTTGATCTCTTTTCCTGTTCTTGTTTATGCTTATTTTCTTCTTCCATATCCTTTCGCCCTCTCTCTCTCTCTCTCTCTTTTTCCAGATTGACTTTGGTTGTGGCTCTGGAAGTCTATTGGATTCCTTATTAGATTACCCAACTTCTCTGGAAAAAGTCGTTGGTGTTGACATATCACAAAAGAGTCTTAGCCGTGCTGCAAAGGTTTGTGATATCATCTGTTTGATATTTATTTACTAGTGTTACATGGAAACTGCTAGATCCTTTTTTTAAAGATTAATTTCTGAAAGTCAAACTTTAAAACAAATGTAGAATCGAATATGATTTGATCTTTAGTAGTGTTCCGTATTTATTTGTGATGGGACATCATTACTTCAAGTGTTCTGTTTGTAGGCTCTATTTCTGCTTAATTTCTTGATTACCATCTGAGCTATTTGTTTTTTCGATTGGCATTATTAGATGTTTGCATTCACCTATTCTATTTGTTTTCACCGTAGTTCTTCTTTGCCTTTTGGCTGCACCCTTGTCTTGACTATACTCATTGATCTGTTCCACTTGCAGATACTTCATACAAAATTGAGCACAAAGTCAATTATGGGTGTAAAATTTGCTGCTCTATATGACGGTTCAATCACAGACATGGATTCTCGATTATGTGGATTCAATGTTGGTACCTGCTTAGAGGTGTGTTAATTTCCCTTCCTGTGTTGTTTGATATTCAGCCAAAGTTTTTATTCTGGTTGAATTTTCTAAAAATTTCAACTTTCTTTTTCCCCGTGGATTGCAGGTGATTGAGCATATGGAGGAAGACCAGGCCTCGCTGTTTGGCGATGTTGCATTGAGTTACTTTCGTCCAAAAGTTCTTATTATTTCAACTCCAAACTACGAGTACAATGTGATCCTCCAAAAATCTGCTCAAAGCAGCCAAGAAGATCCAGATGATAAATCCCAGTCACAGTCTTGCAAGTTCCGAAATCACGACCATAAGTTTGAGTGGACGAGAGAGGAGTTTAATAATTGGGCCTCTGAATTAGCCAGAAGGCACAATTACAGTGTAGAATTCAGTGGGGTTGGCGGTTCTGCTGATGTGGAACCAGGGTTTGCTAGTCAGATTGCTGTCTTTAAAAGGGAACAACTCCAGGAAGATGATCTTCCAGAAAATGATAGTACAAGACAACCTTGTAAAGTTATATGGGAGTGGAACAGCAGCGATTTTTCAGTTTGAAAAATCGATTATATCGAGCCATATATACAAAAGATCAAATTTTGCAGATGAGGTAGCCAAATTATGCAGTATCCTTGTCCATGCAGTACTATTTGTTCCTTATGAAATCTCTTAGAGCTATGAATTAACAGCTGTTCCATGTTATCCTTGGCAAGTTCGCACCAGTAAATATTCAGGATGTTCCAGCCCATGTGATAGGTTGATCATCATATTATATCTTAGGATTTGTCAGGTTCTTTTGAGATCAGATATGGTCAGGTTCTTTTAGTCAAATGTGTAGGCTCATGGATTCATGGATCCCTAATTGTAGCCAAGAATATTATATTTTCCGTTTTAATATATTTAAAATAATAATAGGGTTCCCTTACTCCCTTATGGTGTTGTATTATGTTTTTCTCATGGAAGAAAGGAGAAACCATAAATTTTGCTGAAATGACTTCAGGATTCAGTGTCCACGAATGACATGTCCAAAACAACTTTGGGACCTTTTACACGAGGGAAGGAAACAATTTCTGAAACCTCATTAAGATCATTAACATGATGAAGAGCTTCATAATAGTGCCTCATCATCATCATTGTATATGTTGATTCAAGTGAAACATTGTAATCACTTCGTTCATGTGCATTATTCTTAAATTTTAAGTTATTACTGAAAGACAAGTACTTCAAGGTGGTGGGAAAGCCGCAATCAAGGACCTTGAGTCGTTAATAAAATAGTGAGAGATAAGGAATTAAGGACACTCTCTGTCATTTGTTTTATGTTTTATTTTTTGATTTATTATTAAAAACAATTTGCATCAACAATATAAGGAATTAAGCATAGAAGGAACATTCAAGATCTGAAAGAATGAATATTACAATTACGTCAACAAAATTGGCCAAATGATTCGGATTGTTGAAGAAGAAGTTAGACAGATGCTTGAAACAAGATTTGGTGGTTCTTAATATAAAGACAAATACCACATATAAACAAGATGTATCAAGATTAGATTTTCAGTCTTTACAGAAGAAGGATTGTGAGGTTTGATTTTTAAGTGTGAACAATTCTTTAATTTAGATAGAACACTAATATAAGTTCAAGTGAGCATGGCGTGATGCATTTGTAAGGAGAGATATTGAATTTGGTATCAGTTATACCTGATAAATAAATTGACCATAGAGACTCCTGATTGGGAGAATACATATTAGCATCAGAAAAAGGCTTAAGAAATCAACTTTTGAAGACCTTATTGGTGAATTGAAGGAACTAAAGTAATTAGAGACACTGAATGAGTGTTGTGCAAGGTTTGATTTCTTGTTACATAAATTGGTGGTGCTCAATCTCTATTTGGTGAGTTTGTTCTTAAAAGAAATCAAATCAAGCACTACATATACATTTAAATTTAAAGTCTAAGAAATTTACAAATATATGACTTGGCAACAACAACAAAAAAAGAAGAAATGTTTCACAGTTGGATAGGGGGATGTGGAAAAATAATATAAGAATGAACCAACAAGGAGTGTCATCAATTTCACAAAAGAACTTAATACGAAGTCTTCTTAAACCATAGTTAGCATTCAACAACAAACATAATAGAGAGAAGGATTACTAGAATCACTAGTGGATGAGATATGGGACATTGTCGGATGAGGGATCTTATGCAATAAATTTGAGATTCTACAAATATGTTAAAGTGCAAAAGAAGTTCTGCCAAAGTTGGTCGATGATATATCAAAGCAGTGGATGATCCAAGAGAGTGTAAGTCCCTTTTCCTATGCCCTTAATTGAAAAGCGATTAAATGGAGTTGATTACTTTTCACAATTGGATTTGAGGGTTAGCCATCACTAAGTAAGAGTGCATATCCAAAACTCAGGAGGAGGGACACTATAAGTTTCTTGTAATGCATTTGGCTTGATAAACCCCCCAACAACATTTTAGAGTTCAATGAACTTACTTTTCTAAAGCTTGCTTTAGGAAGTGAGTGTTAGTTATCTTTGATGATACTTTAGTATACAATTATACTTGGAAACAACATTTGAAACATCTCAAGGAAACTTTGCAAGTGTTGTTGAAACAAAAGCTTTATGTAAAACTTTTTAAGTGTTCTTTTGAGGTAAACAAGTTGAACATTTGAAACATATCATCAATACTAGAGAAGTTGCTACCAATCCCAAAAAATATACAACTGGTGGTAAATTGGCCTATTCCAAAGAAATTAAAACAACTTAAAAGTTATTTTAGGGTTAGTTAGTTGTATGAGGTTTATAAGAGATTATATGAAAATTAGTAAACCATTGATTACATCATTAAAGAAGAATAGTTTTGGTTGAAACAAGAAAGCTGAAAGTACTTTTTAAACATTGAAAGGAAGCACTAGCAAATGCACTAGTTCTTGCCTTTCCAAATTTTAGTAAATGTCGACTTTGCTAAATAATCTTTTCATTGAGAGTCTTCCCCTTAAATAGGGAATAAACTTGATTATACATACCTAAATATCAGCTAGAGGATTATCCTAGAAATGGGAAACTCTATACTCCTTAAATAGACAGATTGATTAGCTAGCTGTAATCCTAATTAGAGAAAGCTATTTACATAATAATTACAAATATATGTAACGGCTTTATACGAAAGTAATAATTACAAAGATATAATGGCTATACTAACATCCCCCCTCAAATTGATGCTGCACGATCAAGAAGCATCAATTTGCC
>JANVCQ010000003.1:33037961-33054759 GCA_025531925.1 Erythroxylum plowmanianum
CCTACAAAAAGTTCTAAATCTCAATCTAGTGCAAACATGCCCATGATTGAAAGGAGGAAATCATCAGAAGAAACCTTAAAAGAAAAGATGATTATTCAAAAAGAAAGTAGCCGAGTACGAATTATAGACGAAGGTGCTCTGAAAAGAAAAGGGGAGACACTTCTGAGTGAAATTCCGAAGCAAGCGAGACGATCACCCAGAGTTCGAACCTTGCGACAACAAGAAGAAAAGAGATCCAGAGAACTAAGTCAAGCAGAAGTCTCTGAGACAGGCGCACCTAAAGCTACAATATCTCTAGTCTCTATCTTAAATGAAGATATAACCAAACAGGCTAAAGAGACTGATAGTAAAAGAAAATTGGAGTTTGAGAAGCATAAACCACAACCTCAAAAGACTCCAAAATTGATTGAGGCAGAGAAGAAGACTGAGAAAGTCAATCAGAAAAAGAGTACTCCCACGGCTGAGAAAGTTAGTCAGAAGAAGGCTACTCCTATTGATGTTCAACAGGAGAATTATGATGCGTGTTGTAGCTTGATACTTGAATTTGCCGAATTTTAAGGGATTGCAAACACTTGATTTTCATTGAAAATGAAATGACAGAATATGTTGATTGTAACCTAAGTAAGTTTCCTGAGGACAAGCAACAATTTAAGTGTGGGGGTATTGTTAATAGGCATTTTTATATTAATTTTAGATACATAATTTATTGAACTCTTATCCATTTATGTTTAAATTGCACAAATTAAGAGCTGTTTGTTTTAATTTTAGGTACATATTGGATTTGGAACATCTAATACCATAAATCAAAAAAAGTTTTTAAAGAAAGTAAGGAGTACTTGAAAGAAATTAGACTTCAAAAAGATTGAGACAGTAGTTCAATGCAAGAAGAAGAAAACGTAGCATAGCAGTCCAAAATGCAAGCATCACACAAGAAGGAAACGATAACATGGAGGGCAAAATAAAGAGGCATGCATGAGTTTTGTAGGGTTTTGGAGTGCGCATTGTACATTAACGGTGGACCTAAACTAAGCACTTAATTTGTCACATCAAAGAGAAAAAGAATGAGACAACAGAGATTTGGTGGCTTAAGCATTTTTTTTAATATAGCAGGTGGTGTGATCTATGTCCAAAAGGTCTTTATATGAAGGTGGGCTATGTGGGTCTGAAAAGAAACTAAGCATAATTAAATTGTCACATCAACATGCATCTGGAGGAGGGTTCTATGTGATTTGCATGAGCTAGCGTTAGAGGCATGAGTTGCGTGGTTTTGGAAAGGTTTTAGCAAGAGAAGCATAAAACCATCAACTTAATTAATTTAGAGAGATAAAAAACAAGGAAAGGTGGAAGCAAGATTGAAGCAGCTGGCGGAATGGAAACAAAAGAAACACACACGTTGAAGCAAGCTGGTGGTATAGATTAAATACATTAGCAAGTGAAGACAAAAGGGATGTTGCACATGGTGACTTAGGAGTTAAAACACATTGCAGGTGGGGAGAGAAGAATGTTGCAGGTGGGGAGAGAAAAATGTTACTATTGGTGGAGATGAAAACACGTTAGTTGGTGGCATAAAATAATTGTGAGCTGGTGGCATAAAATAATTGTGAGTTGGTGGCTAGGAGGGAGACGTAGGTAGCTGGTTGGGTGGAAATAAAGAATGTAAAGTAGCTATGTTGAGGAGGAAGAAATCAAGACGTTAGCTGGGGAGTTGTGGCAAGAGGAGAAGAAGATAGTTGGTGCATCCAAACATAAGTTTTTTTGCGTGAGCTGAGGGAGAAGACTTAACATTGGGTGTTCTTAATTTATTTTTTATTCCTTATTTATTTTAATTTTGTTGATTTAATTAATGCAAACATATGTTATGACCATGATTTATGATACTTTAATGAATATGTGTGAGTAAGTTTTTCTTTTCGATTAAGGTTAAGATTGATATTGGATTAGGATAATTTTTGTGGTATTGATTTTTTCTTGATTGAATACATATTTAGTACTAGTTTAACTTGATCACCTAGATTAAGACCTTAGATGATTGAATGCCATAACCAATGGGATTTAATTTGTCAAAAAAATTAACTGAGCATTATACTTGAGACTAAAGTGTAAACCAACCTTAGGATCTTGTGTGAGGATACCTAAACGAACATGGTTTTAGGCTTCTTGTATTGAATGCCTTCTATTCCAAATTATCTATGAACCAAGTGGGTTACTCGGATTTAGAAGAGAAGAAATTTCCCATGACCATTGGGTTCGACTTGCTTAATTGAAGTATTTCCTATATCAATCCATTGTTACAATTTTTAGTGTCTAATCCAATTGAAATATGATACCTTAACCAATTTCTATCATTTGATTAAATCTAGTCACTTTAATTCATACCTTGTATTTTTCATATTTCCTTGATTTGCTTACTTTAATTTATTTTATTTTCATATCAATCAATTCTTGACCATTTGAGTAATTTTTTATCGTTTAATTTAATTATCTTGCATGTTGGAATTCCCTTGGGTACGATATTTGGTTCTTACCATTTTATATTACTTGTCGATAGGTTGCGCTTGCCTCTAAATGGTCTAGATAGAATTCAATTTATATTATTTTGTTTAGACCATAACACTTTTATAATATCATCCTAAATAAACCTAATACAAAAGTACACTACATGGAAGAAGAGTTATTTAAAATTCTAACTAAACTCCTCATTCTCAGCTGACCGACCTTTAAGCCATATCTTCTTCACAAAAGTTCAAGAATTGTGCTTTTTATAACGTCTATTAGTAGATCATGTTGTCTCTTAGTCCTGAAAAATCAACATTACAATTTTAGCAAGATTTGCAAACTCAATGAGGTGATGGTTCACTCAATTCATGCAACACATCATACATATAACATACATTTCATATCTTTGTATTTTGCATAAATTATCACATGTCACATTCTCACTTAATGGCAAGAAAATTTGCATTTCAACCAATCAAACATACTTACTAAAATGTGTATGAAATGCTCTTGTGACTCTTTTCCAATTATTACGTTGCTGTGACCAGGTGCCTAAACTATCTCGTATCTATTATGGATACCTAGCTTTATATGTTCCTCTATATCATTCAAACATACACATACCACAATTTTGCATAATTGTATAAGTGTCTATTGATGCACACATATGTATATTAAATATCTACAATGCATGTTCAATGACATTCTTAGGTATATATTCTTAATACATGTCTCAAAACCAATTATCAAGATCTTTGAATCATTCCTTAAAACGTAATACACTCTTCTAACATTAGTAACTCAATCCTACTTCAATTAGGCCCATTTAATATCACTAACAAGCCTAAACATCTTATTGGACAACATTGATAAGTCAATCGTTTATAAACAACATCTCTTGGGACAAAAGGCATAACTTTTGCTATGGATGTTAGATTAATCTCACCTTAGGACGATTTAAAAGAGGACTTCTAGATTTATATCTTTTGTGAAGATTCTGAAGAGAGATTTTGCAATTTGGAGGGTCAATACACAGGCTGTGTGGCAATACACGGGCAGACCATGTTTTTCTCTAGTAAGATTACATTTTTGTTATTGGAAGACACAGTCAGTGTTTATTTATATGGCCTGACCGTGTACTCCTTAGATTGTTTTTCTGCAATCACCCTCCAAGACATCTCTAATAGATCCTACATTGATTCTAACATCACTTTCACTCATAATCTTCCCAAATTCACCTCTTTTAATGCAATATCACTTCATAACAATTCAAACACCAATTAGATTTCATTAAACTCTAAAATCTTAACTCATTTGATTCGTCATCTCAAGTGGATAACTTCTTCAAGTATACCTAATTTCAACTCAACATCACCCATACACATTTCATATTCCCGACGTGATCATAAACACTCAAAATATAACACATTCTCATACATTCAAAACAAAACACAACATATCCATTCATCCAATAGTGTACCATACCCATTTTTCAATTTTATGTCAAATTTTGGGACTCTTAAAAATAGAATTTAAATTTGATGTCTTCATGAAAATCTACTCATATTTCTCTAGTTTAATCTAAATGAATAACCATATCATTTTGGTAACTAGAGAAAAAGTTATGGCTAAAACACAGAAGCATACTCAGAGATCATATTGCTGCTACATTTTCCAGATCAACTACCAATTTTGTTTCCAAATCTTACCCTAACATAACTCATACAAAGATCACTCTGTTCTACTCCCTCTACTCCTCATCCTCATTTCTACACTCATCCATAAACAACTCCTAACCCATTATTTAGCATTTATATGAATTAAAACATCAATATATATATATATATATATATATATGTTCATTTCTTCATCAACGTTCTAGTATATACAAAAATCCTTGTCATGATCATTCAACCTCTAAAACATTTCTATAAATCATTACTCATCAATAAAGGTAAGAAATTTACATACTCTTCATCATTCACGACACATACATACTTAAAACATCATTTCATGTCATTAACCTCTAACTATCATCATAAATGCTTCATTTAACCAAACCAATGATATTTAATAAACTATTACTTGATTTAGTTTCCAATTCTTCACACTCTTTAAGAATATCAAAATCCCTAACTTTTTCTCTCACACATGCATCATCATTCTAGGGTGGTATGGTTGGGTGTTTTAGCAACAAGGAGGAGATAGTAAAGTATTTAAGTGGCTTATGAGGGATGGAAGAAAGATTCAACATTATGGCTTGGAGAAGAAAGTATCATAAGTGAAGAAGAATGGAGAAGATAAAGAAATGAAGAAGATAGAGAACAAAGCATATGTCATTTTTGGAAGGTGAAAGACCAAAATATGGTCTTTCACTTTATAAAAACATGGTTCAACAAGTGGTGTGGCAAGTGACACATGTCACTTTCCCATGGTTCCTTTTGGTCCATTTTGTCTCCAATTTCCAATCTAATTGACTCCCAATTTTCTATAACATAAGTTATTAAATCCTAAGGTCATAAATAAAAATTTCTACTGCCTTTTGACATTTATTTCTACTACTATTCATCAAGTGTTCTGTCACTTGACATTTTTCCTAATCCAAAATACCCAACAATTTCTAGAATTTTCTCCAAAATTTTCAAAAATTCTAAATTAGCAAATACACTCTCCAAATCAATTTTCAACACATAAACCACAATTCTCAATAATAATCACATTTATAAACAATTATACCCAGAAATTATCAACGAATGCATGTACAATTATTTTTATGTACAAAGATTCAATATTCACGTGTATGTGCATATCATGTAATGCATGAACATGAAATGTTTTTTAATTTCTCAGTAATCTCTCACATTTACTATTTTAGCCTTAACCTAGGTAACAGGATGTTACAAGGAATCATCATAGTCATAAAAAGATAGGATGGGAGTGCTACATTCTAAAAGTTGGTTGCTACTAGTAAGCTGGATAAGATCAAAAGTTATTAGAGAAGTTAAAATAGGAGTTTCTATAATCAAAGTATGAAATGACCATATCGAAGTGTTTTTTATTAATTAATGATAAAAATGTTATTCACTATTAAATCCTTAAAATGAATTATAACTATAAACCAAGGAACATTAACCTAGGAATTAGAGTCCAAAATGGAAATAATTCAAAATCCTAGATAATTAAACCTTGAGTCTAGTGCCTATTTAGGAAGTATATGAGTGGTAGATTTGATATGAAAATTTATAGGTTCTCAGCAAATACAAGTTAGTTCAAATTTATCAAATTAAGATAATTCTAATTTGCTTCTATTTCTCTAGTTTGCAAAACTAATGCAAGTTTGTGCCCAACACTAGTATGACTTTAATGTTAATTATATTATATGTCTTAAACACCCAAAATTTTGTATATGACTAGTATTAGTCACCAATATGACATCAACATCAGTTACATTCTATAACCTTTTCCTAAAGCATTCTTGTTCACTTGAATAATATTTATATAATTAAAGTCAATCTCTTAAAATAACAATGCATCACTCTTTGCATAAATATCCCCCATTGGATTATTAAGAGCTTCTTTGGCCTACTTTGTTATACTCATCATTAATAGTTCTCCAGTGTTGTTCAATGGATCTCCAACAACTTGGCATTTTACTTAAAGATGTTGTAATAGGCTCAAGCCCCTTTTCATGTCTCCCTTTCTCTCAGCTTTGGTACATTTATAAAAGCTTAGTTCCTATATTTTTTCTCTTTTCAAAAAGATTTATCCTTAAATCAACATCTTCATATACAAATCAAAAGGAGATAAATTAGAAATATTAAAAGCATTATGAACTCCTTACATTATATGGCAAGTCAATATTGTAAGCATTGTTATGGGCGTTGTCCATAACTTGAGGTCTATCTCCTCTTGGTTGCAACTTGGACTTAGGCTTGCTTAGAAACTTTTATTTTCTTAAATGTACCCTAACCTAATCTCTAGGATCAAATATTACTTCTTTATCCCCTTATTAGCTTTTTTATATATTGCTGCTCATATAAGGTCTTTACATAGACAAGAATATCATCAAAATACATAACAAAAAGTTTACCTAAAAACCCCCATAAAATATCGTACATTATTCTCATGAATGTGATAGGTGTATCAGTTAGACCAAAAAATCACTCATACAAACCGTATGTAGTTTTAGAAGAAAATTTCCATTTATCACCTTTTCTAGTCCTAACTTGACAACATCTAATTTTAGAGAATAAACATACAAAATATAACTCATGAAGCATATCATCTTATCTAGGGATAGGATGTCTATAATTTATAGTGATTTTGTTAATGTTATGATAATGCAAGCATATTCTCCAACATCTATCCTTCCTTAAAACTAGTAAAAATAACACATTAGAAGGGATCAAACTTTCTCTCATATAGCCTTTTTTAAAGAGTTATTCCACTTGTTTTTGTGCCCCTTTTATCTCTTTTAGATTTTTTCTATATGTTGTCTAGTTTATGATTTAAGCTTTAGGGACGAAATCAATTTAGTGCTCCATCACCCTCATAGGTGGTAATCTATATAGAATTTCCCCTTGAAAGAGATCATCAAATTTCATACAAAATAGAAACAAATCTATAAGGAAAAGTATCATTAATATCAATATTAAAACAAAGAAAATAATATTTATAAATAAAAAAGCATTTGGAACTTGGTCAACAATGCATCTCTCACGTCCCCAACTCTTGCTACATAATTCACTTCTTTTTCATCGTATTTATATCTCATTTTTTACTTTATCTAAAAGTCTTTCAATTATCCCTATATGTTTGTTCCCATTTCTTTCTCTTTGATCTCTTGGTAACTTTTAAAAAATCTTAAACTAATCTTCATAAACTTGCTTTGGAAATGGAGAAAAGTTTATCTATTTGTAATTTATGGAAAAGTGATAATGATTCCTATACCATCATCTATGGCTCGCCTATTAAATTATAAAAAACACCCTAAAAGAATGTGACCCACTTGTATAGGCACCACATCATATTACACTTCATCCTTATACCTCCCAAGTAAGAAAGAAACTAGAACTTCCTTTGTTACCCTAAGCTTTCCATTCTTATTCAACCATTATAAATTCTATGGTTAGGGTGTTTGTAGTTGGCAATTTCAACTTCTCCACTAACTACAATTTCACAACTCCCTCCATCTATAATCATATTACTGACTTGATCCTTCTTAGAACACCTTGTAGGAAGAGATTTTCCTATTTTTTATTCACATCTTCCTCTCTCATATATACAATCAATGCCCTTCTAGTGACTTCAATCCTTCCATCTTCAGGCCTCTCGATGCATTCATCAACACTAGCATCCTCTAAACTAGACATATCCTTATCCACTTCTTTTACTCTTAGACAAATACTTTCTATCATCACTCAACATCATCACCCTCTTATTAAGACATTGTGAGGTTATATACTCTTATTTTAAACACTTGACATCTTGATTCCTATTTGTTAAACATGAATCAGTCTTAGCTTTCTCTCTACTTGGCGTTTATACTTTATATTTAGTTGCTTATATTTAGGTTTTGGAGCTTTTTCGTCCTTTCTACTCTATAATTTACTTCATGATGAAGAACTTGCACTAGAAATACCAAAACAGTCAATGTAACTCGTTCTATAATGTCTTTCTACTTTCATGTCTATGTAAACTACATCCTCCAACTCTATATAATGATATAGTTATACAACATTGACTATATTTATACCAGAAATGAAATAGGCAATTGTTATTTCCCTATCTTCCTCTGAAGTAAATCACTTATTAATATAGAAATCACATATACTATGTAAAATACACAAGAAGGGGGTTGAATTGTGTAAAATTTTCAAAGATATTAATCTTTAGGAATTTCTTGAATTTCTTTATAAAATTCAGATGATCATAAAAACACTTTACTAAAGTCGATGAGCAATGCAATCGCAAGAATTATTATCTACTCTTCTAACAACAAGAAAAATAAAAGATAAGGGTTAGAGAACAGACGCGTGATTTTATATTGATTCACCCTTAAACTTGGGCTACGTACAATCCTCATAATTTTTCTAAGATTTCACTATGCTCTTCAACTTAACAAGTATATTTTCTACACTTACAGAGCCTCTTTAGGTCTCTCTCACAAAGTATTTTTTATCTGCTTTCTTAGCCTCTCGAGGCTCTAGCCTTTCTTTCTCTCTTTAGGAAAGATTTTTTGAGCTTCACATCACAGATGTATTTGCTCTCTTTCTTTCACACTTTGAATATAATGTTTCTCTAAGTATTGTACAATCATATTTTCTCTCTTGTTAAAAAATTGTTTAGTTTATGACTAGAACTAGTATTTATAGCCTAAGTCTTCAACCGCCTTCTTGAGAAACTGTTTGTTGAATCTTTTAGACACCGTTATTGGTTGAGTTTTTTTAACTAACTCTAACTAACTAACTAACTGTCATTCTAGAGTAGCTTCCTTTTGTATCATATGGTATTATACTTCTTCTAGTGTCACTTCCTCTAGTATCATGCTTCTTCTATTATCACGCTTCTTCTAGTATCCACATGTATCTTCAATAATGATGTGTATCTTCTTTGATAACATGTATCGTTTGTGATGACGTGTATTGTCTGTTATTAACGTTTATCATCTATAATGACATGTATCGTTTGTTATTAAACATGCATCTTCTGGTCTTGACTAAGTGTTACATATATTTTTCTGTGCACTTAATAAACTTGTCAAAATAGTTCATACATTTCTAAGATTATTATTATTTGATTTTCATTAAAATTAATAGAAGTGAAGTCTTTTTGACTTAAGCATCTCCCCCTTTTTGATGACAACAAATAATCATAATTTTAGAAAATAAAAAGATATTCAGATGAATAGTGTTTAGAAGAATAATAGTCAAAGCAAAAATATAAGAAATGCATGCATAAGATATACAATGCTTTCTAATAATTTCACTTTTCTCTTTTCTCCTCTTCTTCTTCTCTTCTTCTTTTCTTCTTCTTTTCTCCTTCTTTTCTTCTTCTTTTCTCCCCCTATTTGTTATTAATCAAAAAGATAGTTCATCGTAGATGCTTTAAAATTTTAGAAAACATATATTGAATATTAGTGCAGATCGTCTTGAGGTCTTGTTCAATATAAACACGTAGAAGTGTTATTTCCTTATGAAGATTACCCACTGAATCACCCATTTCATCAACCTTAGTATGAATTTCCTCAATATCTTTCGCTAAGGCTTCCTGAACTTCCTTCTGTTTGTGACTTGCTTCCATCCAGTTAATGAAATGCTTCAAGAACTCTGAATTATCAATAGGATCTTGTTGTATTTCACTAAGTGGATGAACGTTTTCAATAACAAATGGTTTTGTAGGTAAAACATCTACCTCTATGATTTTGATTGAGGGTAGTTTGAACGTCTGTTTTCCTTCTAGGAGATCAAGACCATCAGGTATAGGTAGTTTAAGAATTGGTTATCCAAGAAGGTGTAACACATTTTTGACTAAAGGTATGAAACCTAAGGATTTAAAATGCATGATTAAATTCACAAAGGTTTTTAAGTTGAAATTGATACCTTTAACTGTGATACTTCTGAACCGTCCTTCTGTCATAGTGCCAACCACCTTGAAATTTTTATCTTTGGTAGAAACTCCAAATTGACTCCCTGATGCCTTTGAAATGTGATGTGATACATAGACACCTCCAGGTTGAGTTGCAATACATGCATCATCTATGTTCTTCACAGCCACTTGAATCTATTCTTCTGTAAGATCATCTTCATGCCCTTCAGGAAACATCTTCTTCTTTCCTTTTTCTTAATTTATCACAGGGGTTAAACATCTTGGTTGTATATCTGGAGCAATCTTTGTTAATGTTTTGCTCGTAATCGGATAGATTGTATACCAATCCTTTGAAATCTTCATTGGATATGGTTTTGACTTCTTATCTCGCAGAATACCATTTAGTCTTCGTTCTTCATTATTAAGAAGATGTATTGTCTGATCGTTAATTGGAATAGGTTCCACTTGTACCTTAATTGTCTTCTTCGAAGGTTCTCTGATAATAATTGAACTTCTGTTTCGAATAGGTATTGATTTTTCTTTAATCTTCATTTTCAAATCCTTTTTGTTGATTGGTTAAGTAGAATTGTAAGGTACTAATTGGTGTTCAACTGTCTGTGCCTTCTGTTGAACATCAGATGAAGAAAACTTTTTCTGACTAAGCTTCTTTTCTTTTGTTCTTCTACTAGTTTGGAAAATAGTTGGTGTTGAGGCTTCTTCCTCTCAAATACGAACTTCCTTTTTATCTTTATCTCTCCAGATGATTTTGCTGATTGACTTTGTAAAATAGAGATAATTAATCTAGTAGGCTGCTATCGTTTCTCCTGCCTCTCAGAATCTCCACCAAGAATTAGAGCTTTCTGCTTCTTCTGTTCTTATTGTTGTAAGGTAAATAATCTTGGTGACCTTCTTAACTATTCGGATTTATCTGATTGAACTATCTTAGCCTTTCTCTTCAAAGACATTTGTTGTGAAGATTGCTAAACCCGGCTTTCCTCTTTCTGTAGAGTCATCTTAGCTTTTATTGGCACATCAGATGATTGTTCATTCTTTTCTTCTACAGATGTTCTTCCTGTCAATGGAGGTTTTGTTTTTTTTTCAGACGTAACATGTTCACTCCTTCTCTGTCTTACTACAAGCTCCCCCTCAGACCTTGCTTTTAATGTTAAGCCTAAATTTGCTTCAGCTTCAAACTGTATTCCCATTCTGTGAATAGCAGTAGCATTAATAATACTCTTCACATTCATCTTTACCCTGTTACCTCTATCAAGTAAGATTCCAGATTCCCTAAAGAATCTTGTCAACAACATGCTGTAAGGTAAAGAGCTAGAATCTCCCTTAGACTTCATCATGTACTTCAAAATCAAGTACGGAAGATTAATGGGTTAGTGATTAATTAGATGAAACAAACAATGTTCATCGTTCATTGATGTAGCACCCCACCATCTCGAGACATGTACCCAACGTCTTGAGTGATGTCAGAGTGCGTACTCCGCAAGCGCAGCATGCCAGAACAGCTAAACACTCAAAATTTAGTACAAATTTTTTTCAGTTTATCAATCAATCACGTATACGGAATCAATAATCAAGTTGGCCCATTTTATTCATAAAAAATTTCATTCAAGAATGTTACTAAATTCATTAATCCAACTTGTAACGGAATACAATTACACATTATACGAATGTAACAGAATACACAAATAAGAAAGTATCAATGCAGACACCAATTGATCTCGACCTCTACCTCTTACTTGAATGTAGTAGGTATACTCTCGTTTGTCTAATGGGATACTCTTCTGAGCCTGAAAAATATTTGCAAAGTTCGGGTAAGTTTTGCGAACTCAGTGAGTAACTATCCTCGATGGCTCACCTAGTCACATAACACATAATTCACATCATTTATCTTATAATCACATTGGCTCATATACACTTAATCAATCATTTCCCATTTTACATTCAACACATTATAATCATTCATATCATGCATATGCATTGCACATGAGACCCACTTTTTATTAGTTACTTTGTTATGACTGAGTGCCTAAACTGTCCTGTATCTATTGTAGATATCGGGCTCATTGATAACTGTCCCATATCCGTTGGGGATACCGATCTCTTTGATAATTGTCACGTATCCGTTGGGGATACTGGGCTCATTAAACAATGAGCCTGAGGCTCTGATTTGCATAACTGAGCTTAAGCTCTTTTCACCTTGGCTACTCTAGTCACAACTACCTTTATCTTTCATGTGTTCATGTAGTGAAATGTATCAATCACATATGATCACTTATTTACTATCATATATCATCAGACCTTAGTCTGACATTCAACATTTATGTTGTGCATTCATATCATGAAGCATTTAGTTCATCACGTTCACATATAATTATCACTTCAATATCTCATTCATATATCACAATCATCGGACCTTCATTCTCTGGAATTCAACAATCAAATAACATTCATAAATATTCATAATCACTCAATTCATAACATAAACAAAACAAAAATTTATTTAAGACCATCTAGATCTACTCACAGTACACTCCAGATTGGCATTAGCTTCCATGGTCTGGAACGTTTGAATGCAGGCATTTATCTTGCATATCAAAATTATGCAACACACACATTGCACACACATTAATAACTTTGCACAATTATAAGCATTCATTTATGTGCATGTGTGTATATGGAATAAGTGCAATGTATGTTCATAACAATCCCAGGTATATTATCAAATTTCATAGCTTATGCTCATTTACATTTCGTAATTCAATCACTTATCATTTCTTTTCTCGCATTACTTGCTCTTATTACCAATTTCTCATTCATTTAAAATAGATACACTTTATTCCTCTTCTTCGAATCACAACTTTAATCAAATGAACCACTTCATCTACATTTTACACATGTCTTTGGTTCTTTAATACCAACAATTCACTCATTACTGTAATTCTAGCATTACAAGACCAAACAATTATCCAACTCTCATTTCAGTCCTATATCACTTCCAAAAATCCAGACCTTTGGATTAATTTTCCATGATCATTCTGATCAGTAAATGAAGTAATTTGGTGACACTTTCTACTAGAAAATGTTCTCTATTGTCTTAAGTTTCTAATGACACCACAATCATTCAATTTTGTTTAGTTAAAATAGTATACTATGTACAGCTTCCATCCAAAAATTGAACATCTTAGGGGCTGAATTAGAATTAGACTTTTTCATATAATTTGTAAGCCTATGTCTCTAATTTACTCCACATTAAAAATCATCTCATTTGGAACCCTACAGATCCAGATATTCAAAATATTGAAGTATATTCATTAAAAAACACCAGTTCATACTATTCTAACAGATTCCCTCACTTTCCTTCAACCAAAATTTTTCCAATCAATTCAGAATGCTACTAATTTATGTGGAGCTCCAAAATAATGTGTTAGGAATCTATTGGTTTAAAAATCAAGTCATTTGGAGGTCTAGAGAAGAAGTTATAGTCGAAATAAACAAGTTGGTTGAGCTTGCACAATACTCTCAGATGCAAAAAGTCACAACTAAATTTATGAAGCACAGTGCTTTAATGGGACAATTAAGGTTATGAGTGTCCATTAATTGACACTCACAACCGTGAGAGGACAAAATCATGTCTGTGCAAGACTCATTGGCGTGAGAAAAACTCATTGGGCTGACAAATAAAGACAAAAAGGTTGGATGAGAGTATAGTTAGACCCATCCCACGTTTAATCCTCAATCTCTCATAATTTTATGTATTACGAGTCCAATGGTTTAAGTCTCATGTCATTTGGAGGTCAGATGAAGAAAATATAGCCAAAAGAAGCAAAGGTGTTTAGGGTGAGTTACTTCGGGCAAAGTCACCGTCGTGCTTATGCACGAGGGTGACTTTTAACTCACCCATGCAAAGTCATCGTCATGCTTAAGCATGAGGGTGACTTCAAATTTTTCCCATACAAATTAACCATCATGCTTATGCACGAGGGTGACTTCCAATTTTTCCAAGCAAAGTCACCGTTGTGCCTATGCATGAGGGTGACTTTCCTCTCACCATTTCCTGCATGTTCTTGCAGAAGTCTTTTTCCCCCTTCTCTTTTTCAACACTCCATAACTTTTTATCCACAATTCCAAACGTTGCAAACTTTATATCAATGGAAATATAAAATAATGATCTACAAGTTTTATGAAGACCATTTTATCAAAATCATCTTAGATCAATTCAGTTTAATCAAGGAACTTCATATCAAACTTTTGCCTCTCTTTATATTTTCTTTTATACAAAACCAACTTCTCCAACTTATTTCATTTTATCATCTCAAGTGGATACTCCTTCAAGTATACCTAATTTCAACTCAACATCATCCATAATATTTCATATTCCCTACTTGATCATAAAAACTAAAAATTTAACATATTCTTATGCACTCAAAATAGAACACAACATATACATTCATCCAACAGTGTACTGTGCCAATTTCTTAAATTCATGTCAAATTTTAAGATTCTTAAAGACAGAATTAAATTTCCTTTCTACATGAAAAATATAGCCACATGTCTTTAGTTTAATCTAAACTTAAAATCATTGCATTTTGACGTCTATAGATCAAGTTATGGCTAAAATACAGATTCATGTTCAGTGAAACACTGCATCTGTATATTTTCCAGCACCCTTCACCACCTCTTTCATCTTAAATCCTCTCTTTTGCTAGTCTATCTCTTCTAGCTTATTTCCTCAATATTTCCACTTTATTCTTGCTTCTATTTCAACTCAACTCAGCACAAAAAATCCAAATCCATTATTACTCATAAACATCAAAAACAAAACATTCATATACAAATATTCATCCTAGCTTCTGCATTTCTACATTTTCAATTTACTACACATTCTTCATTTTCTTCTCAACTTTTAGTTTAAGCATTCATTACTCATATCCAAACATCATCTTACACTTATTTATTATCTCTAAACTCCTTAGAGTTCATTTTTTAAAACATCCAAAATATTCACGTATAACAGTGAAGACATCAACAGAAACAGAGAATACATCAACTTTTCTCCAAAATTTCCTGCATAATTAATCTTTCAACTCAAAATTCATTTCTATACTATCTTATAACATAATAATCATTAAATATGTAGAATAACACATAAAGAATACCCAAAATCCATAATCATGTTTCAGCAAAATACTCATCCTCATTGTGTAAACACTTATTGTTAACAAAGGTGATGCATGATTTATTTTACATATCATGTAAACCCACACGTTACTTACACGTTTAAACTCCAACCCTTCAAAATCACTTGGACCTAAGCTTTCCAATATCACATGATCATCCACAGCCCAAGGTGGTAGGGTTAGACATTTTGGTGATAGTGAAGAAGAAAACAAAATGAGATAGAAAGTGAAAAGTGAGAGAAAGACTTATGTTGTGAGGGTGAGAGATTTCTGAAAGTAATGAAACTTCTAAAAGATGAAGAAAGTCACGGAGAAGAGATTTTAAGACAAGAACAATGTCTTGATCTTTCAAATTAAAAGAACTATGGCTTAAGACTTGGACACTTATCCAATTTCTAACGCTTTAACTAATGTCTCATTTAACTAGTTCAATCTTCTCCAAATTTTACTCCAATTTTTCCTAAATTTTCAATATCATTTTCTCAAAAATTCTAAAGCCATATCCAAAATTCTTCAATATTATTTGACTCCTGTTTCTACTACCATCCATCAATTAACTCACCACATGGCATTTTTCCTAGTCCAATAATACCATAATTTTAGGAAATTATCCTAAAATTCACCAAAAATTCTAAATCACTAAATACACTCTCTCCAAATTAGTTTTCGACATATAAAAACCACATTTCTCAATAATATCACATCGCAATTCAATTATACCAAAAATTGTTAATGAATGCATATACAGTCATTTTTATGTGTGCAAAAATTCAAATTCATGTGAGTGTATGATAACAATATGCATGAGCATGAGATGCATTTTTCTAACTCTCTCATTGATCTTTCATGTACCATATTTTAGGGTTCTAACCCTCAATCTAGGAATGAGATATTACATTTCTTAATAAAATTTGTCATTGAAATTCTTATCTAATTGATTAGGAAGGCAACGGTATTATTTCCTCATGTTCTCCTCCGTTTCCCATTTAACTGTCATCACTCTAATATTTTCTTCCACTTGACTATAGTCAATGGAATCACTCGGACTATCAAGCCCTTATTTAATCATTCACTTTCTTAACTAGTTCCTTAATATATATTTCAGATTACTCACAATTTTTACTTCATGTGCCAACAATACATCTTTGTCAGTTCATATTAATATTTCTTAGCACATTCTCATATCACACATTATGGATCTGAAACATCCTTGTTGGTACTACAAACTCATATGTTAATGGTCTTATACTCTCAATAACTTCATATAGACCAATACAATTTGAGCTTAGTTTCCTTTTTCCTAATCTAAGCACATCTTGTACTCAATGTGAGCACACCTTGGCAAGGTGATCGCAGCTCTGTCGATTCAACCTAAAGATTGATCCTTGGAAACCGGTCAAAAATAATAAATTCCAAGATTGCAATACAAGATGCAACCTTGGGTCATCTCACTTAACTGGAACCAAATGAAATGGACCTAAGCTAGCCTATATGTCATAAAATGCAAGTGAAGTTGATAAAAT
>JANVCQ010000003.1:33096463-33114198 GCA_025531925.1 Erythroxylum plowmanianum
ACTGCCCTGCCATCTTTGCGATGCACTGGAGAAGATAATGCGACAATTTTTGTGGGGCTCGTCTAATGGCACCAAGATGATTCACTTAGTTAACTGGGAGGAGATTTGTAAACCAAAAGAGATGGAGGGTCTTGGTATTCAAAAAATCCGTGAAACTAATGATGCCTTCTTAATAAAATTAGGATGGACTCTGATCGACAGGCATAACGCTTTATGGGTTAAAGTTCTCTCTACGAAATACAACTTTGATGTCAATAACCTTCCCACCACTATAGATACAATTGGCGAATCAATGATCTGGAGGAGTATAAAGTCTACTTGGCACCTAGTGCTCCAGGGCATGACATGGGTGCTCGGAGATGGCGCTAGGACTAGATTCTGGCTGGACCCTTGGGTTAAGGGAGTTGGGTCTCTTATTAACCATGCAACCACCTCAATTCCTGTTCCTTCCAGTAACCTCAGTGTCCAACATTTTGTGGATATTGACGGTAATTGGAATTGGGATGCTTTTCAAAATTACCTCCCAATGGTGATATGTAAATCAATAGCAAGAACTTTCTCCCTGAAGCCCTACCTAGGGCAAGATAAGCTATGCTGGGGCATGTCCGACACCGGACAATTTACTGTAACTTCCACTTACTCCATGATAATGGATTAAGAGGACACTACGCTTACTGGAATTTGGAAGGCAATCTGGCAATGGAATGACCCTCAATGCATTCGATCCTTCCTTTGACTCCTCGCACAGGATCGGTTACTCACTAACTAAGATCAGGCTCGTAGGCACCTTAATACAGATGGAACTTGTTATCACTATGGTCTTGAAGATTACTCACAACATACAGTGAGAGACTGCGTCAAAGCCCGCCAAGTGTGAAGCACATTTCCCCCACAACTAGTTAATAATGATTTTTTCACTATGTCGACTCGACAGTAGCTCATTTCAAACCTCCAACACCACCGATGAGTATTTGGGCAGGATTGGTCGACTTTATTTGGTGCTACTTGTTGGCTCTTATGGACATAGAGAAATATATCCCTTTTTTATGAACATTTTATTTGGCCGTCCTCATCCATTTACGTTATTTTGTCTTATACAGATCAGATCCGCAAGTCAACCACTTGGCAAAGGAGCGTTGGTACGAGACATCGCCCCTAACATGAACAACTCATAGGATGGTGCAAACCTCCTATCGGGTGGGTCAAGCTAAACACGGATAGCGCATGCAAACGTTCCTCATCCTTGGCCACAGCAGGAGGCCTCATCCATGATAGTACAGGTAATTGGCTTGGAGGTTTCATCCAGAATCTCGGTTGGTGCTCATCAGTGTCTGCAGAACTCTGGGGAGTGTATACAGGGCTCACGCTCGCGTGAAACGTAAGCTATCAACAAATTGAGCTTGAAGCAGACTCGGAAGTGGCAATCAACCTCATCTCTTCCTCGACAAGCCATTCAATGATCCACAATCTCATAGTTCAGGGTATTAATGAACTGTTTACACAAAATTGGACTGTGGAGCATCGTCATATAAATCGCTGAGAGTAACAGATGTGGTAATACGCTCTTCATTTGATCAATGCTTTGAAGAAAATTGAAATTGGTGACGACTGGCGAGGCAGGCACGCGCATTTTTATGAGCTCACTACATCAACTTTAATGGAAATCAACCATGATACTGTCTTTTCTTTTTATATTAAACAATAATAGATTCAACAACAAATAATACACAGGCACCGTTCACGCATGCAATACACACGCAAACAAATAGACTAATGAGGATTAATCTGCTCTGCTTCTTGTTACCGTCTAGAATTTTGTTTGCAACGAATTGACAGTATTCAAATCCATTTGGAAAGCCTTTGCAAGAATGTCACTAGGGATATCCGGGTTTGACCCAAACACTGCTTTTGCAATAGTCATGATTCCAGGGTTTTGGCTGCTTAGAGCTGATTTGGCTACAGCGTAATTGTTTCCCAGGTTTCTCTGGAAATGAATGAGTCCCATAGGGAATACGAAGACATCACCTTTATTCAGAACCTTCCTAATGAGACGGTTCTCAGGGTTTGATGTGATGAACCCGGCTTCAATAGTGCCTTCAATTACAGTAAATATTTCGGTAGCACGAGGGTGGAAGTGAGGAGGATTAAGACCCCTAGGTGCATAGTCAATGCGAGCCAAAGAGATGCCAAGAGTGTTAAGTCCTGGTATTCTGGCTACATTAACTAGGGTAACCAAGGAACCTACTGCGTTCGATACGTTGCCCCTCAAGTGAAGTCCACTAGTGAAGAAATCTTCAGCTTGAACCTTCGTTGGGTCCTTGCAAGCAGCTCCATTCACGAGAACTGCCAAGCAACAGTATAGAAGCCAAGGAACAGATATCCATCAGCTTTTCTCGCAGACTATATTAGCAAATTAAAGATTTAACAATAACATATGCACATGCGCGTACCTTCGCTTGCTTCGTCAGCAACACAGAAATCTTGAAGTGGGTTTGGGTCAGAAGCCAAAACAATGGAAGCTGAGATAAAAAGTAAGAAACCAAGAATGAAAATGTTGGTAGCCATTAGCGAGCAAATTATGGGTCGAATTTTCTGCGGGAGCTAGCTACTCGTACTTCTTGTTGTGGAAACGAGAGTAAGGAATACTATATATATAGTAAAGTGGAAAAGTAAAACTAAGATAAAGTTTGGGAATACAACGAACCCAGCCGTTAGCAGTTGAACGAGTCATTCTTTGATATATATAACGACAACTCCGCGTTATAACTGTATAAATACATTTTACAATTGCAAGCCCCTTTGTTATCCAGTAGGTATGGAATGGTTCAGAACCCCAGGTTTGCCGGCCTTGATTTCTTTTCTTTCTTCACACAAAACAATATAATCTTTATTAACTATGGGCAAAATTATTGTTCTGAAAGTGTCAAAGAGTAGGATGTGTAATTGCTCTATTCTATTATATTTATTATGGTGCTTTCGAGCTAGCTATCTATGACTTGATAATACTATGAAAGAAGGCATCATTACATGTGTGTGTATATTTGTTAATGAAGTTTCCTACGTATATTTGTGATAAATTAGGTCAAGTTGAGGAGTCTTCATATGATAAGACGGTTCCACTCTGTTCATACATAAACTTTTTCTAAAACCAGCATATGCAATCTGCAGGCAAAACAAAACAAAGAAGACACTGAACGAACAGAAGAGACTAACTGAGAACCGACATAAACACAATTTACAATGTATGATTTGAAAATTACGTCCCAAGCTTGCAGCAGATCTTCCATTAGTAGCTTCTGTGATTGCCCGTCACCATCTAGGAAAAAGGTTTATATGTCGTATAGCTCTTAGAAGAAATACATGTCCAATCTCGCTACCGAAAAATTTTTGGCTGTGGTACGCCATAACTCCATTTTCTGTACAGCTCTGGCTTGAAACTAGCGAGTTCGATTACTCTTGAATAAAAAGTTGACCATGTTCTCGGTAATATTCAGGTTTAAAATCCCTTGTTGACATAAGACACTTCGATCCATTACGACATTTATTTTCTTATCTACAGCGCTAGAGATGCAGTGGTAATTGACTTGTTAATTGAGATGCTCAACGACTATGATGCAAAGAAGTTGTTAAGGGATCTTAGATTAGGATATACATCAATACATGCTTGTAAATATGATTGTGATACATTTTGGAAGGACAATAAAGATCTTGAAGAGTGTCTCATTTGTGGAACATCAAGATGGTGATTGGATGATGGGAGAGAGAAAAAGATACCAAAAAAAATCTTGAGATTTCCAATTAAACCATGACTACAAAGGTTTTTTACGTTAACAAAAACAACAGTTGATATGAGGTGAGATAAAGAGAAACACATAGATGATAATTTTATGCGTCATCCAGCAGATTCATTGAAAAGAAAAGACTTTGATGAAAAGTTTCCATGGTTTGTACAAGATTGTTGTAATGTTTGAGTTAGTTTAGTCTCGGATGGATTTAATCCTTTTGGTAATATAAGTACTTTATACAACATGTGGCCGATAATTCTAGTGTCATACAATTTACCACCTTAGAAGTGTATGAAGGAGCCTTTCATGCTACTGTCTTTGCTTATTCCAAGACCTACTACTCCCAGTAAGGATATCGATGCATATATACAACTATTAATTGATGACTTAAACGATCTATGAAGGTTGGATTAGAATATTTGATATTGTTCAAGGTGAAACATTTATAATGCATTTGATCGTTCTATGGACTATAAATGATTTTCTAGCTTGTGAGAATTTGTCTAGATGGAGCACTAAAGGGTATATGGCCTATCCTACATGTAACTATCAAACTTATTCGATGAGGCTACGAAATAAAATATGTTATACGGGACATTGTTGTTTCTCAAAACATAGGCATAGATGGCAGAGAAGCAAATTATCTTATGGCAAAGGAGAATTGGATGATGTTCCTTTGTGGTTGTTTGGTGATGATGTAGTTTACCAGCTATCACAAATAGGTGACATTACACCTGACAAACACTTAAGTAATAGAAAGAAAAAATGAAATGTTGTTGACCTTAATTGGAATTAAAAAACAAATTTTCAATTTGCCATATTGGATGGAATTGCTATTGAGGCATAATTTTGATGTGATGTATGTTGAAAAATAATATTTGTGATAATATTTTAGGAACTCTGATGGGAAGTGATGGCAAATCGAAAGACACAATTAAGACTAGATTAGACTTGTAAGACATGAATATAAGAAAAGATTTGCATTTGAAAAGAATAGATGATGGGTCATGCATTATTCCACCAGCTTGTTATATCATGTCAAAAAAGGAGAAGCAAATTTTTTGTCAATTTCTTAAATCAATCAAGTTTTTTTATGAGTATGCATCTAATATAGCCCGTTGTGTGAATGTTAAAGAGGGGAAAGTAACGGGGTTGGAAAGTCATCATTGTCTTGTACTTCTATAACCATTACTTCCTGTTGGAATACATGGGTGTTTGCCGAGGGATGTGTCCCATACTTTGGGTCAATTGGGCAAGTTTTTTAAGTAATTATGTTGCAAGACACTTAAAATTGAAGATCTTGATAACATGGAAAAAGACATAGCTTTGATTATATGTAAGCTTAAACTGCCGCCCAACTCCCCCCAACCCAACATTTTTTTATGTTATGGTGCATTTGGCAATTCACTTATCATACAAAGCAAAATTTTGTGGATCAGTTCAATTTCGATGGATGTTCCCCATTGAAAGGTAATTTATATCAACTTCTACTCTTTTTTTCTTAACTTAGAAGTTGGAAACAATTGTTAATTTTGTATATGTTGTTTAGATTTTTATGTTCTCTCAACCGATATGTATGTAATAGAACTCGACCTGAAGGATCTATTACAAAGATTTATATAGCAAATGAATGCTTGAAAATTTGTTCGATGTACTTAAATTACATTAATATAAGATTTGATAGACCAAAACGTAACTTTGAATTTGATCAAGATGGTGGATTATCAATTTTCTCCTAAAAAGTAAGGCCACTTGATGTCAGAAAATATGTGGAGTTAACTAACGATGAATATAAAACTACCCATTGGTATATTTTGAACAATTACGATAAAGTTGATATATATATGGAGTATGTATATTACTTTTGATTCAAATTTTTATATTAAATTTTTTTTATTCAATCTAAATTCCTGATCTTTGTTAACTTTTTTAAATAAAGAGCACAAGGATTGATCTCTACTAACTTTTTTAAATAAAGAGCACAAAGATTTGATTCGAACCAAAGGGATTGTTAATATTAAAGAAAGACATAAGCTTAAGTTCCTATCATGGTTTAGCAATCGAGTAAGTTATTTGTTAATGGCATATTATGAACTTATGACAATTTGTATGTTAGATTAACTTATAATTTCTTTTTGGTCCTACAGATGATATAGTTACATAATCATAACATGCAAGAGGCGACAACAACATTATATTCTTTAGCATTTAGGCCTCATATGTGTAGGAAAAAATACACATATTGCAATATTAATAGGGTTAGATTTCACATACAAGATTGAGATAGTCAATGTAGAAGCCAAAATTGTATGGTTGTTGTTGAGGGATGTCATGGCGACAATTTTATTGACTCCAACAATGTCATCTCTGAAATAATAGTGTTGAATCACATCAAGGATAAAAAGGTTGTTATATTTAAGTCCAAATGGTTTAATTTTGTTGACATAAAGGTGAATGAGAATATTACTAGTATCAATGTTAGTAAGACATGGTATGATTATGACCACTTTATCCTTACAAGTCAAGTGAAGCAAGTTTTCTATCTCAATGATACTGTATTAGGCAACAATTGGAAGGTTATTCAAAAATTTTAACAGTAAAGTCTCTTCAATTTTTGTAAAAGGGATAATGGTATAATGAGTGAGGATGATGATGAAATATAGCAAGAGATTGAATTGGACTTGAATAATAAAGCCATTTGAATAGAAGATACATATATATATTTATTATATAGGAGAGATGTTGATTCCAATATAGTACAAGTGGATGAAGTACAAGCCAATTTTATCGCCGAAAGAGATGAAGAATGTACTGAAGATGAATTATATGATAATGATGATACTTTGGCCTAATATAATAGTGATGAAGAGTCGAATCATAATGTAATTAATGATGATAATTGAAGGGAAAAAATTGTTGTTTATATGAGATTGTTGTCTATATTGTTTGAAAATTAACAAGTCACCATTTTAATTTGACTTATGATTATAGTTAATTAACTAACTTGGGATTGGAGAAAACAATCAAAATAATCCCATCAAGGGATCTACAACTTTGATCTTCTAAGTTCTAATAAAAATCATACTCATCATGTTCGTCATTTATACTATGATGATTTTGTCTCATTAATGAGATAATTTAATCACAATTTGAGGATGAGAAGTGATTAAAAGTGTTATAATACAAACCTTCTTGACATGTTTGTTATGAATTGAAATTTTCTCAACTCCTCCACCTAAGTTATGTCAAATAATCCGCCATCTACTTCCTGCTTTTGTATTTCGAATAATAAGTGATAAAACTAAATTGTTTTCTAGCCGTCTATGTATATAAATGATGGACTTTCTAAATTATACAAGTTCTTTATGTTGTTATTATAATTAGGTTTATTTTATATTGGAATTTCATTCATAAATCATTTAATAATATCATTAAAGATATTCTATATAATGGTACCTGGTAGAAACAAGAAAAAAAAGGTGGCAACTAGTTTACTCCCCCATAATAACCAGGTCAACCATAACAACCGACTTCATCCGCCAATGGAGTTAGTCAACAAAAACGTCTATCTACCTCAATTACTGGTGAGGGATCTTTAGGTTTGTTACTCTTTACCACCTATGATTTCACTTATCTTCAAATATATATTTACATATTTAATGCATTTTTTCTTATCTTTATTTTCTTATTGTCAAGTTCTAATACCATTGTTAGGAAAAAAAAGGTAGAGGTGTCACTAAAAGTTCTGAGTTGTAACGCATGAATGTTGCAATTAACAAGAAGTTGTCTATACATATTAATCTCTCACAAGGTCGTCCTATTGACATAGTCCAGTCAACAAAATTGTCCAGTGAGTTAGGGGTCGTCGTTATGACTGAATTGCCTTGCCTTAAGCAAACCAAGCAATTGAAGGAAGAAAACTTGCTTCAAAATGATGTTGACAAAGTTTCGGTAATTTTTCATTTTATTTAATTATATGCATTTTTTAACTAATATTTAAACACTAATTTAACTACTTGTTATTCACAGATGAAACTCAATATTGACGACATCAAGAACCCTAAAGTTTCAAGTTGTGTCAGTTCACTATTGAAACAAAGGGTGAAGGATTATCGTTATCGACTACTTAAATACTACAAATTTTTTCCTTCAGATAAGGAAGTAAGGAGACACATTTTCGAATGGGAGCCTCCAGAAAATTGGAGTTAAATGTGTGATTATTGGGCCTTTACCAACGTTAAGGTTTGTCTTCTTTCTCTTCACATTTGCTTCAATTAATCTTGTGCCACATTTAATGACTATTTCTTCTCTATATTTAGGAAAAGTGTGAGAAAGTCAAGGTTATGAGAACTCCTCACAACCAAGGCCCTAAATCATTTGTTATCGTCTGAAAAGAATTTGTAAGTTCTTTGGTTAGAAATTATAATTATATCAATTAATACAATATTATTTAATGTTTTTCAATTTTTGTTTTCATAAAATATAGTGAAAAGGGACTACATAGACAAGAATGTGATAGGATCACACTCTATAAACTTACACATTAAAAGAAAGGTGAAGGTAGGCGTCTAAAGAAGTGCAAGATAATTATGTAAGTCTAAAAATTTGTTTAATTTTTATGTTTATTAATTTTTGAATTAAATATTGATTTTGTTTTTTAATTTTAGAATAAGATATAGGAGTTGTGCAGTGCACCTTGTTTGACAGAAATGAGCCAAATATAAATGAAATTTGCAACAACGCCCTTAGTATAAAATCATATTACATTAAAGGTTTTGAGCGTGGCCCTAAGCCAATTGAGGCATCCTTATTGCAACCAGCATATGTAATGTCACTTCAAGAGGAGAACCAATCACTTAAGGCTACGTTACAACGTAATGAACAAAAGTTAGATCGTACTGAACGAAAATTGTTCAAGCTTGAAAAGATGGTCAAACAAATACTAAGATCATTTTATGAAAGTAGCAGTGATGATGGAAACGACACTTAGTTTGTACATAAGCTTTTTTGCAATTAACATTTAATGACATTTATTTTTCTATAAAATGATGATTATTTCCATTTTAGTTTAATTAATTATAAATCAAACTTTTTAGATATCACAAACAATATGATGGATTTAAAATCTTTAAAATAATCATAATTGAACATCCAATTTTTTATATGAATGTTTACTAAAAAATTAGAACTCGCCATCAAAACCTTTTAGCAAGTTATTCAAAATTTCACCAATAATTTTTTTAAATTAAATAAAAAACGTAGTTAAAAAGATTTTTCTTAGATTCCAAAATTGTCGCCAAAAGTTTTTAGATATATTATCTAAATTGTTGCAAATAACATTTAGCTACGATTTGAGAATCGTCACAAATAACCTATAAAAATCGTTGCAAATAAGCTTTACCTACATTTTGAAAATCGTTACTAAGAATATTTTGCTACATAAAAATTATCATCACAATGTATTATTAACTATAGGTAAGTAACGTAGCTAATAACTTAACTTTTAGCCACGAATAACAACCAGCACGAATAGTTTTTCACGACAATTGGTTTTAACCTTACCTATCTCTTTTGGTGATGTACCATAAATTAGAGCGAAAAATAATTTGCAACGATGTTCCAAAAATGTCATCAATTACAATTTGCTACCTAAATTTTGCGATGAAATGTTCGAAGATTTTTTCCCATTGCTATCAAATTTTTGCAACTAGTTTTGTACTTTTATCAACGAAATATTCGTTGTCAAATTTCATTTATGTTGTAGTGTCATTTTTTGACAAACTTAATTTCTTTTTGTAATTTAGAATTTTGGAGAAATGTTCTCTAAAGGTATTGACCAAGCTTTTATGTTGATTTGTTTTAATGTGAGTCAGAGTTTAGAGGATACTTATAAAAGGCACTGATTGTCAACCTTTTTTAAAATTGGATAGGAAAGGATGAGTCTGAGTTACCCCTATTGCCGTTTGAAGTTTTTTAGTTGAAAATAATTTAGAAATGACATCGTGTTTGCAAATTCTCATTGAATTTTTTTACAGATATTAAATTATTTACAAAAATCATTTTATAATTTTGGATTTTGGAATTAAGTATTTCCTAAATACAATTACCTCATTTACAGACATTTTAGGTTGATTTCATTTTATTTTGAACGTTGATCAGTTTTGGAGTAAAAATATAAAAGGTAACATTGATTGCACCCTTTTTTGTTGTTTATTGGATCCAATTATATGTCAATCAAGATCAACCCTAAAAAAACTTACATAAATATCTTAAAGTTGGTAATTAATCTAAGCCACTTACGATGCTGTTTATTTCTAGATTAGCAAGAAACGCGTGTACGTTAATGAAAAGTAGAACAAACTAGAGAAAAAAATTAAGATTAAGTTTAGCATCTTATCAAGGAGTTCTTGTCTTGGCAATTAGGTTATAGTATTAATATTGACTTGTTTGTTAGTCCTACTCCAATTGTTGGGAAGGGACACACAATGGAACCTATTCTAATTACCTGTTTTATGCAAGGAGGTGAATAAATACGAATTATAAGGTTTTAATATCAGTTGAGATATAAAAAAATCTTTATCTGAGATGTAAAGTAAATTGCTTATCACCTTCTTAATGACATAGCAATTTGCATTTTCCAATTTGCCTTGTGAAATTTATATAAAAAACAAGTAAGGCATTGTGATATGGAAATCCATTAAACTCACCTACTTTCAATTACATCCTTAATAAAATTTTCGCCCGAGCGGGTCGTAAGCCATATATTTATATATAGTCAATTTGCCCATTTGGCAAGTTCTTTATTCTGGAGGCTTACGCGGATCACAAAGTTTGGCTTGTCCAAGCAACTGAAAGTTTGACAGAAAAAGAACATGAGAAATGGAAACAGAAAAAAGACCACGAGCAAAGTGCTCTGAGGGAGACATTATGGGTGTGCATGTTAAGAAAAAGAGAAGAAGACACCTCCAAATACGGCTCCAGTTTGTCTCTGAAAGTGGAATGTTCAAGTTTCAACAACTCGAAGGATTCCTTGGCCCTATATTAAAATTTATGATTATTACATCCTGTTTGCAACAAGTAATCTTTGCCTGTGGTCATGATAATGATACATAAAAAAAAAAAAGGATGACCTAATCATTTGGTTCATGCTTACGATTATTTCGAAGTAATTGCTTTTGGTTTAAGTTTAGTAGCTGAGATCCGTCATTTATGCTAATTGAGTGGTGAGTTTATTGTAGCAAGCACTTCAATATATATATGTCTAGTTGTCTACCATAGTTCTCAAAGTTTACCTAACCTAGAAAGTTAATTAATTTAATGCCTTGATTCGACTTAGATAAACCTTTTAAAAGAATTTTTATTCTAGATCTGCTATCTAATCCAATATTAATGATGACGTGACTAAACAAAAACAACATAGTTTCTTAACTAAGATATGTTACTCCATATGCTAGATCATCTAAAAATCATGAACTAAGTTTTAGATCTCACAAATTTTGTATAGCACCTGTCAAGATTCCCTTCCTCGCAATACGCTCTCATTTGATTCACTTCTCTCTTAATTTTGATGGCGCCAACACTGCAAAAAATAAGTTATGTTTCGTTTTATGGTTATTAACTTGTTAATCTTGGACATCTCCATTATAATTTCCTTACTTACCTCGCACTGCTGCCCTTGAGACGATAAAGGGTCTTATCAAGCTTAACGGAATCGACAGGTGTCTGTTGCCTGAACGAACATCACAATTAGTCCTTGTCAGTACGTATATACGCTTCTAACTTCTATGTAATTGTCTCCAATGGCATCACCATGAAATAGAAATTTAAAGTAATTGACTATTCTTACAGAGATTGCTCAATGGAAGCAATGTATCTTGCTGAATCTCTGAAATACAAGTCAAAGATATCTTCTACAAATTCAGGATTATCCTTCGTTTCAAGATTCTCTAGCTGAATGAATCGCTGGTCCAGAATTCCCTGTATTATTTCGTTGATAATATGCATTCAAAAAATGATCCTGAAACAGAAACAAAGAACAAGAAAAAGAAATAGAAGCCGAAGAAGAAAAAGTAGAAGAGATGATATGTAATACCTCATCCAAAAGAGATTGTCTCAAAGTGGAAATTTGTTGATGCAGGCTGCTTCTGTCCATGTAAAAGAACATATAACGGAGAATAATATGTTAAGAAGTGTTCGGAGCAAATTTAAGTAGAAGGTATCGCCAAATTGTGAGTATATATAGGGCGAGTAGTAAGAAAAAAGCAACACATCTATAAGCAATAATTAATGATTTCGAAAAGACAGATTACACTATCAAACATGTGATATAAATGTAACGGTTGTGTTGGGTATAGTAGGCATGTAATGCACAAGATATACATGTACAATCTCGTGAATAGCCTTAGAATCATGTAACATACGAGTAAAAATATAATAATTGAAGGTAATTAAATGTTAATTGACTACACTAGATGTCATTCCATATGGTCGCATTTGTCGTTTGGATTAAAGAACACCTTGTTGCGATATTGGAGCATCATTAGACTTCCTTTTCATCAAGCAAAGATGTCACTCTTTGCTTATACCTCTTTGCTTATAGCTTCATCTTGATCTAGATAGTGCAATTGATGTATAGATATTATAACCCTTCAAATACATTAATGGATCTTACTTATAATTGTAGTGTTTTAACCAGCTATATAACAAGTGAGTCTCTAAGAATTTTGAATTTGTTTGCACTTATAGTCCTAAGCTTATGGAGAATTTAACTAATATTATGAATAAAATACTTCTTTTTCTTGAGAATAGAAGGAATTTCATTTGTAAATCAGATTTCTAAATGTGAATTAGTTATCTCTGTATCCGTATATCAGATGTTTCATGAGAAATAAAATCCCAATAAACCCTTTCTGGATTTGTAGGTAAAGTTGCCAAATAAACCAAATCAGATCACATCTCCATATCTAATATGTAAGCATGCACGATAAGTAGAATAGCTCTCAAATCTGCCTACCTTTCTATGTCTCATAAAACGGGAATCCTGTCATGCCTACATCTCCATTTATTATTTGCCAGGCGAAGCACCACATATGTGAATAAATATAAGTATATTTTTGTATGCAATTAGACGCACATGTAGGTGTATTTATACGTATTTTCCAGGCCTAATTACTACAAAATGGTTACTTCTTACTTGCAAACTGTAAAAATGTCAAATTTTCAATTCCTTTTTATGTTTAATGGTAAATCATTAGTAAGTTAAAAGACAGGTAAAATAGAGACAAAATGTCCTCCCTTTCACTAACGTGTTCATTCTTAAGATCCTCTATGCACCAAAACAATTTTATCTTTTCTCTAGGGTTAGAAATTTTGGTTCAAAGTTGGGATTTATCATGTCTTCAGTTTTTTTTGTGAATTGTTTTTTGATGTTAGTAAAATTTACCATTTATTGAATTGCTTTTAGATTCGAAGTTGTATACAGTACATAGGGTCCATGTTTTGCGGGAGTCTGAGAAGAATCATAATGTATACAATATTTTTTATATTTTTACAAAAAAATTATTTTTTAATTAAACTTATGACTTTATGGTCACAAAAGGCTCACCCCTCTACTTTTAAATTGGATAACCTATAAAACCGAAGTAAAAGGTATTTCCAAATTCCAATATAGAGATTTCAATGCTTAAATCAAACTTATGATATATCTAGAGTTGTCCGAGAAAAAAATAGTGAAAACAGCGACTTTACCTCTCCTTTGATAATTGAACTTCTGTATACTTGAATCGTTTAGAATAGGATGATTTAGAATAGGTTATATTATAAAAGGAGGAAATTTTAAACTTAATTTAATTTTCTAATATTAGTCAAATTTATAAAAAAGTAATAATATAATTTTCACACTTTTAATTTTTTATAAAATAGTCCACTATTAACCAAGTAATTAGTGACACCGATATGACGTAATACATTAACAACCCTATTAAAAACATGACTTACAAATGGTCAATACAGAACATACCGAATTAGTTAATTTAGAAAACAAAAATGCACATGATGTAAATACATCAAATTGCAAATTTGTGAGACAATTTTAGGATCAGGTTTATATGGATTTTGATTCTCTAAGTTAATTAATCTAACGTATTTTTTTATTGGTCATGTGTCTAATAGGTCTACAAATTTAGTGTGCAACATTAACTCCGTTAATTATGAAACTAACGGTAGACTATTTTTGCAACAAATTGATAATTTCATTATTATTATTAGTAGTTTTAGTTATTATTGTAAAATTACGTAAATTTATGATTTTTTTATAATTTACCCTTTAGAATATCCATCTTTGATACTCTAAAGTTGTATAAAATTTATACACATGGATGAATCTTATGATATTACCAAAGGTTATGTATGAACTATAGGCTTTTAACACATACGTATGAAAATTCGATGCTTAACACATATGATAAGTTTATATCATTTGATCCACGACACTTTTTGAAGATATGCGTCTTATGTTAAGAGTAATGAAAATTGGCAGGTAAGCGAGTGTGAGAGTTGTTAACTGGGCTGGCAGATTTCATGTCTCCAAGTGAAAAGGGAATTGATCTGCGTCTACATCTTTACTTCACAAAGATATGGTATATATACAGTAAAAGACTCCTAAGACGGCAAGACTTCTAAAGAATAAAGACTGAATAAAGATTCCTAAACAATAGCCTTTAACTACGTAACATATATACAATTCTACCTAAATTACAGTATCCAATACTCCCCCTCAAGTTAATTAATCCATGAAGATTTCAAATGCCCAACTTGCAAAGAAGGTGATCAAACTGATGACGACCAAGTCCCTTTGTTAATATATCTGCCAATTGTTCGTTTGTACGCACATGGCTTGTAATAATACTTCCTCGTTGTATTTCATCCCGAACTAAAGTGACAATCAATCTCAATATGTTTGGTTCTCTCATTGTACACAAGATTGTCAGCAATATGGAATGCTGCTTGACTGTCGTAATACAAGTATGCGAAATTTTCAACAAACGCTCCCAAGAATTGTAAAAGTCCTCGCAACCACTTCAACTCACAAGTCGTGGTAACCATAGAACGATACTCAACTTCAGTAGAGGAATGAGATACCGTATGCTGCTTCTTGGTCTTCCAAGAAATAGGAAATTTACCAAATAACACTACATAAACTGTCAAAGAACGACGAGTCAAATGACAACTTGCCCAATCTAAATCACAATAAGCCAGCAATCTCAAATCACTATCCGATGATAAAAAAATGCCTTGCCCAGGACTTCCCTTCAAATACCTCACAACATGTAATGCTGCTTCCCAATGATCCATTCTTGAGTTCTACATAAACTGAGCCAATACATGAATAGAATAACAAAGCTCATGTCTAGTGATGGTTAAGTATATTAGTCATCCCACCAATCGTCGGTGTCATTCTGGATCAGCCATAAGTGTCCCATCTGTAAGAGCCAAACGATGATTCTGCTCGATTGGAACTATAGCTAGCTTGGCTTCTAGTAGTCCAGTTTCTGTAATAATATCAAGTGCATACTTTCTCTGACATAGAAAAATTCCTTCAGGTCCACGAGCCACTTCAATGTTGAGAAAATATTTAAGCAATCCAAGATCTTTCATACGAAAGCATGAGCTAAGATATTACTTAAGTTTATCTATAGCATCAACATCATTTCCATCAATTATCAAATCATCTACATATATCAACACATTCAAACGAGTGGAATTCTTGCAATAAGTGAATAGAGAATAATCTGAATAAGATTGTAGAAATCCATATCTTTTCAACGTTGTCACTAACTTAGAGAACCAGCACCCAGGAGCCTGTCTTAATCCATATAAAGATTTATTCAATTTGCAATCCTTTGTTTAATCTGAGGAGGAGAAACCTGGAGGCAACTTTATATACACTTCTTCATGCAAATCCCCATGCAAGAAAGCGTTGTTCACATCCACTAATGGAGCTACCATTTCTTCACTGCCGCCACAGCCAATACTGTTCTTATTGTGACCATCTTCACTATCGGAGAAAATGTTTCATTGTAGTCGATTCCTTCAATTTGTTTATTTCCCAATATCACTAATTGTTCCTTACATCTCTCAATTGTGCCTTCTGACTTGTACTTTATCTTGTATACCCATTTACATCCTATGGCCTTTTTGTCTGCAAGCAATTTCTCAAGAGTCCATGTTTCATTGTCTTCTAGTGCCTGAATTTCTTTTCTCATGGCATTTCTAGTCTTTTACTATTTCTGCATATCACATAGGCTCCAAAATAGCATTAACTACAGCTAGAAAATATCGATGGTTTTGCGAAAAATTGGCACATGTCACATAATTGGATATAGGATAAGGAGCCATACCTGAGGAACACTGCTTAGAGTTAGGTTTAGACAAGTGGGGTCTTTCAAACACCGAGCACTATAGGTGACAATATCCTTTGACAAAACTGATGGTTTGGGCTGTCGTTGTCCTCTTCCCAAATTCTCTTCTTCATTTCTCTCTATACCATCTACCCTATCATCATCTCGTCTTAATTCCTCAATTCTGTCAGTACTCCCCCTTTCTTCTTCAATGTCAACTCTCTCCCTCAAGTTTGCATCTTGATTACTTGACGCAATTTTTGTGGTTGTGTTTACATCCATCTCATCATCAATCACCATATATGTTGCTGGTTTAGAATTAATTTCAATAACTTTTTCTTTATCTTCATCATATGGAAATACATGCTCATGGAATATCACATCACGCGACACAAAATATTCTCCATTTTCTACATCATACAAACGCCATCCTTTTTTGCCCCAAGGATACCCTACGAAAACACCTTTTCTACTTCGCTCACCAAACTTATCTTTTTCCCTTGTGGCCTGTCTGGCATAACAAAGACACCCAAATACCTTGAGACACTCATACTGAGGTACCTTTCCAAACAAGACCTCATACAGAGTCTTCCCATCAAGCAAAGACGAAGGAGTTTGGTTTATCAAGTATCCTACAGTTAATACACATTCACCCCAAAACTTAATAGGCAACCAAGCTTGAAACCTTAATGCTCTAGCCACATTCAATATATGTCTATGTTTCCTTTCTATGCGCCCATTCTGTTATGGCTTTTCAACACAAGACATTTGATGCAAGATTCCTTGAGTTTCAAAATAGGGTCTCAAACAAGTAAATTCAGTCCCATTATCACTTCGAACAACTTTGACTTGTTTATTAAATTGACGTTCAATCATTGTGCAAAAATCCCTAATTATTTGTTCTACTTGTTTCTTTTCAAGCAACAGATAAATCCAAACAGCACGTGAATGATCATCCACAATTGTCAAAAAATAAAATGCACCACAAGTTGCAGATTCTTTGTAAGGACCCCATAAATCACAATGAATTAAAGCAAAACATTCATCAGCTTTATTATTACTTTGAGGGAAAGCTCCACGGCTTTGTTTAGCTCGATAACAAATTTGACAAAATTCATGATCACTACTTCTAGCAACAACTCTATTTCCAAATTCAAAAAACCTTAGATAAAACTTTCTCGCATGGATGTCCTAACCGTCGATGCCACAATTCCTTCTCATTTCTACCACTAACTTTATTCACTTGTACTAATGCTGTTGATCGAAAAAGATAGACCCCACCGCACTGCTCACCTGCTCCAATCAGAGTCCTCGAAGATCGGTCCTGTATTATACACAACTGATCAGTAAATGTGACGATGTCTTTTAGTTCTCGCAATAATTTAGCTGCAGAAATTAGAGTACAATTCATCTATGGTACAAACAAAACATGATTCACATATATATTGTTTCCTAAGCACAATTTTCCTTCTTTTACAGCCACTGTATGCTTTCCATTAGGCAGTCCCACAGGACATGGTGAAATATCTCGAACGTCGGATAATAGGCTCAC
>JANVCQ010000003.1:33114298-33131545 GCA_025531925.1 Erythroxylum plowmanianum
CACAAATCACATACAAAACACTCATTTGATTTCATTTATTATTTCTAAATTTTCACTCAAAGATCGGGGTCCAACACCTGAATCCACAATCCAATCATTTAATGATAAATTTTTATTACCAGAAAGTTGTTCCACTCTGCTTGTTTTGGTTGCACTCAACATGTCAAGCAACTTTGCCCATTGCTCATCACTCAATCCAGGGATTCCGTTGCGATCAACATCAATAGCATTCTTGGTTTCTTCTATAGAGTGGCATTTGTTGTCGCACCTCCTCGACCGCTACCCGTAGAGAATGAACAAGCTCCTCCATTACCTCGATTACCACCTTTTCCAGTCCCTTGAGGTCTATCTCTCCAACATTGTGGGTACCTAATAATCCAGAAACATTCTTTAGCTTCATGCCCAGGATGTTCACAATGGCTACAAATCCCATTCTTGTTGTCCTTTGCACGCACAACAGCTGCTTTAGCAAATCCTACAACTTCTCCATGTCCCTACTTACTTCTGGCTATATGTCTATGTCTCTCTTCTTGGATTACCATAGAGTAAACTTTATTCAAATTAGGCAATGGTTCCAAACTCAACATATTAGAACGCAAAGTTCTGTACATCACATCATCAAGACCCATCAAGAACTGATAAATCCTTTCTTCTTCCCTTTTTCTTTTAAGTTCAACAGAAATATTGCAGATGCAACGTCCACATCGGCAGGCAGGTATTGGTTCATAATTCGCTAGCTCATCCCACATCACCTTCATGCGCCCATAATATGTCATCACTGCTTGCCCTTGTTGTTTACAGACAGCAATATCAGTTTTCAATTGATGGACACGAGGCCCATTCTTAATGGAGAATCGTTGTTGAAGATCCTCCTACAGATCCTTTACATTCTCCACATATGTTATGGTAGAACGCAAAGCAGGTTCAATTGTATTAAAAATCCAAGTCATCAGCATCGAATTCACCATCCACTAGTCTTCGATTTTAGATGAATCTTTATTCGGTTTCTCTACACTCCCATCAATAAATCCAAGTTTCTTTTTTGCCCGAAGTGCATTGCGCATGGATCTCGCCCATTCTTCATAGTTTTCTCCTTTCAATTGAACATGAGATATGATGGTTTCAGGATTATCTGAAGGATACAAATAATACAATGAGGTATTTATTTGCCCCTCTCCTAACCCTTCTTCACTTTTCTGCTCTTTTCTATTAGTCATAGCTCTGATACCATGAAAAAGGAATTGATCTGCCTCTTCCTCTTTATTTCACAAAGATATGGTATATATACAATAAAAGACTCCTAAGACAGTAAGACTTCTAAAGAATAAAGACTGAATAAAGACTCATAAACAATAGCCTTTAACTACATAACAACACCTTCCATATATACAATTCTACCTAAATTACAGTATCCAATACCAAGTCTATGAGTTTTCATACACAAGACTATCTAATGAGTAAGTTTGCGAAATTTTGTTCGTGAGATTGCTTATGATCTAGGCCATATGAGCATGTATGCATTAGCTTCAAATCTTAAACATGGATCAGAAGATTTGAAGCCGTATGCATTTTGATGAGAGCGATATCTCAAGTCTATAGGCTCCGCTTGGTCGAGTGCAAGACAAGAAGTTCGTAGCTCTAGGGTTCTATTCTTTAATAAGTGTGAGGCTGCAAGTGTGTAGGTTTGTGATTTGTCGAGTGTAAGATCGCAGATCTTACAGTCAGCATCTTATCAAGTGAAGTGAGATCCTAACTCTACAGCTCTGCAACTTTTTGACAGAGAAATTGTAAGTTTGCAACAAATTTCTCACAAAATTAGTTATGAGTATCTATTAACGGAAAACCTAATAAAGGGAATGACTGATTTAAAAGATATATAAATAAATAATTTTAAAATTATGAATTAAAGTCAAAATTAAGATTAAAACAACCGATAAATAAGCTATATTTAAGTAAGATATTTTTGATCACTTTTTTATACTTTGATATTACTCTAACTAATGATTAATAGTAATTCTTTAGATCGATAAGAATTCTTAAGTTATAATTTTCTATCAAGTAATATAATTCTTATTTTTAAATTGATTTAATTAAATTTTTTAATCGAAACAACTTAAGAATGTATTAATTAGATTTGTGAACTCTGACAATAAGCCGTGTTCTAATCTAAAAAGATCAAGTAACTCATTTAACCTTCATTATTTATATTGTGATTTAAACATAAATTATATCTTGTTCTTAATGCATGGATCCGTCTTTACTTTGATTCAAAACTTCAAATCAATATCAAAATAAGAACAAGTCACAAGAAAACTAAAAATTTCAATCAAACATAAGTTCAAAACAGCAAATCTTATGATCTATCCCACCAAGATCTATATCTCAATTAATTTATAATAAAAACAAGAAAAAATCACACAAAAAAAGATCAAAAGACAAAGACAACTTCCTCGTAATCCTTGAATCTTTAAGTTTTTTTTTATAATCTCGATATTGTTTGGTTTCTTCTTGTAAGATTGTTCCTCTGGATCCCAGACTTCTCATCAATTCTGTTCTTTAAATTTTTTTAACAAAAGGAATTGTATTGGTACTTGCAAAAGTTATAGAAAAATATTACAATGAGTCACTTGATTTACCTACAAATTTAAAGTTAAAGAGTTCAGTTTAAGTTGATTGAAATTTGGATTGATTTGAACTCTTTTATTTTTAATTTTTATCTATTTCAACCACACCAAAGCCCTAACATATTAAATAAAATAACTTCATTTTTAAAATTTAAATTAATCAAGCATAACTTAGGTCAAATAAAGCTCAGGTTGGGCTACAACTCTTTTAAGTCCTGTCAAGTTTTGGGTTAGGCATAAATGTCGAGCTTAATCAGATTTTGAGTTGAACCTAAATTTAAACATAAATTTTCAAACAAACCTGAACCCCAACATAAAATTTCAGGTCAAACCAGAACCCAGACAAATCTAGTCAAAATCTGTGCTTCGAGCACACTTAGCAATGACCCCCCTAATTAATCTAGACTTTGCTCAATGACAGTTCAAACAGAGAACCGTAGTCAGGTCTAAATTATCCAAGGCGAAGGTTGGTATTTTGGACCTATAAAGGCGTGAGCTTTTAAGGGTTCAAGAGATTGCTTCTGAAGATGGTAAGGGCCAGCTCAGTCCATCAAACTTCCCCGGGGCACGGAGTCATTCCAGGACTTGCCAACGATGACAAGAATACTATTGAAATTCTTTTAGCATTTTTTTTTTTTAGGTTACGGACAGACAACTTAGCAGTTAAAGGGTTAATCGTTAATCAAGTACGATACTAGGTTGACTAGTAACAATGATTAATTTCAACTTTCATATCATACATGATACATCCATCTGTTTTAGGAATAAAAAGCAGCCACGAATAACCAGTCTCTGATACAAGGACCCACATGCACTTCACTTAGTTTGTCAATCCATTTTGACCCCTCGATAACAGAAGCATAAAACACTCGATGAAAGAGAGCTAACAATATAAACTTCGTCACTGCATATATCAAGGTATATATCAGGCAGTAACCTCCTCCTCTTCTTCCTCGTACTCCTCGTCATCAGCAGTTGCATCTTGGTATTGCTGGTACTCAGCCACCAGATCATTCATATTACTCTCCGCCTCAGTAAATTCCATCTCATCCATGCCCTCACCAGTGTACCAGTGCAAGAAAGCCTTGCGCCTGAACATAGCTGTGAATTGCTCACTCACACGCCTGAACATTTCCTGGATGGAAGTTGAGTTCCCAATGAAAGTAGATGCCATCTTCAGACCCTTTGGTGGAATGTCACAAACACTGGACTTAACATTGTTCGGAATCCACTCAACAAAGTATGATGAGTTCTTGTTCTGGACATTTATCATTTGTTCATCCACTTCTTTAGTGCTCATTTTACCGCGGAACATGGCCGAGGCAGTTAGGTAGCGCCCATGGCGAGGGTCAGCTGCACACATCATATTCTTAGCATCCCACATTTGTTGGGTAAGTTCAGGCACAGTCAATGCGCGGTATTGCTGTGATCCTCTTGATGTCAAGGGTGCAAACCCAACCATGAAGAAGTGGAGGCGAGGGAATGGGATGAGATTAACAGCAAGCTTTCGGAGGTCAGAGTTGAGTTGGCCAGGGAACCGGAGGCAACATGTGACACCACTCATGGTAGCGGAAATGAGGTGGTTAAGATCACCAACTGGTAACACAAGATAATGGTCATATTAATGTTATTCCCAATTCTTTTAGTGCAATGAAATCATATGCGTTTGTGTGCTTTTGTGAAAAAAAAAAGGAAAGGAGAGAAGGAAGAAATCATGTGAACGCTACCTACCATAAAGAAAAACATTCACGAGCAACCCATCGCACTTTAATCACCAATGCAAATGACTAGCTAACAACCAGCCACCATTTATGGACTTACACAGGAATATCAAGCAAAAAGGTACCGAATATTTTTCCAATCGCTCTTATTGCCTTTTTCAAATTCTCAAGCCAGATAATTGGGAGATAAATTAGAGTTTTTAAAAGAAGAGAACATGGAGTACATTTCAAGAAAGTAAAAGAATTTCAACTCTGGTTTCACCATGTATACAGAAAAGCAAAGCTTAACGAAAACACTTACATGTGGGAGTGGCAAGCTTGAGAGTACGGAAGCAAATGTCATACAAAGCCTCGTTGTCCAAAACCATGCATTCATCTGCGTTCTCCACAAGTTGATGGACAGAAAGAGTAGCATTGTACGGCTCCACAACTGTATCAGATACCTTGGGAGAAGGAAAGACAGAGAAGGTCAACATCATACGATCAGGATACTCCTCCCTGATCTTGGAAATAAGGAGAGTTCCCATCCCAGAACCAGTTCCTCCACCCAATGAGTGGCAAACTTGGAATCCTGTAATATGAAAATGCACAAAGGAAGATTACATGAAAACGAAAAACTTCAGTGCCAATTTAAGAGAAAGCCATAAAAGACAATATACAAATTACATATCCTAACATATAAACAGAGCACGCAATCAGAAAAAATCCTCAATCCCGTTTAGTCTTCAAATGCCCAATTGTTTAAAAAATTGAACTCATTTCTGCAATAAAACAAAACCACAATCTTCCTAATCTAACAATATGTTTAGCCTCCTGAAATTAAAATGTTTAATAAGCATACAAGTTTACTATTCCGATCGTCATAAACGAATTCCATTTTCATTTGATACAAGATACCATCACAATGAATGGAAAGACCCCAAGTTTGCTAAAAAGGACGCAGATAGGAATATCTAAAACTAAAGTAAAGACACTCACAACCAGAAAAATGTCAGATCCAACAAACCCAGATACACTCGGACATGTTACCATTAAACTATACCATAAAAATGCAAGAAAAAAAATGAAACAAATAAATAACCAAACCTAATACATAAAGATCTGACTAATGAAAAACAATACTCAAAAAGAAAAAAAAAAAACAGAAAACGGTAAAATCCATCATTACCCTGCAAGCAATCACAGTTTTCTGCCTCCTTCCTTACGACATCAAGAACAGAATCTATCAATTCAGCCCCTTCCGTATAATGACCTTTAGCCCAGTTATTACCAGCTCCAGACTGACCGAATACAAAGTTATCAGGCCTAAAAATCTGTCCGAACGGCCCCGATCTAACCGAGTCCATGGTACCAGGTTCCAGATCCATGAGAACAGCGCGAGGCACGTATCTACCACCACTAGCCTCATTGTAATAGACATTGATGCGCTCAAGCTGAAGATCAGAGTCGCCACTGTACTTTCCGGTGTGGTCAATACCGTGTTCGTCACAGATCACCTCCCAGAACTTGGCTCCGATCTGGTTCCCGCATTGCCCACCTTGAATATGGAGGATTTCTCTCATTTTTGTGGGTAAAGTTTGAAACTTTCGATGATTTGGTATCTGGGTTTCCTTTAGTTTCTGGAGAAACCGGTTCGTCGGAGGATTTTAGATGCAAGAATAATGACGATTGACGAGGAGGGAGGGAATAGAGAAGAGTGGATGAGAGTAGAAAAAGGGAGGGGGAGAAAATGGAGGGAATATAAAGGTGAGTGAGTTGTCCAGTTGGGTGTTTTTCCAATTTATATTTGTTTTTCCTATTTCTTGTCTAAAAATAGGGCTGTCAGGCGGGCATTTTCATCTTCTGTCTAAAATTAGGGGTTTAAGGGGATTGTACTGTTGTGTTACGGTTTGCTCGGTGGGTGTTTTGGGGTTTTTGTTTGTTGTGGATGAGCTGTAAGCAGGTTTTAGTAGGACCACATTTGAGCAGAAGGGTTGGGATTGGATATTTTTCTCCGAACGTCATATTAAGCAGGTTACGAGTAGGACCACATTTGAGCAGAAGGGTTGGGATTGGATATTATACTCCGAATGTCATATTCATTAGGCCCTTAAGAGCGTTGATGATGGTGTCGTCTGAGGTCAGATTCTAATGTAATAACTATTCATTAAAAGAGAATAATATCATGTCTGAGTCAACAGATATATACAAGTCTCAGCCACAGCCGTTGTGTTATTATTATTATCATCGTTGAAATGATAGTTAAGACTAAGAAATATGATGTCTAATTTCAAAATATCTTCATAGCTAACTGAATAAGTAATTTACAGATTTAAGTAAACTTATAATAGTTTAGTTTTACCACCTTTCTCGCTGCTACGGCGGCTATATATCGGATCATTTGGGCTTGCCCGTGGTCATGTGTTCGAAGGATGGTAGGGAGAAGAAGAGAAAAAAAAGAGAAGCAAAAAATAAAAATATGGTTTAGTTTTGTTAATGTATAACCTAAAATTTCCATCATCCAACTCAACATGAAGAAGCGAATTCAAAATGGATTCTCACACTCACAAAGATCTAATACTTCCTACAAAAGAAAAAAGGGAAATGGAGTTGAATGAGGAGGGACGTAAGTCCACAAACTCAACTAGCAAATTAGGAATGGAATGTCATAAATGGTTTACAAGAGACAAATGAAAAATGTTAATGGTAACATGGTTTCAGTTGGACTAAGTCATGTACCAGTAGGATCATTAAATGGTCATTTTCTATAAGAGAAATAAAATAAGATGAAAAGCTCAAACTATATTATTCTAGTGTGTCTAATATATATACACACATGAACGAGAGTGATAGGAAAGAGAGGAAGTGTACAACAGAAATATTTAAAGGAATAACAGAAAATATGCTAGCACACAGGTAGTTATTATACAGTGGACAGAATATTCCCTTATCATGCCCCCTCAAGATGGAGGTGGAACAACTCCGATTTTGGTGGATAGTGAAGTATACCGAGGACTACTGGGTGGCTTGGTGAGGAGGTCTACGAGCTGCATGCTGGATGGAATATGAGAAACACGAAGTGCACTAGAAGCAACAAGTCACGTACAAAGTGATAATCAATGGAAAGATGTTTCATACGAGAATGAAAAACAGGGTTACTGCATAAGTAGGTAGCGCCAATGTTGTCAGAGAAAATGCGAGAAGAAGATGACAGGGTTAAGTCAAGTTCCTTGATTATTTGCTGGAGCTATAGGACTTCAGTAGCAGTAGAGGCAATGGTGCGGTATTCAACTTTAGTGGAGGACGTGCCCACAAAATGTTGCTTCCGAGAAGCCCATGAGATTGTATTAGACCCAAGGTAGGCAACAAAGGCACTGGTGGACCATCGATTAGTAGACTCATCTGCCCAGTCTGCATCACGGAAGGTCGTGAGGGTGAGAGAAGAAATGGGTTTTAGAATAATGCCATATTGAATTGTTGACTTGAAGTATCTCAGTATGCACTTGAGAGCTTGAAGATGATCATGAGTGGGAGATTGCATATGTTGAGCCAGCGATTAATAAAGAAAGATATGTCTGGCCGTGTTAAGGCAAGATATTGTAGACTACCAATCATTCTCTAATAGGTTGCCATCTGCTGGGAATGAAGAATTGTCAAATTTAGTGGACAGAGACATTGGAGTGGAGGTAGGCTTGGCACCAATCATAGAGAAGCTGCCCAAGATATCTAGGATGTAATCACGTTGGGAGAGAAAAAGATCTTGTTTGCATGGATGCAACTCCAACCCTAGAAAATATTAAGGCATGTCGAGATCTTTGAGAGAAAAAGCTCGAGACAAGATTGTTGTAAACTTGTCAAGAAAGGTTAGACAGTTACCAGTTAAGAGCAGATCATCAACATAAACTAAAAAATAGGCTAGAGTCCCACCATAATTGTAGATAAATAATGAAGGATTCGTGAGTGCATTGATGAAACCAAAAGAGAGGAAAAAGGTGCGAAGAGAGTGATACCATGCACGTGGGGCTTGTTTAAGCTCATAGAGGGCTTATTGAGTTTGTAGATATAGTGAGGGAAGTCTAGATGAAGAAAACCAGTAGATTGACGCATGTATACCTCTTCAGATAGTGAACCATGTAGGAATGCATTGTTAACATCCACTAGCCGTAGATTCCAACCAAGAGAGAATGCAATAGTAAGAACCAATTTGATGGTATAAGGTTTAATCACAAGACTATAGATCCCACGGTAGTCAATGCTGGGACATTGATGGAAGCCCTTGGCCACAAGATGGGCCTTGTACCTGGCAATAGAGCCATAAGGATTTCTCTTGATACAAAAAATCCATTTGTTGCCAATGATGTTAAGGTGTGGTTGGGGAGGGACAAGGTCCCAAGTTCCATTCGAGAGAAGGAAATTAAACTCGCCAGTGATAGCTTGCTTCTAGTGTGGGACCTTTGAAGCTTGGGAGACACATGTTGGTTCAATGTCATTGGGTAGTGGATACCGTTCAGCAGAGAAGGCAGTTTTCGGTTTGAAGACGCCAGCTTTGGCTCAAGTGACCATTGGGTGAGTGCCAAGAAGGTTGGGTGGAGGATGCTCCAGTTAAGTGACGTCCAAACTTGGTGGAGAAGCCTGAGAACATGGAGATACTGCAGTGGGAGAGGGGACGGAAGAATGAGAGGGATTGGGTCTGAGATGAGATGAGGGTGATGGTGAGGAAGAATGGGAGGGGGTTGGGGCAGTTCGAGTAGGAGTAGTATTAGGAGAAGAAATACTAAAGGAAGGAATAATGGTGTGAGGTGGTGAGATGATAGGAGTAGAAGAGAGGTGTAAAGTGGGAGGGGTTGCATCTGGATTAGGTGCAGAATTGAGAAAAGGATAATTGTCTTCAACAAAGGTAACGTGCCTAAAGGAAACAAGCTTATGGCGATTGAGATCATAACACAGATATGCACTTTGTGAGGGAGAATAGCCTAAGAAGACACATGGGGAGGATCGGGGAGTAAGTTTGTGAGGGGAGTAAAGTTTAAGCCACGGGAAACAGAGACAGCCAAATGTGCGTAATTTGTGGTGGTTGGAGAGGAAACAAGCTTATGGCAACTGAGATCATAACACAGATATGCACTTTGTGAGGGAGAATAGCCTAAGAAGACACATGAGGAGAATCGGGGAGTAAGTTTGTGAGGGGAGTAAAGTTTAAGCCACGGGAAATAGAGACAGCCAAATGTGCATAATTTGTGGTATTTGGGAGACTAACAAAATAAAACAGCAAAGGGTGAGGATTGATGTAAGGTGGAAGTGGGCATTCGATTAATGAGATAACCAATAGTTTGAAGAGCAAATGACCAAAAACGTAAGGGAACATGGGCATGATGAAGAAGGCAACGTGTTGTCTCAATAAGATGATGGTGTTTATGTTCAGCAATCCCATTATGTTCATGTGTGTGTGGGGGTGTAGTGAGATGAGAAATGCCATAGGCAGATAAGAACGATCTTAATTTGATAAATTCACCACCATTATCAGTAAAGAGAGTTTTAATAGTTGAGTTAAATTGATTTTCAACCAAAGCTTTAAACTTAGGAAAGACAATGAAAACGTCTGATTTATGTTTAAGGGAAAGGTTCCCATACAGCAGCATATATAAGTTGTAATGGACATTCACTAGTAAGACTAGACTTGAAAAACGGTAACTTATGACTCTTATTTTGAAGACAAGTAGTGCATGAGGGGGAGATGGTATGGGAAGAGGACATTTGATGAGCAAAGAAAACTTGATGAAAAGTGTGAGAAGCAGGATGCCCAAGATGATGGCGCCAGCATGTAGGAGAAGGAATAGAGGTGACAACAAAAGTGTGTGGTGGGGATGAGTAGAGCTTGTAACACATGGTTGTCATTTGATCCTTGAAGCAGTGTCTTCCTTGTTCTCAGAGCTTTCAGCTTGAAACAAGTAGGAAAAAATTCAACAGAAACATTACGATGGTGACAAAGTTGAGAAACAGATAATAAGTTGTGATTAATCCGTGGAATATAAAGGACTTTAGACAAGGTAAGTGATGTGCGAGAAGAATGTAAAGTAGTAGTACTACTATTGGAGATGTCTTAGAAGTTCAAGCGGGAGCATCGGATTAATATGACCATGCAGCGCCATGCAACAACATACAAGAAATGTATTAAAGATGATCAAGAAAAGTTAGGTAGATGGCAGTTAAAAATTGAGTGTTATAAATACTGTAAATCCATAGTATTTATATATATGCTCATTCTGTACTTTGATATTCAATACCAATTAGATGAAATCTTAACAAATTGTTGAGTCCTTCGAAGTGCTCTATTCGCCCCTGTTCTCACGCAAATTCTCTCTCTACACTTCTCTCACTACATTCCTGTAGCTTTCTCGGTGATCTTTGTGTATGGTCATTTGGTAACGTCAAAGTGGTATCAGAGCTAGATTCTTAAGGGATTTGTGAAGGTGTAGGTGAAGAACTTGGCTCGGAGGTCTATCTCTTTCCCGTATAAGGCAAGACTACGAGCGAAGAACACTCAGAGATGGCTGATAGCTCAACGCAGAGCCTGCAACCTGCGATATTCAATGGTGAAGGATATCAAATCTAGGCAATCAAAATGGAGGCATACCTGCAAGGATAGGATTTGTGGGAACCAATCGAGGAAGATTATGCGGTTGAGATTCCAACCGAAGATGCTCAAATTGCTCAACTGCGATGGTTAAGGGAGAGGGTGACAAAAAAAGCCCGAGCCAAATCTTGCCTATACCAGTCGATGTCACTTTTGATTTTCACTCGAATTATGGGTATTGCTTCTACGAAAGAAATCTTGGATTTCTTGAAGCAAGAATAAGAGGGTGACAAAAAGGTGAAAATTTTGAAAGTATTGAATCTATTAAGGGAATTAGATAGATTCAAATGAAAGAAGATGAGATGATCCAAAATTATTGTGAAAGATTAATTCAGCTTACTGACCAAATCAGACTCTTAGGAGTTGAATTCAAAGATCAAATATTAGTGCAGAAGCTAATTGTGTCCATCCTTGAGAAGTACGAAGCAACAACGTCTCTCTTGAGAACTACAAAGATATTGAGCAAATAAAGCTTGCGGGAGTCGTAAGTGCCTTGCAAGCTCAAGAGCAGAGATCTTTGATGAGAAAGAATGAAGCAACTGAAGGTGCTTATCAAGTCTTTGCCAAAACAGAGATTCAAGAAAAATTCAAGAAGAAGAAAAAGATGAAAGGAGGGTCAAGCTCTAAAGGCTCTCAAACACGTCAGAAACATAAAAGCAAGAACACAGGAGGAGATAAATCAAACAACTACAATCCTTGCCCACAATGCGGTAAGTCTAATCACCTAGCTTTCAGATGTTGGAAGAGGCCAGACATAGAATGCAGAAGGTGTCATTAGAAAGGAGACATGGAAGCCATTTGCAAGATGCAATTGCCACAAGAGGCAGTCAATGTACAAGTGATAGAAGAAGGACAAGAGCAGCTATTTGTGGTGACTAGCGATAGGGTTGAGAATTACCCATCCGACTGGTTGATTGATAATGGATGCACTAGCCATATGTCTCCAGATCCAAAGTTATTCAAGACTCTGAATAAGGAAGTGAAATCTAATGTGAAGCTTGGAAATGGAGACTGCATTCGTGTAGAAGGGAAGGGTGAAGTGGAGATAGTAACCAGGAGAGGTGTCAAGATCATCTCGGATGTGTTTTATGTACCCAAAATATAGCATAATCTCTTGAGTATAACCCAGTTAATAGAGAAAGGTATGTCTATACATTTTGAATCAAATTCTTGTAGGGTCTTTGATAATTCTGGCCAAGAGATTCTATGCACCCGAATGAAGAACAAAAGCTTCTCGATGAAGCCTGAAGAGCTGCAACAAGAAGCGCTTGTGGGAGATTTAACCGATCCAGATCTGTGGCATCGAAGGCTTGGGCACTATCACATGAAGGGATTGAAAGCAATGAGGAAGAAAAATATGATCGAAGGCTTACCATCAACTCCATACGAGCATGCTCCATGCAAAGTCTGCATGATGGGGAAGCAAGCATGATACCGTTCCAGAAGGCAAAATGGAGGGCTGAGGAAAGACTTTAGCTATTGCACATGGATGTATGTGGATCCATGCCAGTTGCCTCATTAAATGGAAGCAGATACTTCCTGTTGATAATAGACAATTATACTAGATATTCATGGATCTACTGCCTCAAAAGCAAGGGAGAGGTAGCAAAGGTGTTCAGGGAATTCAAGGCCTTCATAGAAAAACAATCGGGGATGAGTATCAAGTCGGTAAGAACAAACAATGGCTCAGAATTTACGTCTAACGAATTTTGTGTGATGTGTAAGACAACAGGAATCAAGCATCAACTTACCACGCCCTACACTCCGCAGCAGAATGGCGTAGTGGAAAGAAGGAACAAAACCATGGTGGAGATGACGAGGTGTATGTTGGAGGAGAAGAAGTTTCCGAAGGAATTCTGGGCAGAGGCTGCGACCACCGCCTGCTTCCTGCTCAACAGAGTATATACTCGAGCTCTTGAAGACAAGATGCCGCATGAGACGTGGCATGGTTTCAAACCGAAAATGAAAAATTTGAAAGTGTTTGGATCTCTATGTAGCACCCTCAGTTCTCAGGTAAGAAGAAGCAAACTGGACAGCAAAGCTGAAGCTGCGATTTTTGTGGGTTACTCTGAGGTTAGCAAAGGGTACAGGCTGTATTATCCAGACCAGAAGAAAAGTAAAGTAAGCAAAGATGTTCACTTCTTCGAAGATAAGCGTTGGAGCTGGGCTTGAGATAAGGAGATAATTGGAGTACGAAGGCAAACAGTAATGATGCCTTCGAATAATCCGACAATTACAAACAACCCAGAAAATTATGAAGATGAGGGAGAGGCTGAACCAGGAATAGAAACAGAACCAGAATTTCAGTATAATCAGAATGAGTGGACCTCCGAGGGGGAGCATAATTCAAGAGAATCCGAAGAAGACTATGATCATGCACCAGTAAGAGGAACAAGGAGTTTAGCTGAAATTTACGAGAGGAGCAGTGAAGCAATATTGGAACCTACCCAAACTCAAGAAGCATTACAGAATCCGAAGTGGGTAGACGCCATGAAGGAAGAAATGTCCATGATCGACAAAAATGAAACATGGATACTTGTTGAAAAACCTCCAGACAAAAGAGCTATTGGATTGAAATGGGTGTTTAAGACAAAGCTGAATCCAAATGGTTCAGTGAATAAATTAAAAGCAAGGCTAGTCGTAAAAGGGTACGCGTAGATTGAAGAAGTGGACTTCGGGGAGACATTCGCGCCGGTGGCCAGAATTGAGACAATTCAGCTGTTGTTAGCGCTTGCAGTTGAAAAGGGGTGGAAGGTGCATCAAATGGATGTAAAGTCCGCCTTCCTTAACGGAGTTCTGCAAGAGGAAATTTACGTCCAATAACCGAAAGGCTTTGTGATAAAAGGAAAGGAGGAGTTGGTGTATAAGCTCAACAAAGCCCTTTACAGGCTGAAGCAAGCCCCTCAGTGCTGGTATGCAAGAATTGATGCATTCCTCTTAGAGATTAAATTCAGAAGAAGTTGTAGTGAACCAACGATGTATGTGCGGATGGAAGAAGGTGATGTAACTATAGTTTCTTACAGGAAGTTCTGAGAAGCAAATTGATTACCTAAAGCAACAATTCAACAAAACCTTCGAAATGACAGATCTCGGAGGGATGAAGTACTTCTTGGGTATGGAGGTATTTCAGCGTAAGGGATGTATTGCTGTAAGCTAAAAGAAGTATATTCAAGATGTATTGAAAAAGTTTAAGATGGATCGTTGTAAGCAGGTATCAACTCCTATTTGCCCAAAAGAAAAATTGGTAAAGAAGGAAGAAGGCGATGAAGTGGATAGGAAGAATTACAGGAGTATGATCGGATGCGTAATATATATCACAGCTATAAGGCCGGATGTTTTGTACTCAGTTAGCATGCTTTCTCGATACTTAAGTGATCCTGGAAAGCAACATGTAATGGATGTGAAAAAAAATTTAAGGTACTTGAAAGGGACGGTCGATTATGGATTGATATATGAGAAGACTGGAAAATGCGAGCTTATGTGTTATGTAGATAGTAATTGGGGCAGAGCATCAGAAGACATGAAAAGTACTACCGATTATTGCTTAACATTAGGCTCAGCATGCTTCTCATGGACATCAAAGAAGCAAGAATTGGTGGCGCTCTCAACAGCTGAAGCTGAATTAGTTGCGGCCACAGCAATAGCAAAACAAGTAATATGGGTCAAAAAAATTGCTTGCGTATTTACAAGTTTATTTGGAAGGAGCTACTGTGATCTACATTGATAATCAGGCAGCGATATCAATTTCAATGAATTCGGTATTTCATGGTAAAACTAAACATTTCAAACTTAGATACTATTATCTAAGGGAGATCCAACAGAAAGGAGAGCTAAAGCTTCAGTATATTCATACGGATGATCAAACCGCAGATTTTTTTACAAAAGGATTTAATGTCTCACGTTTCGAGCAATTGAGGAAAATGGTTGCAATTCAGAAGCTGAACTTCTGATCCAAGGAGGAGTATGTTGGAGATGTCTCAGAAGTTTAGGCGGGAGCATCGGATTAATATGACCATGCAGCGCCATGCAACAACGTACAAGAAATGTATTAAAGAAGATCAAGAAAAGTTAGTTAGATGGCAATTAGAAATTGAGTGTTATAAATACTATAAATCCATAATATATATATATATATATATGCTCATTTTGTACTTTGATATTCAATAACAATTAGACGAAATCTCAACAAATTGTTGAGTCCTTCTAAGTGCTCTGTTCACCCCTGTTTTCATGCAAATTCTCTCTCTACACTTCTCTCTCTACATTCCTGTAGCTTTCTCGGTGATCTTTGTGTATGGTCATTTGGCAACGTCAACTACTATGGGAGATTGGGAGGGTATTACCATTGGCAACATGAAGATGATCCGAACCTGAATATTCAGTGGCAAGGGAGAGATTGGAAAAATCATTGGTGATGTGATGGGAAGCTCCAGAGTCCAAAAGCTAGTGATCTTGTGAGGGTTGCATATTAACAACATGAGCAGTTGGTTTCATATTGAATGTAGGAGAATGTTAGGTGACATTGGGATTGTTGTTGATCTTGAAGCAAAACTTGACAATGTAACCCCATTTTCCACACCATTGACATACATCTCGACAGGAGTGGATTGGTGCAAAGAAGGGTTGGTTTTGGGTTAGGTTTCCTGAGTAGAAAATTTCAACATATTATTACCAAGTGAAGAGCGTTTGTGAACATAATGAGCATACAGGACGTTGTCGGAAGGTTTGTCTTCTTTTTGTAGTTAAAGTTCATAGCTGAGGAGCTGTTCATAAATTTGGTCATAAGAGAGGGGTTAGGGGTGTGCTCGTAGGAAAGTGGCGATATCCTTAAAATCTGGTCTTAGGCTAGATAAACAGTAGAGAACAAGATCTACATTATCGAGAGGATAGCCAATCAGGGAAAGTTCATCAGCAAGAACCTTCATGGATCGAAGGTACTCCAAAACAGAGGCAGTGCCTTTAGACATGGTGGAGAGTTTCTCCTTCAGATGGAGTACACGAGACCAAGAATGATTGGCAAAGACAGTGCGAAGCTGGGTCCAAGCTTCACGAGAAGAGGTGGCTTGTGAGATGATGAAGCAAGCATCATTATCGCAGGAGCCTAAAAGGGCCAACAAGAGGAGCTGGTCTTGTCGGAACCAATGAATGTAAGCGGGGTTTTTTGTTTCTTTATGATCAACGACACAAATGGGAGAGGGTGGTGGAATGGAACTAGTAATATATCCTTAAAGACCATAACTAATAAGGAAAGACATCATCTATTTAGCCCAGGCTACTTAATTGTTAGGGTTGAGTTTAATGGGTACGAAAGAGGTGACATTGATGGCAACAAGTTCAATAGATGGTGCATTGGAAGGGACGATCTGGGTGGGAAAAGTGTCTATTGAGGTTGAGGTTGAAGAAGCCATTTTGACAAAAAATGTGGATCGAAGAAGGAGGTGCTCGTTGGAGCCTTTATGACTCTGATACCATATAAGAGAAATAAAATAAGACGAAAAGCCCAACTTTATTTTTCTGGTGTGTCTAATATATATATATACACAGATGAGCAAGAGTGATAAGAAAGAGAGGAAGTGTACAGGAGAAATATTTACAGGTATAACAAAAAATATGCTAGTACAGGTTATTATACAGAAACGATGAGACGCAGGTGGATGTTGAATATTCCCTTATCATTTTCTATTAGCTAGATAAAGAAAAAAATTTATTAGAAAAAGGAAAGAAGGAGAAGAATTGGATATACAGAACCATGGACCAAAGCAGTGAAGCAAGCTGCTGCCATAATTGCAAAAGAAATGGTGGTGAATCCAGCTAGTTGAGCAGAACGGCAGCAAGTAAGTATCCACTCACTCACATGCGACTGGACCCTTCAAGCATGTGCTCATTGTACCTTGCTTAACGTGCATGTAAATATTGCCATGTTGTATTTGCAGCTTTTATGATCAAGTGTGCTTCAAGTCATACATGTAAATATTGCGCTTTCCTTTTTCTTTTTCTTAGGGTGAAAATTTTCCATTTTTTCGTGTAATTTTTAAGTTAAAGAAACTCTCATGTTTATGTCAAATTCTCGTAGACATGTTTTTATCAAAATTACTGAAGGGAGACACGTGACAAGTTTTTATATGAATAATTACTTGTTAGAGTGATTAATAGTTAACAAAATATAAGAGGGATACGTACTTAACTAAATAAATAAACGAATTTATTATATTTGGTCGGGCCGACCGTGCTGGAGCCGGATCCAGTCAAGACGACCCATGGGCCGATCAGTCCACTCTCGATCCACTCT
>JANVCQ010000003.1:33131645-33149159 GCA_025531925.1 Erythroxylum plowmanianum
ACCGCTAGACGACATACTTTCTAAGAGGAATTTAGAAGAGGAGAATGAAGTAAAGGGGACGTACCTATTTAGTGGTAGGGAATCGGAAATTCGAGCGGCAGCGAAAACAACCTCCGAGAATGAGAATAGGGAAAAAACAGAGGAAAGCAAGAAGACGGCAAGAAGGAAACGTGTGCGAAGAAAAGCAAACCGTCCGCCTACTCCAAACATTTATAGTGAAAACTCTCGAACCAAGACCCACCCAAAGCTCGACACGTGGAAAGAATCCGGCCTACTCATGGACACGCGGCACGATCCATGCGGAGATAAATTAGGGTTAATCGAAATTCGGACGGGCGCGAACAGTTGAAAAGACGTGCTGGACAGCTGGGTAACGGCTACAAAGACGAGACGGTTCAGATTCTGAAAGCTGTCAAATGCCCTCACGCGCCCGCTAATGGAGACAACTAGTAGGCACCCGACCAACTGAAATTACCGGGCCGTCCATGGCCGGGCAATGAGCACAGCCCGACCAATCGATCATTCCCTTTAGCTGACCAACGGACGAGCTATATCCCGAGGCTCAATCGATCGTCCCCACCATGAGTCGTCCTATGACCAAGCTATAAAACCTCTGTATACTCCTCTGACCCTTCTCTTCGCTCAGACTCGAGGAGTAGGGGGGCTTATGGTCGGGCCGATCGTGCTGGAGCCGGATCCAGTCAAGACGACCCATGGGCCGATCAGTCCACTCTCGATCCACTCTCCAAAGATCAGTCCCACATCCAACAATCAAGTTAGTCCAAGCCCAATATTAAACATAATAACATTCAATATTTATTCAATACATCAATATTTATAATTTATTTTTTTATATTTCATTAATAATTTACAATTTATTGACGAATGTAATATGATAATAAACTAAATATTTCATTAATTTTTTATTTGACTCAAATAAATAATATGATCATTTTTTATTTATAATTCTTATTCTATATATAAATATAATTTTAATTTGACTAATTTTCCTAGTAACAAATAAAATTAGAAATTATTACTTATATAGTATTATTTATATATAATAGAATAGTAATCTTTAATATGTAATATTAATCTATATTATTAACATATAATGAATTTCAATTTTAATATAAATACTAAATTGCGTCTTTTAATAAATTTTATTTATTATTGAATAATAAAGTAAGATGTTTCAAGTTCTTACGGTTTATTTTATAGTTTGTATTTCTAAAAATTGTAAAATTAATTAATGATTTTATTATTAATAAATAATTATGTCCAATTTCTCATATCATATTAATTTTTTGTACTCAGTTTCAAGACTAATTAATTTTCTGTCCTATTGAAATATTAATTATTTTATCAATCTATTGAAAATAGTGCTAGTGTCGAATAATATTTTTTATAGTATTGGTCAATTAAAATTAGCGTTATTATTAAATTTACTATATCTCATTAATAAGGTGGATTCAGTGCTAGTGTTTAATAAATATTATTGTTAATATTTATTAAATCTTTATAACTTATTGGTTAATAATAAAATTTATTCAAATTAATTGTTAAATATTTATAAAAATATGAATTATGCATAAAAATTGATGATCTTACATAATACTACTTTATGAAAGACTTGATTGTGGAGTGAGAAGCTCTTGCTTCTCCCTTGTTTCCTTAATGCATTCAGTTATTTAGACCTCACTCTTTAATTCTCAATCATTGGACATTTTCTCCTCGTATCTCCTTCTTCAACCTTCTCTCTTTTTTTCTCTACAACCATTTATTAACCCCATTATCAACTTGAAGACTTTCCTTTTATGGAAGTATATCAGGAAATATTGAAGATTTCCCGCCCCTGAACTCTTACCTTTTCACCTAAAGTTCATGACCTCCTAACTTTGTTCAAGGCACTTAATAGCAGTAGTCTGGCAACCTAACTCAAGGCGCAGTTCCTATAAGATCTCCAGATCAGCCAACATCTTCACCTGCTAGACGCACATGACTCCAAGTTGTAGGAGATCAAAACGTGGTAAATGAAGAGGACATTTTCTTTTGCAAGTTTTCAAACAGTGCTTGTGCCATGAAAGTCTTAGAAGATGTTCCTTGACATGTTCAGAATAAGCTTATCATGCTTCAAAAATAGGGACCTAGAATAGCAATATAGGTTATCAAATCCACCAACATACTTATATGGATGTGTGTGATGGGACGGATTCAGAAATTTTTTTAAGCAAGGGCAAAATTTTAATGGGGGTAAATTTTTTTTTAATGGAGGCAAAATTTTAATGGGAGCAAAATTTTATTCTTTTAATGGAATCAAAACTTAAAATAAAAATTTTTTCATGTGAAATTTTTTAGAGGCAGTGGGGGCAAGTGGCCGGTGTAGCTCCGTCCCTATGTGTGCATGGTGTCCCAATCGAATATTGGACCCCCAGTGGCCTGAGAAACATTGCACATTTTATAGCATAAGCCTTTATGTTTAGATCTTGCGACAATTGAAATTAAAGAATAAAATTATGCAAGGATCTATATTCTGGTTGAAGCTATGAAAAACTTACCAAATGAAATCCCTATAATGAGGCTCATTGCTAATATGGAACTTGAGGAGGATATGGTCAAAGACAAATATGCTTAGAAGCCTAAAAAATCCTCTTTGAAGAAGATATGGAAGCCAACAGGGTTGATCTTTAGAACAAGTGATTATATTGAGCTAACTAATAATGAAGATGAAGGTAATCATAGCAAGAAGAGGGAACAAACTAATACTGATGAGGGTCGATGACAAAAGAATAACAATGAAGCAAATATTGTTAGTGACACCTCAAACAAATAGGATATTGTTGAGTTTTGACTCTTTTTTTTGTCTGATATTGGTTAGGGAAAACAATTGAGATAAGACTCTTGCCTATATAAGGAGGTTGCTACCTCCTTGGTTAATACACCAATACAAAGTCAAAGATTTGTATAACAAATTTGACTCTAATTAAATTCTTCTTTTAAGGTGAGAGTTGGAGCTAGTTTTTGGTATTTCTTTGTAGGTGTGTTGATGTATTAGGGATTTGGGTTAGAGGAAAAATTGTGTGATTATAGAGATTTTTAACATAGTGGATTTTCTTCTCATTGCTCGTGGTTTGTTCTTCAGTTTGGGAGTTTCTACATAAATTCTCTTGTGTTGTTATTATTTCTCTATTTTATGATATTTTTATCTATAAAACATCCTTGGGTGTGGGTTCAAGAGGTCTAAATTTTCAAAAATTGATATCAGAGCTAAGGTGTGTTTTTTTCTTGAAAATTCTAAGTATGCTCTGTAGTCGCAATTTTGACTGATCTTCCACATCAGAAAAAATTTTCTTGAGAAAGATTCATTTAGTGCGGTGGAGCTTTGGTGTGGTAGTGTGAAAGTGCATGTCTATGAAAGTTCTGGCTAAGGAAAGACTTGGTATTTAAATGTGTCCTTTGTGACCCACCTTTCTTTCCTAGAAACTTACTTGGTGTACTACTTATTTCTTCAGTAAAATTCATCAAGGTAAAAGAGAACAGGAAAAATTTTAGGAAATAGGGTTTTGAATCCCTTTAATTTGAGGTGGAGAAATTCGATGGGAGAATTAATTTTAGTTTGTCGCACGTGCAAATCAAGGACATTTTGATTCAGTCGGGGTTACACAAGGTATTGAAAGGTAGATAAATCCCTGATATCAACACTACTACTAGTGATACTGGCAAAGCGGCTAGTATGGACAGATCTAGTATGAGCGATGAAGATTGGGAGGATCTGGATTTGAGAGCAGCAAGTGGGATACGATTGTGTTTGCTAAGAATGTCCTTGCGAATATGCATGGAATATTTACAACAAAGGAGCTCTAAGAAAAGCTCGAGGAGTTGTATCAAACAAAGGGCATCTCAAATCAAGTGCACCTAAAGGAGCAATTTCATACACTGCGGATGAGAAAAGGTACTACAATTTCAGATCATTTAAGTGTTCTTAATGGGATTGTCTCTGAACTGGAGGCAATTGGAGTTTATAAAGATGATGAGGATCAAGATTTGAGACTCATCTGGTCTCTTCCAACTTCATATGAACACATGAAACCTATTTTGATTCATGGAAATGAGAAGATAGTTTTTTTTAAAGTTACCCAAAAACTTTTTTCAGAAGAGAAAAGACTGGGTGGTGGAAGAAATGTTCCTCCTGAAGACTTAGTTCTGGTGGTAGCTAAATATCAAAAGAAGAACTCCATGAAGAAAAATATAGTATGCTGGACATATGGACAATCTGGGCACGTGAAGAAAAATTGTTCGAGAGATGGAGCAGGTTCGGCAAGAGGCTCTGGGTCAGTTAATGAAAAGATTGACAATGTCACTAACATTGTCTCCATGGATGATGATTTTGTTATTTAAGAAAGGGGGCATGTACATCCTCGTGGCATGCCGCTAATCCCAAAGTTGTCATGATAAAGGATGTGTTACTGATAACGGGTCCACAAGTTTGCACACAGGCATTGGTTTGGCATTAATGCAAGGTGTGTGGTGGAATTTATGTCAATAGCTGATGGACTTTCAGAAAAGCCAAACATGGGAGTTGCATCATAATTTTTCAGCAAGGTTATTTTTCAACATGTGCCAAAGTAAAAGGCTTGGAATTGGTTTATTCTGAGTGAGTATACTTTTATGGTAGAGCATGATAATTATCTACATTGAGAGTTATGTTATTTTCAGGAGATCTTCACTGAGGTGGAGTGTAATTGTGCGATCAACCAAAGTCGCCAAAGTGGAGATTGTTGAGTTTTGGCTCCTTTGTTTATCCTATTTTAGTTGAAAAAAATAATTGGGGTAAGAATCTTGCCTATATAAGGAAGTTGCTACCTCCTTAGTTAATGCACTAATACAAAGTCAAAAATTTGTATTAAAAAATTGAGTCTAGTTAAATTCCTCTTTTGAGATCAGAGTTGTCGAGTTTGTTTTTGATATTTCTTTGTGAGTGTGTTGGTGTAGGATTGGGTGAGAGGAAAAATTGCATGATTGTAAGAATTTTTCACATAGTAGATTTTCTTCTCGTTGCTCGTGGTTTTTTCTCTGATTTGGGAGTTTCCAGATAAATTCTCTTGTGTTGTTATTATTTCTTTATTTTCTGATATTTTTATCTATAAAATATCCTTGGATGTGGGTTTGGGAGGTCTAAATTTCCAACAGATATATTAACCACTAAAAAGAAAAATTAGGATAAGAACGTAGAACTTTCTAATAAAGATCTTAAGGAATTGAAATACAGAGTGAGAAACACTCAAAGCCAAGAAGTTACTACTTAAGCAACACAAGGCAATTTGGATGGTCTGTACACTTTGGGAAGAAGAAAATCTAACAGGAAAAAGAAAAAAAGAATTCTTCCATAATGGAATTATGATAATAGATGTATGGAGTTTGAAGAATTTAAATTCCCCTTCAAAATAGTTATCTATTAAAGATTGATAAATGAAAATAAGCTTCACTTGTTTGGCATTTTGGAGAAAAGAATAAAAAAAGATGACTGGAACTTTCTCAACTTTTTGTTTAACAATTGTAGAATGTTGGATAATTACTTGTGTCATCACAATGGCAAACTTTTGGTTCTATACAATGAGGACAATATGGAGCTACAAATAGTTGACAATTATGGACAAATGATTCACATAAAGATCAAGCACAAGATAAAGCAAATAATAATATATGTTATAACAATGTATAGCTTTAATCACATATTCCAAAGGAAAGATCTTTAGAGTAAGCTAAAGGAACTATCATTGACTATTCAACTCTCATGGCTCATTTGAGGTGATTTTTATTCCATGTTACATCCTAAAAAACAAAAGCAAATAGTAGTTTGAAGAGTTATTGTAGTGAAGCAAAGAGTAGTTTAAAGAATTATTGTAGTGACTTTAAACAATGTATAAAAGATATTCAGATAAAGGACCTAACTTTTGGTGTTAATTTTTAAACACGATCTAATAAATAAAAAGGAGTTAGTTTGTTAAAAAGAAACTAGACAAGAGTATGGGAAATTTAAAATGGTTTCTATCTTTTCCCAAATTACAATATTCCCTAACATAAGCTGCTCTGATTAGTCACCCACTATAGTAAACACTTCATATATGAACAAACCCAAAAGATCCCTATTTAGGTTCTTATCTGATTAATTGGCCTTGATCTAGTTGTCAACAATGGAATCAGTGGAATGATGGAAGGCACCAAGCAATTCATATGCATAAGGAAGATTTAGATGATTAAGGAGGAGCTCAAGATCCTTAATAAAGAAAGAGTTGGTAATACTTATCAATCTTTATATGTAACTAAACAGCTTTTAAAGAGTACAAATGAACCTCTACATAAACACTACTAATCCCACTCTTTAGGATCTTGAAAAATAGGCTCTTTAGAAATTCTCCTAATCTTTACAGATTGAGTGCTCATTGATGAAGCAAAGATTAAGGGAGTTATGGATAACTAAAGGAGATAGGAATTCCTCAACTTTCGTTGAAGAGTAATTACAATGAATTCAACAAATAGGATAATTTCACTTCAAAAGGATGATAAACTACTGACATCCTAAGGAGAACTAAAAATGGAAGTGGAAGTTTACTTCAACAGTACTTTGGAAACTCCATCCAATGTTATTTTCTCATATCAGTTTATCAAAGAGGTGATTCAAGTCCATCTCTCTCATATTGATGTTGAGATATTGTCTAAATATACATCTCGACAATAGATAGAGAATGCCTTAAAATCCTCAAGTCCTCTATAAACTCTAGGCCCTAATGGTATAAACTTTCTCTTCTACCAAAAGACTTGCAATCTCATTGGAAAAATGATCTTAGAAGTAACAGAAGAGTTTTTCAGAGAAAGAAAGTTCTTGAAGGAGATAAACATAACATTTGTCTACTTAGTTGTTAAAGGACAACAATAGGTTTCAGTCAAAGATTTTTACCCCATAGCCTACTACAACTCCATATATAAGCTGACCTAAAAAATTTTAGCTGAAAGGATGAAGAAGGTTTTACCAATACACATTGGCTCTCAACAAGGAGCTTACATAGTTATGAGACAAGATGGAGACAACATCCTACTTTTACAAAAACTTCTCATAAATTATTCAAAGAAGAGAGGAGGTAGGAATTGCATTCTAAAAGTGGATTTTCATAAGGCATATGATTTCATGGACTAGAAATTCATCATTAATTGCCTAAAAACCTACGGCTCCCCAAAAATATTCATATAATTTCCTGATTATTGGATAGAAGAGTGCATTACAAGGGTTTCATATAATGTCTTGATTAATGGATTAAGGGCTTGAAAGGTTTAAGCTCACGTTATCCATCCTCTATTGTAATGAAGGTTTACAATAGAATACTGACAAGAATTATTGAAAGAACTAAGCTCTACAAACACCATTCTAAATGTAAAAAGAATGAAATTCTAAGCCTGAATTTTGTAGATGACTTGCTCCTTTTTTCATAGGCTGATTAACACTCAATATCCACTTTTATGACTTCATTGAAGATCTTCATACAGATTTAGGGATTGAAAATTAACAAGGAGAAAATTGGAATTTTCTCTCAATTAATTCATCTCAAAATGCACAGTGATTCTCTATTCTAACATTATTCAATCTCTAGGATCTCTCATTCACCTATCTAAGCATTCCAGTGAATTTCATAAGAACTTCCTACTTAGATTTCAAACATTTACTAGAGAAAATATCATTAAAGATAAGCAGCTAGGGCTCTAAATCTTTATTCATGGTGGGCAAGGCTCAACTAATTGCTTTAATATTAAGTTCCATAAATGTCTATTAGGCATCTCACTTGGTTCTACCTAGCTTAGTTATCAAATCAATTGATAAACTGCTTAGGAAGTTTTTATGGAGTAGTAGTCTTAGTGGTGGAACCAAAGAAAGAATTCCAAAAAAAAAAAGAAAAGAAAGGTGGATAGGGTTTTACAATCATAAAAGTGGTAACTTGAAAATGCTAGTAAAGAGATTATTGAGACTTATCAAGGATAGGAATTCTCTTTGGGTCATATAGATTAACAACCACTATATCACGAAGTCTAACATTTTGATCACAAAAAGCCTTACAAGAACTTCTGCCACTATGCGGAGCAAACTGAAATTAAAGGAAAGGATCAAGCAATCTTTTTTCTAAAGTTGGGAATGGGAGTAGTATCTCCTTTTGGTATGATAGGTGGTCCATATTATAAATCATGGACAATTAGCTAGCTTTATATGACCTAAAGCATAGCTTTTAAGAGGATGCAATAGTACAATAAGTCTTAACTAACAACGACTTACTATCTAAGAGGATAAATGATCATAACATGAAGTCTTTTCTCCTAAAGATTAGGACTAATTCTAGAGAGATTGATACAGTGGTCTGGGCACATATAAAAATGAGAAATTCTCAAACATATCAGCTAGGAGATTACTTTGGAACCTTAAACCTACAACGATCCGTTACAATCTACTAAGGGCCTTACACTTACTTTAACTAGTAGTTAGGGAAACATTTTCCACAATTAACATATTAAACTAGTATTTGAGCATCCCTAACATATGTCATCTGCGTTGAAGAGATGAAGAGTCTATAGATCATCTTTTGTTCTAGTACTCATACTCGAATAGGGTATGGAAAGTGGTGAGATAGAAATGTGGATTGCACAATCCTCCTCAATCTTAGTAAAGACATAATCATATGGAGCATCAAAACAACACATAACACCTTAGATAGGGGAAGGATTTACAAAATTGGTTTATCTTACCTATGGCCATGCCTTCAAAATATTCCCAAAAGTAATGAACTCTTCACAGAGGCTGTAATTGCCCAAATTATAACTCACGTTTGCTCTGTCCGTAAAAAGATCAAGATTGACTCCAGAATGAACATAATTAGGGTATCATGTAATTAGGGAATTATGACTTTAAGCGAAAGTTGAGTAATGCATGCACATAGGCATACTATGCACATGTTTGCATATTAATTTTAATGTCATGTTTCTCCTCTTAGTATTAGACATTTTGAACTAATGTGGTCTGAAAGTTGTTGGCTTCTTGTAATATTTTGTAGCCTTTTAATTCACGGCCTTTGGCAAATGAAATATTATTTTTATTCAAAATAAATTAATATACATGTCAAGTGTTTACTTGTACTAAAATAAGTAATGATACGTAGATATGATAATATAATAAAATTACAAAATTATAATATTTACTCATAGAAATCATCAAGTAATTAATGGATTAATAATATATATGAAAAATAAAGTATGAGAAATTGATCATTTTATTTACTAGTACTAGTACTAGTATATAATAAAATAAAAATTAATTTATTATCATCTAACATATTAAGCATATGGTGAATTATTACTTCCATAGCTATTAATACTTAACATATTTTATAATTACATATTATAAATTACTAATTTGTATATAAATACTAATATGCAAATGCTTCATATTTATTAATAAGCAATCACATATTTATAATTACGTAATATATATTTTATATTTATAAATATAATAAAATCAATAAATTAATTTTTGAATTACTTTCACTTGCCTATTTTGACTTATTCTCATTGATAAAACTAAAATTTGTAGTAGAGAAAGATGATCGATGGGATTATGGAGAATTTCATAAAAGCATAAAAATTTTATGAAAACTCTCAAAATTATAAGAAATTTTAGTAAAAAGAAATATATTTCGAGGTCAAACTGTCAATATATCAGGTTATGCTCTCTTGTTAGTGTCGAAGGATTATTAGATCCTACAGACAAATGTACTGTTATGCATTATGGAAGTTATTCTTCGTAACGTAGAACCCTACTTACTGACCGATTGAGAACCTATGATAGCTTATTTGCTAAGGCCATCTTCAATCATAACATCAAATTTTTACACTAAATTTGGTGTAAAAAGGAATATTCTAAAAATCTTTTTACACCAAATTTGATATTACTCCAACCATTATATAGCAAATTTTTACACCAAATTTTTTTCAAATAATATACTACAATAATTTAGTTATTAACTAACTTAATTTATATTTATACAACGACAATAATTTGGTTATTAACTAAATTAATTTATATTTATACAACAATTTATATTTATTTATTTTTTTATTAAAAATTAAAATAAAATCATTATTCTTACTTAATTAATATATATACTTTATATTAAATTAATATGATTTATAAATAGTGTAAAATAATATATTCTTTAATATATACTTTGTAATGATATATTTGATGTAAAGTAATATATATTTTAAATTTAATTATTTAGTAAATTATGTAAATAAATCAATTTGTGAAAAAGGCATAAAAGGAATATGTTAAAAAAGAAATAGACCAAGTTGTTTTTTTACAACTTTTGGTGCATGAATTTGGTATTTTGGTGCAAAAAATCCACTCCAAGGAAGACATCAAATCTTTACACCAAAATGGTGTAATGAATAGTAACACACTAAATTCAGTGTGTTACTATTCATTGCACCATTTTGGTGTGAAGATTTGGTGTCTTCCTTGGAGTGAATTTTTTGCACCAAAATATCAAATTTAGTGTTTTGATGCCTTGGTTGGAGATGGCCTAAGATATCTTTAAGTTGACTTCAATCCAAATAAGTAAAACAAAAGGTTAAATCTTGATTTCAATGTAAATATGATGAATTATATACATTAGATGTATGTGAATATGATGTATGTATAATTTGATTCTCAAGAGTTTAAAATCTCCTGCCATTATGTATTTGAAAATAGTTGTTTTCCTCAAATTGTGACATATTTCAAATTATAAAGTAAAGGTTTACAAGTGAATCGCACAAAATACACTACAACAAAGTTAATCTTTGGTTACGAAAAAAATCGTTGCTAAAAGGTGTAAAAAGCATCACCTATAGTTTTTAGCTACAATTTCGTTTCGTTACCCAAAACGTCATCAAAGCACTGTAGCTGAAAACTATAGGCAACATTTTTAGAAATCTTCGCTAATAGTTTTTTACTATGCATTATTTTCGTAGTAAAAACTATTAGTGACGTTTTTAAGAATCGTCGTCAATAGTTTTTTTAAATATAAAGTAAGTAATTAATTCATTCAAAAAGTGGAAATTACATAATAATTCAAAGTTACAACTCCATGGGGAGGACTTAATATAAGATTCTAGTAACTATAATAACAGGAAATAAATAATAGCATTATTTATAAGTTCAGTTGCAACTTAATATGATTGGAAATGCATTGTTGATTTGCAGTAACCATGATTGTCATTCTTAGCATGAGGTAAAATTGCATCCATTTGAATTGCTTGAACTCTTCTGCCTTTCCAAAGATTTTAGTATTTTTACTCCTCTAAATATAATGCACCATTATAGAAAAGGTAATCCTGAAGTTATGGCTACGCTACTTATTCGTAGTTAAAAACTATTAGCTATATTTCTATAATCGTAATCTCGAAACGTAGCCAAATGTTTTCACTACATTTCCAAAATTGTAGCTAATAATATTTAGCTACGTTTCTAAAATTGTAGCCAAAAGTTAGGATTTATGGTTTAGAATTTAAGGTTTAGGGTTTTAGATTTAGGTTGGCTACGATTCTGGAAATGTAGCTAAATATGATTAGCTACATTTTGGAAATGTTGCTAAAACTTTTTAGTTATGTTTCTTGAATCATAGCCAAATGTTTTTAGCTATATTTCTGAAAACGTGGGCAAATATTTTTAGCTACATTACATAAAATGTAATCATATATTTTTAGCTACATTTTAATCAAATGTTGTACGGTTTTAAGATAACTTATTTTTTACATTTTTAATCCATATTATTGTATATAACGTGCCGATATATTTTTTATTGTAAATTTATTATATAAAAATTGTACAAATATAATTGATAATTTGAAGCATTGTATATAAAAAGTAAAATATCATTAATACAAAAAATAATATTCTTCATATACAAGATTTTAATTACAACTTTAACAATTCTTATAGACAAAATAATAAATATAGAGACTATTTTACAAATTATAAATATCGAGATAAAAAAATTATATCGTAACTGAATTGACTAGCTAGGTTTTTCCATGTCGATGAGCCTGTAATAATCCAAAAAGCTTAGTTAAAATATGCTAAAAATATTGTGAGTATTGAAACAATATGTTTTAATTGAAGCAAACATCACATTACTTTACCATTCACGACATAATCACTCAGGAGTTACCTCTTCATCAATTTTGTAATCTAAGAAAAAATATTATATTTAAATTATAATATAAACAAGAATGAAAAGAAAAAAGTATAAGAGATGTAATTAATACGATTCACTTTTATCTTCATTACTATCATAATTCGAGCCAAATATTTTGCTAACTAATTTATCATGTTTGGATAATTTTTCTCGAGTGTATTGTAATTCAACCTTAAGTGTCTCGTCTTCCTCTTAAAGTTATTGAATGACCGTTTGACTAGATGAGGTTGAAACTTTTGGCTTGGGGCCAAAGCCAAGACCTTTGATATAACCAGAATATGTACTATTCTAAAATTAGTTTCTCTAACAACTATTGATTCTTATTCTAAAATTAAAAAACCAATATTCAATGGAAATGTTGTTACTTACTACTACATTAATAAATGAACTTAAATGTTAAACAAAGTTGTATACTTACATAGTTTTTTCTTCTTCTTCTGACATCCACTCCTTACCTAGTGAGTGATTTTGTATAGTGTGATCCTATCATACTCTTGTCTATATAGTTCCTTCTCACTATATTTTATGAAAGAAAAATATAAGGTCCAATAAATGATATAGTGCTTAGTAATATAATTATAACTTATAACCAAAAGACAACGAAGGATGCTGGAAACACGAGTGAGGAGGAATGGGGGAGGAGGCTAGAAATGTAAAGTAGGAGGATAGTGGATGAGGAGGTTAGAAAAGTGAGAGAGGAGGACGGTGGAGGAGGCTGCAAATGTGTGAGAGAGGAGGACGGTGGAGGAGGTATATGATGAAAAAAAAAGTCGTATTAACTGAAAAAAATAACATCATTTTTGTGCATATACACTTCATTTGGTGATGCTTTCATAAATCGTCACTAAAGGGTCAACCTTTGGCGACCTTTTAACAACGCTAGCTTTAGTGAAATCGTCATAAAAGGGTAACCCTTTGGTGACAATTTTGTAGAAGCATCGCTAAATGCTGAGCCTTTGGTGACAATTTCGTATGGAATTAAAAGGATCAACCTTTAGCGACTATAATACGTCTTAGTTACTACTCTTCGCGTAAGCGTTCTGGGCTTCCTTCCACCACTTGTGAAATTAGATAAATGCCTTTATAATGGCTCTATTAGTTAAAATGTTTCCTTTCCTACTAAATTCTACCTTTGCCGCTTGACTAATCGTCACTAAAGGTTAGATCCTTTTTAATTCCATGCAAAAACGTTGCCAAAGGCCTATCATTTGGCGAAGCTTCTACAAAACGGTCACCAAAGGGTTACCCTTTTGCGACGATTTCACTAAATTGTCACCAAAGGGGAAACTTTTGGTGACAATTTTACAAAAATGTCACCAAATCTTTAGCCTTTGACGAAGATTTAATTATATATAATATGCAAATTTTATATAATAATATAGAATTTATATATAATAAATAAAGATATATGATTAAATAGAACAATATGATAACTAATTAAGATATGGCAAAATTTATTTATTATCTATACATTTATATATCATTATATTAATTACTATATAACATTATATTATTTACAATTATTATCTATACATTCATGTATTATTATATTATTGCAATATATTTTAAAAATTGCAATATAGTTAAAAATGGAAATTAAATATTAAATGTTAAATAGAATATATAAATATAATTGATAGAAAATACATTTGAATATAATTAGAATTACAAACTTCATATTAAAACTATTTGAAAATTTTGTCACACCATATAAAATTATAAAATCATATATATATTATTGGGTTTGTAAACTACCAAAAATATATTCATATCCTTTTACGACAATTCTGAAAAACCTTTGGTGGTGCTTTTGTGAAGACTTATTTTTAACGACCATGTTACAAAAATCATTGTCAAATGCTTAGCCTTTGATGATGATTTTTAAAATTGTCACTGAAAGCTTATTTTTAGTTACAATTTTTAAAATGTAGCCAAAAATTTAGCTACAATTTTTAAAATGCAGCCAAAAAAGAAATAGCCAAAAGTGGTAGTGAATGAAAAAATTTGTACTTGTAATTGTAAGTTAATCGGTACATATTTCAAATTAAATCTAGTATTTATTCCAAAATAAAGAATTAATGCATTATCCTTTTCATAAGTCCTTTCCCATTATTTAATTACTATTAGAAAAGACCGAACATAATTTTCTTGATTGATATAAAAAAATGGTTCGAGAAACGTCTGAACATTAAATGAAAGTAATTGCAGGTGAAGCCAATCTATCTGTGATATCTATGAAATATATGATTAAGGTTAGGCGTTGCTTTTGAAAAATAGCTCCTTAAGTAGGTGTTGTAAGCAAGCACTAAGAGAGTTGTTAGGAATAACAAACGGAATGGAGAAATTGATTGGTGGATTAATGTTGCCGTTTCCATTAAGGCAAGTGATTAAGAATCCTGTAACATCAATTTGGTCCATGTTTAGAATAAATGTAAGTGTAATTAGTAGACTCTCAAGAGAAACAAAAGCAAGAGAGTGATAAAGATGGAGAATTTGTAATCCTTTGTCTTTTGTCCAAATCAGCAATCGATATGTGTCTTGACCTACAAGATAACCCTGTAAGAAGATAAAGGAAAGGTTGGAAGAAATGGGCTTGGAATTGTGCAAGAAGATTGTTAGTTGCTTCACTAGCGGAGAAAGAAATGTGCCACCAAATGATATCCAGTAGTTTAGTAGGTCTCAACTACTATTTGCTTTTGCATCTCCAAGTATCATCACTAGTGCTCTAGAAATTATCAATTTGATACTATTCCCACTCCTTCCCTTTCTGCTACATTTGGTTGCTTGTAGAGAAAGGTTGAGACCGAAAGTTTTGTTAGAGGGTCTGATTAAACGACTAACGCAACCTTATAAGAGGGTAAATGGTCTTATGAAGGTCCAAATGGTATAAATGATGAATTGGTAGCTGGAAGATAAAATCGAAAATTCTCATTCAAATAGGATTTGCAAATAATTTTAGGGGACGTTTGGTTTGAGGGTTTGGGAATGAAGGAATGAACTAATTGTAAAAAATAGTGTTTGCTTTGGAGTTTTCAATTCCAGGGGAATGAATTTATTTCATTAAATTTGAGAATCTACTAAACCCACCAAAGGGAGTGGGTATCAAGTTTTCATTCCAATCTAGTGGTTACTACTATTTATCGCCTTAATACTCTCCTTACCATCATCGAACTGTCATCTTCTCATTCTTCTCATTTTTTACAAACATATGGAGATGGCTCCAATAAACATATGAAGAGCAAATTATTTTCATTTTTATTGAGGGTAAAAATGGTATTATATTGTCTTTCATTTCTATTAATGCAACAAATCAAACAACATTATTGATATTAATACAGAAACCCAAGTTACAAATCAAACATCATTTTTTTATTTTTCATACCTATCCTCATCCCCATCTACTATTATACCCATATCTATAACCAACCTTTGTGCTCAAACTAAATGCCCCCTTAAATGATATTCTACTTTTGAATATTAGGTGTGTTGAAATTCAGGTTGTGCATACTTTAGTATACAGCAGGTGTTGAAGTTGAAAATTTATGCTAAGCCTCGTTTAACTTAATTGGCCCACATATTGAATTTATGCACCTGGACTAAAATACTAATTTAATCAGGCCCATTGACCCAACAGAAAACAAGAACACATTTGATTCTAAGTTTCCATCTGTGATCTTGGCCATTCAAAAACTAAGAGAGAAAAACAAAGATGATGCATAGAGGTCTTGCTGCTTAACGTCCAACTTTTTCTAACATCAAAACCTTTGCTGCCCTTAGTCAATGTCTCAAATTTAAAAATCATACATTCATATGTTGTTAAGACTTTAGTGAATTTTCTTCTTTAACAATTTGGTTTTTATATCAACTTGATCAATTAAAGTTTATTTATGTTTGAGGACATGAGACCTTTTTTTATTTAGCACTTTATAAAAAATCTTATAGATTGTAAAGTTATCTTAATTTTTAATAATTTTAAATTTATCAAAAGAAAATGTTTTTAGACTTTTACTATATTACTTAGTGACAATGTAGATGTAGTAAGCCTGAGTATATGTGGATTAATAAAAAACGATTGATGTGGTGTAAACTAGCCCGAATAATGTAACTCATGTATCTATAATTTGACTTATGTGTTAATATTCTTTAAACCAAAGCAAAAAACCTAACCAAAATGATATTTAACCTAAAAATATGATTTATATATGCATTTACGTGGAAAAAGAGACAAATTCTTCAACAACTTTTTTTTTATATACTTTGATTAGTTTTAAGGAAGGAATAAGTGACGACATTAGTAATTACTGAGATTGGTTAAGATTGAAATTATTAGTCATAGTCTTCCAGTAAAGGTTAAAAATTTGTTGTTCCGATGATCAATCCTCTTATGAATTGCAACATAAAGGCGCTGATAATCTCTATGTGCCATTCTCTTAGTTGAGATTGGAATCCTTAAGTATTTGAATGGGAGTTTCTGACTTCTAAACCCTAAATTATAAGAGTGTGTTCTTTATTTCTAGTTTATCTACAACGACAAACAATATGCACTTAGCTTTGCTTATAGCTAAGCCAAACGACGGGTTATTGTATTTTGATGTTATCGATGGAAATTAAAGACGGTATATTTCGTCGATAAATTGAAAAACCTATACAACACCGTGTGCTTATGACTGAACATTATTAAGTTGAAGAAAACGACCTCACTTGTTTTAACAACAAATGATGTTGTTTTGAAAACGTTATAAGCTCCCGAATATCTTCACCCCCCCCCCCCCCCACTGTCGGCTCTCCTTCTTTGTTCTTCTCCTCCCTGCTGTGTCTGCTGCGTCTTCTCCTTCGGTGAGTCATTGTTTGTCGTCGGCGGCGTGGTGGAATGGTGGTGGTGCGTCAGAAGGGGTAGGCACTATTATTGTTTGCTTTTGTTTTCCTTCCCACCCCCACCTGTACGTGTATATGCCATTAATAATGTCAAATTTTTTGTGTTTGTTTGAGTTATTTGTTTGGTATGTTTGAGTCTTTTGTGAATGGGTAATAAAATTTTAGGTTGATATGTTAGTGTTCGAAGGTTAAGTTCTCAAAAAAAATTTTAAAGTTGGGATGATTTGTTGATGCATATGAAGTGTTTGATGAAATACCTCATATGCATTTTGGTTAATTTGTGAAGGTGGAGTTCCCTTCTTTATTTCTAATTTTTGTTAATTTGTTAAGTAGAAATATGAATCAATTTCTAATATTTGTACTT
>JANVCQ010000003.1:33150563-33182237 GCA_025531925.1 Erythroxylum plowmanianum
GATGTGTGTTAAATAGAGTTAAAAGAATATGGGTGGGAGAAAGGTTTAGGAACTAACTCCTAAAGACCCAAGTTTATGTGAGTACCTAGACCCTTCGATATCTTTTCCTTGTAGATCAATATCAAGTGGCATGAAATGAATACTAATAGTTGGGATTACCTCTATGGATATAAGATGAGAAATATTAATGGTATCTCCAATAATTAGTTTCAAAAGAAAATTACTAAGAGCCATCATATGAGTCAAGTAAGGAAACTAGTGATACTAAAACCTAATCTTCATGATGCATTGATTACGGAGAGCATACATTAGATATTGCTTTAATATAGGATTGCAATGATGGTGTGATTCACGTGATGAAGAATGAAGGGAGTTGGTCTTTTAGATTGCCACTACAAGAAAATAATAACCGGCTCAACTAACGATTTTACTGAGTGCAATTCAAAAGAGCATAGCAGAGATGGAAGCAACGCAATGGATAAATACCATATTGGAATGTCTTAGTAAAATCTAAAGGTTATCCATACATACATATATAGATGTATGAGCTACAATTTTAATTGTTCTTTGCTAAAAATTTATCACGTATTCTAAACTGTGCACAAGCGGATGTATTATATGATTGTTTTAAAATATCCCGCTTTATAAAATGTTAACAATTTTGTTCTTGGTTGTAGGAACTCATTTGTTGGCAGTATTTATTTTCCGAACAAAATTGAAGAGAAGCTTTAGCAGGTTTGGAAATGACCTTACTTTCCTTATTTTTTTGCTATATGAACAATGACTTTGCACACAATTTAATCAAAATTGTTTCAATTTCTATTTTATTCATGGTAGCTCTGTCATCATCTTCTTTAACGTACTTCGGAAAGATCCTTCTATATGTCGGTTGAGGTCAGTGAATATGTTTTCGACTACAGTTTTTTGAACTCGGTTTAATTTGGGTATTTGTTTGTGGTTTGTACTTTACTTTGCTTATTCAATTTGGCTTGCATGAATTGAAACTTGTTTATGGTATGAACTTCGGTTTATCAGTGTATTAATATAGGATGAGTTTGACTTATATTATTGTTATGTCAATCTGTTATTTTATTGATGCTCTTTAATATGATTATGTTTTGTTTACTTTCATGTGCGAATTTTTACATGATTGTTTTTTTAATTGTATATGTTAAACTAATTTATTAATTTAAGTATTCATATTCTTATAAATACTTATTATATTTGGCACTAGTACATATATAATATAGGTTAAATATCAAACTTTTAACAATAATTCTATTCTAACATTTATGATTACAAACATATATGTTTGATCTTTAGTATACAAATCTTTTACATCTCAACCTATAAACCTTAACACATAACCCGTGATGGAACTCTCGTGAGGCTTATATGTAATTATTACCTGGAGCCTAGGAGTTAGAACGAGAACTTGTTCTGTTGAAGTCAAATTTCTTATCTTAAATGTTTTGTAATCTTTGGCTAACATTAATGATACTAACTATGGATTCACTATTTTGAATCAATAGTTTTCCAGAAATGAGTTTTCGGGATAGATCTTAGATGTATAGACAATTAATACCTGATCGTTTCATTAATCCTGAATTTGTTGAGGGAGTTGAAGTTTTTATTCATTATGCATGTTCTCAACCTGCATATATGGATGCGTCAAAGGTTCGATATCCATATAAAAAATGTAAACACAAATGTTTCCTTACTATTGATGAAGTTAATGGGCATTTGTTGATAAAAGGGTTTGTCCCCAATTATTCTGAGTGGACTCGACATGAGAAACTGTTGATTTCTAGTAGCTCAAGGGGTAATGAAGGACAATCATCTGTCAACTTAAATGAGTACGAAGGGGGGATTAGATTTAGAACAAATTATGTGGATGGTACTGAAAATCCATACATGCAAATGGTTTATGATGGGTTCGGTTATACCTTTCAGGAAAATAGGGTAAATCTTGAAAAATAACCTAACCCATAAGCAAAACATTTTTTTTTACTTACTACAATCAGCTAATTGAGATTTGTGGACAAATTGTGAGACAATGACCCAATTGTCTTCAATTGCTCGAATTTGAACATAAAGTCTGAAGGGCATATTTCAAACCGTAGTTTTGATAAAATTCTTGAATGATATAATGAATCATTACCTGCTGATCATATAATGGTTGATAGTTTTTACAATATGAAGAAACTTATTAAGGGTTTTGGTTTGCTTGTGGAAACGAGTGATTGTTGCAAATTGGGATGTATGTTGTATTAGGGAGATGATATGAACTTAGAAGGGTGCAAATTTTGTGGTCAATCTAGGTTTAAACCTAGAAAGTGTTCAATGAAATAGAAATTAGTACCATGAAAGCGGATGTATTATTTCTCGCTAACTCCAAGACTTCAAAGACTTTATGCTTCTAATGTTACTGCATCTTATATGAGATGGCATGCTGAACACGAACAGGAAGACAAAGTAATGAGTCATTCATCAAATGCATTGGCATGGAAACATTTCAATGACACCCATCTTGATTTTGCAGTTGAATGTTGAAATGTTAGGTCGGGATTGTCGACACCTTTTGGTCAATCTGGGCAGTAATATTCATCATGGCCAATCATAGTTACTCCTTATAATTTGCCTCCTTGGATGTGGATGAAAGAGGTATATATGTTCTTGATAGTGATTGTGCCAGGCTTACAAATCCGAAGCATAAAATTGATGCTTTCTTACAACTATTGATATCTGAATTGTAGTATCTTTGGGAATATGGTGTTCAAACATATGATGTCTCTATGAAACAGAATTTTGTGTTGAGGGCAGCTTTGATGTAGACCATTAGTGATTTTCAGGCATATTCCATGTTATCTTGATGGAGCACAATTGAAAAATTGGCTTATTCTCATTATGACAATGATTCTGATGCGTTTTATCTTCCAAATGGGGGCAAAATATGTTGGTTTGACAATCATAGGAAATTTCTTCCTTCAGATCATCCAATTAGGTGCAATAAACATAAGTTCATAAAGAATGGGATGGTAAAAACACCTCCTCCTCCTTTAAAAGCTGGTGAAGAGATTTTGCAAGAGATTGAAGAATTAGGCTTGCTGAAAGTAACTAAATTTGAAGTCGATGAAGTAAATACAAGCATTAGTCAAAACTTTAGTTGGAGAAAATGAAGCATATTTTGGGATTTGTCATATTGGAAAAAGAATTTGATATGTCATAATCTAGATGTGATGCATAATGAGAAAAACATTTTTGACAACTTGTTCAATATCATTATGAACATTGAAGGGAGGACAAAAGACAATGCAAAATTATGAGCTGAGTTGTAACTTTTTTATAGAGGGAATGAGTTACATAAAGATCTTCGCACGGGTAAATATCCAAAAGCATGTTACACTTTGGAGAAAAACAAAAGGAGCTTTTGTGTGAATGGTTAAAAGTTCTAAAGTTTCCTGATGATTTTGTTTCAAACTTGGCTAAGTGTGTTGACCTGAGGAAGTACAAATTATTTGAAAAGTCATGATTGTCATGTGCTTATGTAAAGGCTAATTCCAATTGCATTTCGGGAGTTGCTACCAAATAAGGTTTGGGAAGTTATAATAAAATTAAGTATATTTTTCAAAAAGTTTAACATCATCTGAATTCAAGTTGGTGGAAATGGAAAAACTTCAAAGGGAAATTCCAGTAAATCTATGCAAGTTAGAAGGGATTTTTCCTCCAAGCTTCTTTGACTGTATGAAGCATCTACCGGTATATTTAGCACAAGAGGTAAAACTAGCCGGACCAGTTCAATATCGATGGATATATCCATTTGAGAGGTAAGTCAACAAACATTATTGCAATAACCATATTATTATATTTTTACTACATAATTGTAATAACCATTTTCTCCAATATAGGTATTTGCATCACTTAAACAAATGTAAAAAACAAGGCCAGAGTTGAAGGATCGATATGTAATGCTTATTTAATTGAGGAATCTAGTACATTTTGTGGATATTATTTTGAGCCGCATGTTCACACAAGAGCAAGAAAAGTTTCTCGTAATGACGATGGGGAGGAACGAGTGACGTTGATGGTAACTTGTCAATTTTCACATATCCTGGACAAACATATGGATGTCTAATTAGAAGAATATTAATAGAAGAAGAAATAGAGGTTGCATATAGTTACATTTTATTAAACTGTCAAGAGGTTCTACCTTTCGTGCAGTAAGCTGAACATGATTATTTCCTTTAAATTTTTGTGTTGTTTATTACTGAAATACACAATAATGTATTTAGATTATACGAGGCATTGTTACGCAAGATAATGCCGAACAGCACACAGGATTATATAAATAAAGAAGTTGGAAGACACTTTCTTTGATGGTTCGAGAGATATGTAACTTTTCACTTACAAAAATTCTTATAGTTCCATACTATATTTAAGTGTTCGCATAACATTAAACATTAATGATATGATAATTTCTTTTATGTAGGCTGTAGAAAATCTAATAAAGAACAAGTTCAATTGTGATCTTGCAAAGGGGCCTTTGAGAATAGTTAAATCTTATCCGGTGTATTTCGTGAATGGATATAAATACCATACAGAATATTATGGGCATAGCATGACAACAATAAACAGTGGAGTTGCCATATAGGGAGAAATGATGGATTACTATGGTAAAATAATTGAAATACTAGAAGTTGAATATCCTGCTTTGCCAATTAAACATTGTGTGATATTTAAATCTGATTGGTATGACTCTTCTCTAAATGTTAGAACAAAAGTGCATAGCCGATACAATCTAGATGAAATCAACATAAGGAGAAGATTGAAACAATTTGAACCTTTAGTGTTGGCAGTGCAAGCAAAAACAAGTGTGTTATATCCCTTTTCCAAGCTTATAACGAGAAAAGATAGATTGGCTGGTGGTTTGCAAAGTTAAACCTAGAGGTGTTTTCCAATCACATGAAAAAGGAGAGTAGAGGGTTCAAACTGAAGCGTTTCAAGAAGATGTCACTTTTATAAATGCATCTGTGACATATGACGATAATAAACCTTTGAATGATCCATCTAACGAATATGTTCAAATTTTATCTAGAGAGGATAACAAGGGTTAGAGATTTGCAGAGGAGCCAGAGTTTGAACCTTATTCTTCTGAAGAAGAAAATGATTGTAATTTACAATTAAATTATGATAGTAATAAAATTGTTTTTGTAATTGAATATTTTAATCAACGTCATAAATTATTTTCTTTTCAGTATATTATGTACAAAATTTCATTAAAAATCTTATTCAAGAAATGTCGACATAGTGACTGGTTCCGGATGGTAGTAATTCCTTCTGTTGGGAGGAATGTGGCAAAATTGTTCCAACCCAATGAATAAACAATGTAGGAAAAATCACAACTTCATATTTCAAGGATCGTTTGCTTTCTATGACCAATCTTCTACTTCAAGGTGTTTAGTATGATCTGTACAAGGTTTCTTTTTTTTATTATGTACATCTCATTTCCTTTGATGAAGTTATTCTATATATTCACATTTGATGTTCTATACTACATATTCTTTTAAGCTTCCTTGAATCTCGAAGATGACATGTATGACGATAGAGGTGAGAGCGATGTTAGAATAGTATGTAAAGGATTAGGGAGATCTGTTTTTTTAGAAAATTCGTCAATTCGACAAACCTCATCTAGACAATTACGTATGCCTTAATATCCAATTTTGGTTCATTTAATGATTTTCTAAAATGACATTATGAAAGTTCTATACTATGTTTTAGGTAAATCTGTTTTGCTAGTAGTTCATGTGGAGAGTTAGTCTTCCATACTAAGGCCGGTGACTCATTCACAATATTCTCTACAAGTTTAGCCATAGCGGAAACATTGTTGCAAGAAAGTATTCTAAAGCATACATCTGAGGGAAGAAGTATCACTATTTCAATTGGTGCGTTCGAATATGCCAGGACCCTTATCAGAAATCCAGACATCAAGGACTCATTTACCTTTACCGACTCTCATGTCACATGGAATCAAACAAAATAATTATATCATTTTGATTTATCAACACAATATACTAGATAAGCTACTGAAAATTAATATATTGTTGTATCTGTAAGAATTTGTCAGCCTACGCCCTATTGAATGAAGGTCGTTATTGTTCTTCTTCTATAATTGTTAACTGTCATTTTCGTCGTTTGTACTTGAATATGACATTAAACAAATCACTTTATTTCCTTTTCCATATAGTGTGTCAAATATTGAATTCAAATTCATATATAAGTAGATATTTCGATCAAAATTGAGTTTCAGGTAAAAATATGGGACCAAAGAGACAACGTAAGGTAATGCAGCCTAGGTTTAGACGCATGTTCAGAGGTACTTACTATGAAGGAGGACCGTCACATTCTACAGCTCCCATTGACTCACCTCTTCCCCCTCTAGGGCCTACAGCTGCAGATGAGGCATCACCTATTGCAAGACATGCTACACCATCCCCATCCCCAACGCAGATATCATCCAATATCGTTTTATCGGATCAAGGAGACATCCACCAGCCTGGAACTGAGGGACCTGATGGAAGAAAGTACATAACAATTGTCAACAATCTGTAAGTGAAATCACATTAATCACTATTTGTTTTTAATTAAGTTATAGGGGTATCAGTTTTTTCATTGTATAAAATTACTTCTTATATTAGGTTGGTTCTCTCTGGACCGTGTTTCAGAAATATGATTTCTAAATTTAAAAAATGGATTGATCCTGAGGGTTATGTGTGGAAGAAAATCTCTCAGGCAGCAAAGTGATTTTACTAACAGGAGTTTGAGGTACAACAAAGATTTATTTTGTTGTTATATTGATTTATATATACTAATTACATTAATATTGTTACATTATAGTAGTTTAAATTTTTTCTTCTTATTTTAGAAATAACTTTTCTGGGATTCTTATTTCGACGCTAGCATATATAGACTATAGGAGAGGCGAGCTCGTACACGTTCTCCTGACTTTATTAGTGCGATACACAAGGCTTATGTACGACCGCCTTATATTTGAAACAAATATGAAGTCGATGGCAGGAGTATTAGAGAAGCTATGATTATATGTCCATATCAGGGCATAACTCCACTAATAGACATGGAGGCCCGAGGGGGAGAGTCTTCCCGTACATACAGGAGGATCAATAACCCACCATAAGCATGCACAAAGACTTGTAAGTATCTAAACTTCACATTTATTTTGTTAATGTTTAACTTTGCTGCATTATAGATATTGGTAATGATATAAATGTCTAGTACCATTTATGACTATGTTGAGTTGTTTTCTTTGTTCAACAAGGAGAAATATCATAAAAATAGAGGACACTCTGTCGAAATTTTTATAAAATGTAGTTCACATCTAACAATTTAGGTTAAATATGCAAAAAAAGTCTTTGGGTATTCCTCCTACACCTACTCAGCTGTTTTTGCACATTGACATAAAAAAGTATGACGGTGTGACATTTGTCAATAGCCGATGTAGAGAATTGAATGTATGTAAAATTAATGCATTATTATTATTTCTTAATAATAATCTCTTACTAACGTAAACATTGCTTCATAATAGAACCAAATAAAACAAACCATTCAGCGACAATCTTAGAAGGAACAACCTGTTGATGACACTTAGACGTATCTTGATGTTGTCAATGGTAGGGACCATTGTGGATAGATATTCGGGCTAGGTTCATTTACGAATACATATTATTCGCAGTCCTTCACATTCAGTACAACAGCATCTATCAAACCAATGCAATTGTCGAAAGTGATTGAGCTTCGGACCAAAGTGCAGACATTATTGGAACATATGGCTCAGCTGAGACAAAATGTGAAGCAGTTGAAGGGGAAAGGTAGCCCGTCAGAGCACTCGCCATCATTAGGACATGAGGATTATTATAATCATTTGCTTTCAATTACAATCAAAGACTTATTATAATGTACACTGTAATGTCTGTTTTTTCAATTAAGAAAATTTGAACTTTATATCATCAATTAACTTCTATTTAAAAAATTAAATATGTAACAAATAAATTTATTATGCACAGATATTTCGCAACTGTTGAAATTAACCATTTTTCATAAGATCATCAAATAACGTTTAATATTGGGATTCTTATAAAAACATTCCTAACATCCAATTACCGACGGAACACAAAACCGTCGCAAACTTGTTACTATATTACCGACGGAATATAAAAACCATCGCAAAATTCGAATAAAACGACAAATTAATTGTTCATTGTATTTACCGATTGTTCTTCTTTTTCCATCGATATACTAACGACGGTTTACTGACGATTGCTTCTTTCCGTCGGTATATTTTACCGACGAAAACACATGAAAATTTTTTCGTTATAGTTACCTATAGCCGTATTACCAATGTCATTGTCCGTCATTTTATTCTGTCGATAAAATTATTCACCAACGGAATTCTTCAATTTAGCAACGGATTTGATCGTCCATAAACTGTTAATTTCTTGTAGTGCACCTAATCTATTAGGACCTATATATATATTTTTGAAAATAAAGAGCGATGTCCTAAAGTATAAAGCAGTGAAAGGCTTCATCAAATTTTCTTTCTGTTGTTAGTGGAGGGAGTCAACGATTACATTCATGAATACCTTAATATGATATAAAGATTTGTTAAAGTACCTAATTTTTTAAAACTAGTTAAAGACTTTTTTTCTATCCATCTAGGTCAATAATACTCTCTTTCCATCTTTACTTTTTAAAGAATAAGTGTTGTTCTTATTCCTTCTCCCTATGATAGAGTTGTGAAGCATGTAGTATTCCTATCTCTATCTCTTATCCAATTGATTTTAACCTTTTAGTTCAAAATATAATAATGTTTCTTTAAAGCTTTTGTGTAGGATCTAAGGGCTTTCATTTCCTTTTTTAATATCCATATCCTCGGGATATTTTTAAAGTTTTAATTGGGCAAATCTCACCTGCTCATTGGCTTTATTAATAGCTTCATCAGTTTATTATATTTTCTTATTATAGAACTTTTTTAATTCAATTTTCTTTGATTATAGTTTCCTGATACATTTGTATGCTTCACAACCTTCAATTTGATTATTAGTTCCTTTTTTCATAGCTTCTTTATATACCTTAATCTTAGAAAGGAAATTGATGTAAAAGGTAGCTCAATTTCTCCAAGACTATGACTAATTCTATTTCAATGTGGCTATGATCAGAACATATGGGTACTTTAAAGTGAACCTTAATCTTAAAAAATTTTGAGAGCTGAAGAGGATTTATGGCATCTCTTTCCAAATTTTTTTATAAGCCAATCATTGACAAGATTGTTACTCCATATATAATAAGCTCCATCATATCTTAGATAACTTAATCTTATGGTCTTTAAATAGTTAAGGAAGCCTTTGTTTTTTTCAATCCTCTTAAGCTTAAGTCCTCTAACTTCTTGTACTAAGATAATTGTTAAATTCACCCAAAATCATTCAGGGAACTTGGATAGAGGAACTAATAAAGATCAAATATCTCAAGATTGTACCTCTAGAATTTAAAATTTCCTGTATATATAATTCTAACTTGGAGCTAATCGAGGGATACTTCTAGTCATATGAATTGGTCAGAGATCTTAAGATGATGTACTTGGACAATTTCAAGGTCAAACCCAACTATAATTCTTCTATTATAATGAAGCTAATGTTTACCAAGTAGCCTCCAATGCTCTACCTAATGATCAACTTCTTGTATTGAAATTTATTTTTCATGAATTTAGTTTCTAGAATGCCTATTATACAAGTTATTTTGGTTAGTAAGTAGTCATGGATTACTTGCTTTTTATTAAGGCAATTAAGGTCCCTCATGTTTTAAGCTATAATCATTTGTTTGGAATAGGGATTAGGGTCCCTTTCCTTATTTTCCTTCCAATCATTCTCTTTGATTTGTCTATTAGGGTAGTTATAACACTAGCTTTGCTCGGAGAGTTTCCTTCATCAATCTTCTTAGCTAATTTTGGGTTGGAGGTGGATTTAGCTTCCTCATTTTCATATGTTATTAGAGTCTGATCTTTGAGGCATGATTGTAATTAGTTGTTGCATTCATATAAATAAGGCATTGTCCCATCTCTTGTAAGTTCATTAGGTCTATTTATAGCTTCCTTAAGTCTTTTAATTAATAATTTAAGTGCCATACTCTCCTTTTTAAGAGGTTTGTTGTTTTTTAAGAAATTAGCTATATTCTGATGACAACTTATTGAGTACTTTATTTGCATTTACAATTGACTCTCCTTTTTCCTTGAGTTATGTTATGGATTAGCCTATTTGAAGCTTTAAATTTTTACAATTTTCCCTATAATAAAGGTTCTCTCTATAGGTTTCCACTACGTATTTACCTTTATAGCCTTTGACTTCCAGTGTTAAGATAGTGTAATTTTAGTATCTATTAAATTGTTATCCTCATTTAGTTGTTTTATTTTCAATGTGTATGATGGCTACTTCTGAAGCTCAACTCCTACATAAATTCAAGCATATCCAATCCTTTTTAATCTTATTGTGTGCTTATCTAAGCATAATAGTCTCATAATCAAACTAGCTAGGTAACTTAAACCTAAAGTGGACCAATATTCAAGTGGCATTGATCTTTCTTATGCTACACCTTTCTTGAGATATACCATATCTCTATTTTTTGCATTATCATTGGCTTCTTTAGGGTGTTCCATGGACCCATTTCTATAACTTTGTGTTTATCTGCCTCACCTTCAAATCTGAAGACAAAGGTCTTCTTCATTAATTAGAATGCTCTCTAATTCTAGCTTACACCAATTCTTCTCTGCCCAAGATTGAACAAATGGAAAGAGGGTCTTTTATCAAGAAAATAGCCTACTAAAGTAGAAGTCGATCTTTTTGCTCTAAATCCTTTAATATCTCAATTAAATGTGAAGCTACAAATGTTTTATTATGAGGAAGAAAAAGGTATATACTTTAGCTTTTTTAAGGGAGCATGGTCTCCTAAAACCTAGCTTCAAGTTATTTTTAGTTGTTTTTTCCAGGTTCTTCAATAGATCTTTACTAAGAAATAAGGAAGAAGTATAAGAGAAAGAATTAAAGTCAAAAGTGTTATAAGTTTCAAAGAGTTTGGAAGGAGGAGAGAGAGGCAAAGGAAGTGAGGGCGAGAGGGAGCACAAATAGTTATTATAAGGTGGAGGAGCTCCAAATGTGTATGTTCCTGTTTTGATTCCATTTCCATAAAAGGAAAGGAATCAAACAATGTGTAAGGCAAGCATATTCTCACATTTAAAAGATTCAAAAAGTGAATAAAAATGGAAAAAAAAGTGAAGGAGAGAGAGGTTTTAAGCCTACTCTTTTTAAAACCATTGGTGAACATTTATTATTTTAATATAATTATTAAAGTTGACAATAGGCCTGGTCGGATTGAATTTAAAGTGGACTAAGTTTAACTTGAAGTATCTTATAAGCGATCTAAGTCTGATGCAAGGTCATACTGGATTCGACTCATATCGTTTGAACTCGAGCTTAATTAAACTTTGGGTAGCCTAAATCATGTCTTAAGCTCAAATCTACTTAAGTCCAACTCAACTTAACTCATTCCATCATTTCTCATTTACAAACACCTCAGGTACTTACCAACTTTATATCATTATCTTTCGGGTAATAACTCACATGCTTCAGTAGTCATCATGTTTGTTAACTTACAAACCATTAAAACATATTAGTAATATTCATTATTTAATCATTATTTATTAAATTACAAAATTCAAAATACAATTTTATTACAACGAGGAGGCAACATCAATTGACAAAAAAACAAAAACTAAAAGAAACTAGTAAAAAAGAAATGAGAGAAGAACAAGAATAAAAATCAAAAGAGAATTAAAAAACAAAAAGCATTAAGGAGAAAAGAAGGGATAAGTAAAGAGAAGATAGTATAAATAACTATAATTATTTGAATCCAAATTCGATTTGAAATCTTAAAATTTTTATAGTCATTTAAGCATGTTCTAAATTACCATTAATTTGACCTAAATTTATTGACTTAAACTGATTAAAACTATATTAGAATGAGTCCAGGCTAACTTTTCATTCCTAATAATTGTCTTACCCATTCTTGTAAAATTAAAGCAACCACCTCAATCATTTAAGCTATACACCTTGGTAAATAACTTAAATTTTGAAATATAAAAGTATAAACATGTGATAATGACTAAATGTATGCATGACAAAAGTAAAATATGTCAACATCTTCCTTTTCAAATCAAGATGAGAGATTTTCTTGAATGATTTAATTAAAGTTTCCCATTCTTTCTTTTTTGTTGGAAAAGCAATGAAAAATAAATAATGTTTAGTGAAAAAAAATTAGGTATAAGATGAGTCAAGGCTGGCGAAGGCACACGCTTAAGGCTCATTATCATAAATGATAAAATATAGCTTATTTTTACTTTAATAAAAAATAAAATGAAATAAAATAGGATTCTTGACCTTATAAAGAATAACAAAAAAGATTTATATTTTACTTTTTTAATTTTTTATGATAGCCAAAAAAATGTAAAAATAGGAGTCTCTTTTTTTACTTTATTCAGGCTATAATATACTAAGAACAATCCTTTAAAATACTAAGAACAATCCTAAGATAGGTTATGATTTTTAAAAAAATAAATAAGAAATTGTATGGGTTATATCAATACGTTCCAAGCTTGACATTTGTGTATTGATATAACAAAAGTTCCTGTTTTGGTTCCATTTCCATAAAAGGAAAGGAATCAAACAATGTGTAAGGCAAGCATATTCTAACATTTAAAAGATTCAACAAGTGAATAAAAATGGAAAAAAAGTGAAGGAGAGAGAGGTTTTAAGCCTACCCTTTTTATAAACTATTGGTGAACATTTATTATTTTAATATAATTATTAAAGTTGCCAACAGGCCAAGTCGGATTGAATATAAAGTGGACTGAGTTTAACTTGAAATATCTCATAAGCGATCTAAGTTTGATGTAAGGTCATATTGGATTCGACTCATATCGTTTGACCTCGAGCTTGATTAGACTTTGGGTAGCCTAAATCATATTTTAAGCTCGAATCTACGTAAGTCCAATTCAACTTAACTCATTCCATCATTTCCATTTACAGACACCTCAGTTGCTTACCAACTTTATATTATCATCTTTCCGGTAATAACTCACATGCTTCGGTAATCCTTATGTTTGTTAACTCACAAACTATTAAAACATATTAGTAATATTCACTGTTTAACCATTATTTATTCAATTAAAAAATTTAAAATACAATTTTATTGTAGTGAGGAGGTAACATCAATTGACAAAAAGACAAAAACTAAAAGAAAATAGTAAAAAAGAAATGAGAGAAGAACAAGAATAAAAATCAAAAGAGAATTAAAAAACAAAAAGCATTAAGGAGAAAAGAAGGGATAAGTAAAGAGAAGATAGTATAAATAACTATAATTATTTGAATCCAAATTCGATTTGAAATCTTAAAATTTTTATAGTCATTTAAGCATGTTCTAAATTACCATTAATTTGACCTAAATTTATTGACTTAAACTGACTAAAACTAGATTAGAATGGGTCCAAGCTAACTTTTCATTCCTAATAATTGTCTTACATATTCTCGTAAAATTAAAGCAACCACCTCAATCATTTAAGCTATTCACCTTGGTAAATAACTTAAATTTTGGAATATAAAAGTATAAACATGTGATAATGACTAAATGCATGCATGACAAAAGTAAAATATGTCAACATCTTCCTTTTCAACTCAAGATGAGAGATTTTCTTCAATGAGTTACTTAAAGTTTCCCATTCTTTCTTTTTTGTTGTTGGAAAAGCGGTGAAAAATAAATAATATTTAGGGTAAAAAATTAGGTATAAGATGAGTTAGGGCCAGCCCTAGCCCTGGGTAAGAGTACTGAGTATATTCACCCAGGGCTTATTATCATAAATAGTAAAATAGAGTTTATTTTTACTCTCATAAAAAATAAAACAAAACAAAATAAGATTCTTAACCTTATAAAAAATAACAAAAAAGACTTATATTTTATATTTTTTTTTTTATGATAGCCAAAAAATGCAAAAATAAGAGTGTCTGTTTTTTTCTTTATTCAGGCCTATTATATACTAAGAACGACCCTTTAAAATACTAAGAATAATCCTAAGATGGGTTATGATTTTTTTAAAAAAATAAATAAAAAATTGTATGGGTTATGTCACATCAATACGTTCCAAGCTTGACATTTGTGTATTAATATAACAAAAGTTTGAGATAGGAGGATTTTTTTATTTTTATAAATTCACAATCATAAAGTATTTTCAGAAAGAGTTAAATTATGGATGAGTCCTCAACCTTTTTTTATTACATGAGAGGATGAAAAAGACTTAATTTCACATCCCTCGTAAACCAAAAGAACAGCTTTGATGCAAAAGCAAGCACTTTCAATTGGAAAACAAAAGACAAAAGCTGAATCAAGCATCATCTCCGCCACGTGCTTCTCGTTCCTTATGCATAGGAATTCTGAAGCAAGCTCCGTTTGTTGGTAAGTCATGGGGTCCCTCTTCTAATAAGTAATTATTGTTATTGGTCCGTGAAGTTTGGTGAATTTACATTCCGATAATGCTAACAAACATATTTTTATCTAATAAAGTCTCATATTCTCATCTTTTAGTTCCCACCGCTGCAATTTAGGGCATGAAATTCTCTGTCCTCATTTGTGTGTACTAATTTTGTTCCATTGAATCTAAATCATCTGTTTACGTGGGACTCATGTAAATAGATAACTTGAATCAAATAAAACAAGATTGGTACACACAAATAAAAACAGAGGATCTATCCCCGCAATTTAGAAGCATGTCTCTTTCCACTGGTAGGTAGGCTCTCAATACAATCAAATTTTTTATTTTAAAACTTTGGTAATGGGAGAATCTCCGCCATTTGAGGGTCCATATACAAAAATTCAAAGTTTAATCCATAATGGGAACAGACAAAATTGAGTTCAACGTGGCATTTAAATTGGGGCGGCTAGTGTTTTGCTTAACAAGGTCACTGAAAGTCGTTGAGATAATTCCCAAGTTACGGTGACGCATGGAAGGGTAAGCTACCCTTTTCATATGCTACTCTCCAGGGAACGCATAGGTTATGAGGATTGTGGTACGATAATATTTGCTGCAGTTGCACAGGGAAACCTTTTTTGCAAGTGCTTGACATGTGATGTGACAAACAGTGAGTAAAGGGGGAAGAGTGCGTCTTTTTTAGTTTTCATTGTTATGATTGTATTTCATTGTGTCCTCCTCCTTTTGTCGTTCAAAGTAAACATAACATCAGAATATTGCAGTGGAGAGACTAGAGAGCGAGCTTAATTAAATCGTACGATAGCTTAGGACAAGATATGACACTTGCCTGTGGTTGTTCAATGCATATAAGCATATAATTATCGATCTTACATTAAACTGAAGCCTAACAAGAAAAAAAAAAAAGGTTTAAAATGTTTGGTTTAGAAGTGGAGAGTGATTTTCGCATGCCAGGGGTAAATCAAACCGATCTTAAGTTAAATGAAACCGCGTCCACAAAAGGTAACTGAAGCAGTTTGAAGTTGGAACTTGGAACTGAACGTACACGGACCGGTTCTAAAGGTTAGGATTGTGAGAAATTAGACACCGACAGAAGGAAGAAAGCCATCACCAGAGTAACGATTTTGCTGGCTATGCACAAAATTCTCACATAAGCGAACCCTTCTGTTTCATACCCGCAACTTCTTATGTTTTTGTCTTACCCTAAAACTACAATCTTCTTCTTATTTATAGTAAGAAAGTGTACCAGCCAGATATTTACATGTTATTCAATATTCACAGTTTCTCTTGCCATTTGCTTTCCATTAAGCAATTTTAATTATTTACTTAAATTCCACCGACTGTGAAAATTCAAAACAAAAACAAAAAGTGGAAACTTTATTCATTCATTCATGGATGAAAGTCCAACGGGTCATCACCCCAACTAGCACGCGCCTCACCGTTTATTTCACGTTTTCCTTCTCTCTGTTTTCACAGCCCTTATTTTATGCCCAGCTTCTGGTCTCACAACTTCCTTTGACAGCCATGTCCGTGTTTCGGCCATCAAAGTTTTACCAAGGAATTGGTTTCCATTAAAGTCCCCACCTTTACCACTTCTATACGACTAAAGGGTTGTTCTTTGTTTGTTGCAATCATGCCTTTCCCGTGGAAAAAATCAAGAGTTTCCAGGATTTCGCGGATTGTGGCAGATCTTCAGTCCCCGAAACGCGGGAACTCTCTGGTGGTCGAAACTGGGTTTCCCACTTCGCTTGTGGATCTCTTTGTCAAGAACCGTGATAAGTTGAAAAGACCCTTTAAGAGGAAGAAGCAAAAGGTACGGAACCAGCGTTTGGTCGAGGAAGACGAGATAGTGATCTCTGATCCTGTACTAGTGACAAACTCCAGAGAGTTGGATGATGTGTTGGAGCAGAACCAGACTTTGGAAGCAAGGAATTTGGAGGAAGAACGAGAAAATTTTGGTGGGTCAGAGCCGGTGAGTCATGACGACGAGAATCTGCATGGTGGGCATGCTAATGAGAATGAGAATAAGAATGGGAGACGGGTTTTTATGCTGAGTAGTTTGGTGATGTTTACGGTGTTGGCTTTGGGTTTGACCACCAAGAAGCTGGCTGTTGCGATCACAACGTCTGCCTTTGTCCTTATGTTTCTTGAACACCTTGGAAATTACGTCCTTTGTTTGTCCAAACCGTGTTTGAGTCGGCGGACAGTCTCGGGTACTTTGATGCGAAGGTTGTTCTTCTTGTTTCCACCTGAGAGGGTTGTGCCAATTTCGAAAGAGGTGAAGAATTGTGGAAATGCGGAGAAAGGAATAATTGTTCTTGAAGAAGATGGATTTTCATCTGATTCGGGTGATATGGTTGACGCCCTTGATCACTTCAATTGTTGTGGAGAGGAAATTCAGGTTCTGGAGTCTCTCATCTCAGAGGTTGAAGTGAATAGCAACATGGAAAACAATATGCATTTACTTAGTAACGGCAAGGAATTGGGGAATTTAGAAGCCAAGAAATTGGTGACAGTCGTGGAGGTAGATAGAGATAGAACTGCAATTTTAACAAGTGTAAAGGAGTGTAGCCGACAAGCCAAAATCAGAACTAAGATGAGGATGTTGGTTCCGAAGAAGTTGCGTGAAGGAAAGAAATGGAAAAGGAGTAAGGGTAAAGAATCAGATGCAGGCAAGGTTAGATGCTTGGAAGAAGAAAAAGTTGAAGTGAGAGAAGAGGAGCAGACTGTTGATCCTCAAGGCTTAGAAATTGCAGGCAAGTCGTTAGCCTTTCTTTTAACAAAAGAACAAGAAGGTGACAAAGTAAAAACTAAGAAACAAATTCAAGTTGTTGATCATGTTAGGAGACGTGTGGAGGCTGAGGCAGAGACGATTTTAGTTGGTGAAATTTTGGAGAGAAGGATGGCAATTCAAAGGAAGGATAATTCAAGTTATCCAATGGTCTTTGTCATCATTCTTGCTGGACTTATGGGGGGTCGTATCGTGGCCTTTTCACTTACAGTTGGATGGTGCTTAGCGTTGAAATTGTTTATGAGATGCAGGCGGAGTGTAAAAAGCCAGTGAATCTGAAACTAGACTCCTGGTTACTCTGTTCCAAGCTGATACTGCAGTGTACACTTATAATGAAGTATTCCTGAGTCTGGACAGGATGTAAAAACTGTACAATAGAGCATCCCAATTTTTTCGTTGGTAGTCCAAATTCAGTTGTTCATCTTGAACTGTAAATCAATAGACAGAAAACAAAAACAGTACAAATACTTCGGTGCCTATAGCCGGTGATCTCATGAATCTAAGTCTTTCTAAATACTCACGCCTCCTTAGCTGTTGTTTCTTAGCCACAAATGTTTAGCTTCGTGCAGGCATGCTTATATTTGAGAGGACAGCATAGTTTTATATGAGGTTGTTCGGTGTCTTTTTCTTGCTAATTTGGACTTCTAAACCTGTGTTACCAACTGCTCCAGATGATTGCCAATAAATTGAATTACATTTAACTCACTCCGGTATAGAGTACTGATGATTTTTATCTGCAAATGAAAGTGGTAGGCGATGAACTTGATGCTTATGGAAGTCAATATGTTGACGCAGTGCCAAAGTTGAGAATGTGAATGCAGAGTCATGAACTGTAAACCTTTCGCTGGATAGATGCTACAAGGATTTGACTGCCATGTATTCTGTAGTTCTGCCTTCTATTCACACCTTCATCTATGGCCACATGATACACTTCAACTTCGCCCTTTCATTCCCTACAATTCTGTCCCAAAATCCAAATGCAGCTTCCCCTTGTGTTGCTTCAAATATGGGAAGAAATTAAATGGTATCAAAAAGGTTAAACGACCCAATATCGATTTGCTTCTTGTGGTTGGTTACCTGCCTTCCTCATCTCGATCGGGATATAGTACTATACCTTCTGTTTTTTCTTTCATCAACTATATTGTATGTAATGAAGACCTCATGTTTCCATGGCTAAAGAACTTGTGCCAGGCTTCCTTCTTATACAAAAATCTTCCATGATTCTTCTGGTTTTCGCAACCTGAGTCCATTGCCCTGCTAGAGCTCGAAAGTTCGACAACAGAATATGTGTTTCATATGTGTCAAAACTCAACTTCATAATTTCATCACCAATCTTGTCTCCAAGCTTGAATTCCGAGTATTTAATGCAAGCACTTAAAAGGGTTTTATAGGCTACAAGCCGTTCTTCAGGTAACAACAGTTTTACGAAATCTTCTACCTCATGCAAAAGTCCGGTTCTGCTCAAAAGATCAATTAAGCAGCCAAAGTGCTCGATCCTTGGTTGTACTTGGTAAGCTTCCACCATTCTTTTGAACAATTGACAACCCTCATTAATTAATCCCGAGTGGCTGCATGCTTTCAACACTGAAACAAATGTTGCAGCGTTTGGCCAAGCACCTTGACCCTCCATCTGATAAAATAAACTCAAAGCTTCATTCCCATAACCTAAATTCCCCAGCCCTTCAATCACTGCAGTCCACGAAAAAGCATCTTTTTCTTCCATCTTGTAGAAAGTCACCAAGGCCTCCTCCATACTCCCACACTTAAAGTACATATCAATCAAAGCTGTTTTCAACACAATATCTTGTCTTATATTGTGGTAGTTAATGAACTGATGAGCTAACCTGCCGGAATGTAGGTCCGTTAAGCTGGCACATGCAGCAAGCACACTTACCATTGTGGATTCATCAGGTATCACCTGCTCATTTTCCATTCTCATGAAGAGCTCCAAAGCATCATGTGGACGCTTAGCTTTAGCATAGGCATGAACCAACAAGTTCCACAAGACAATATCTTTATCAACAACCTGATCGAAAATATCACGAGCCATGCCTAAAGATCCCATCTCAACATAACCATTGATCAAAATTGTGCAAGACACCAAATCTCTACACAAATCCAATTCACTAAACAGTCTTAACGCCTCGTTTGTCTCTTTACACTTAATGTACAAACCCAGCAGGGCATTACTTACATTCAACACACTTGCTAAACCCAATTTCAACACATAACTATGTATAGCTCTTCCACACTCGCTTTCATCTAGTTGTGTGCAAGCTGACAGTGTAATGACCCAAGTTATCTGATCAGGTATAATGTAATCATTAATCATTTTCTTTAACAATACCACAACTTCACTCAGTGAACGTGTCTTGGTACTGTAAGCACACATGACAGAATTCCAGCTTGCAACATCTCTTACGGGCATTTCATCAAACAGCTTGCACGCGTCAGTCAAAAGTGACACAGCACCATAACAATGGATTAAAGCATTTTGCACACATATATCACTTTGTAGGCCTATTTTGACAACATGGGCATGCAGTTGTTTTCCCGTAGAACCCCAATAGAGACGAGAACAAGCCTTGAATAAAACAGGGTAGGTATAATTATCAGGAAAGTCGGAGCCAAATGTAATGAAGTGGTTGTAGATAAGAACGGCTTTGATGGGTGTGGGAGATTTAGAATAGGCTCTAATAAGGCAGTTCCATGTGCGAGTGGCATGGGCTAGACCAGTTGTGATGGTATGGGTGAGGATTTGATCAATATGTTTGGTGCTATGTGCACTTTGTTTTAGAGACAAAAGAAGTTTGTACAAGTGCCTATTTGCACATGGTTGTCTTCTCATGGTCTTTCGGCCTGTCGGAGGATGCACATTTCCTTAGAATTCCCTCTTAGAAGAACGATGCTTTACCTAAGCAGATTCATGGTATTTGTGGCCTAGGAAGCTCTGGTTTTATTCCTAACTATTAAAGAAATTATTTCCAATTACTTAAGAAACTTAGAAATATCAAAACATGCATTTGAATCCTCAATATTATGCAATTGTTGAAGTACTTATCTTGATAATAAATTTTGCAGCATTGTTTTAAATTGATAATAATATTGTAAATACCATACTAGTACTAATAATGAATTTAGTTTTAGAATAGTACTTATATGGTACTAATGAATGTTAGGTACCATTTCAGATAACATTTTTAAATGATAAAATAGTTCTTAAATTTTTTAAAATTATAAAATAGTTTCTCAATATATTGTATTATATAATTTAAAATTTTACATCAACCTTGTCTCCAAAAAATTATAACAATGGAAATTTAAAATAATAACAATTATTTATTTTTATTAATATTATGTTTCATATATTTCACGTGTAACTAATAATCGCAATTAATATAAAAAGATCAATTAATCATTATATAAACAAAAAATTAAGGATAATACAAATTACTTAAAATGTTATAATTTCGACATATAATAAAAAATTATATCAAAACATCAAATAAAAAGAATAATAAAAATTCATGAATGTCTAATTAAGTATCAGAACAAGTATTGGTGCTGAGGAAATAATTAATTAGAAGTAAAACCTAAAACAAAATCTTTACAATGATATGCTTTCAGCGTTTTGGTCAACCGTATTCCATCAAGATTGTTTGAGAATTCAAAGGGTATTTGACAGGGGATCTTCTATCCCCCTACATTTTCACCTTGATCATGGAAGGTATGTCTAGGCTCTTGAATTCACTTACAGTTGCAAATGGCAACTTCCGCTATCACCATAAATGCTCTGTAATGAAGTTAACCCACCTCATCTTTGCAGATGATATTACGTTATTCTGTGCTGCTGACACAACATTTGTGAATGTTCTAATGCAATCATTAAACATCTTGTCAGAATGGTCTGGGTTGCAAATTAATATGGAGAAAAGTTGTATATACGTTTCGTCAGATGTGCAGAATGTTAGGGAGCTGAGTAGAATTACGAGGTTAGTTTTAAAACCCCCTTCACTATCCTATCTAGGTGTGACCATCGCTTCTGCAAGGCTGAAGTGAGCGGATTGCTCACCCATCCTGGAGCGCATAAAATCCAGAATCATGTCTTGGCAAAACAGGTTTCTATCGTACGCAGGTAGGATTATCCTAATTATTTCAGTACTGTCGAGTCTCCAAAGGCATTGGATAGCACATGCGATTCTACTAAAGAAGATCATAAAGAATATTGATAAATTATTAAAAGACTTCTTGTGGGGAAGATATGAAGCAGCCAGAAACGCTAAAGTCAAATGGCAGGAAGTAGTATATCCGAAGGAACAAGGAGGACTAAGCATTCAATCCACTAACACAATTTAGAAAGTTTTAATCAGCAAAAGGATACGTCAACTATTTTAAGATAAAGAGGCCCTGTGGACCAAATGGGTCAATACCGTTTATCTTCAAGGTAAAACCTTCTGGCAAGTTACGGTGTCCAAACAATTTTCGAGATTCTTCAATGAGTTACTGAAGATGAGGCAACCCCTTCATCAAACACAGAATTCATAGTGGAAGAAATACGTGGTTCTGGTTTAATAATTGGCTACCAATTAGCCCTTTGATCAACAACTACTCGATGATAGCACATTTACGTAATAGGATGCAGGCGGATGCTAAAGTTTCTAAACTTTTGCAGGAAGGACGTTGGAGGGCAGACTTTCGGGGTTACTTCCATTTATGGGAGTTTCTACCTCCAGTTGGGGAAAGTAGAGAAGATGATTCTATATCATAGACCCTTAATACAAGTGGTTCATTTACAAATGAGTCTTGTCACCGAATTTTCAGACAAGATTTAGCGGTAGTCTAGTGGTTCAACTTGGTATGGCAAAAGTCTTTGAACCCCAAAGCATCGGTGATAACATCGTTAGCCGTTAAAAATAAACCGAGCATAAAAAGTCGATGGTTTAACTCAGGTGAGACCTGTTGCGTACTCTGCCAGAATGTCGTAGAAGACATAAACCATATGTTCTTCACATGTGATTATTCTAAAGCGATCTGGAGACGTATCCAAGAAATGGTGGATGCTGTGACTGTTGACTATGACTGGGAACCGCATCAAAACAGGTTCTGTAAATGCCATCCTTACCAAGGTTGGTTTTATATCAACCATTTATATGATCTGGCAAGAGAGAAATTACCATATCTACCGAAATGTAGCTACAGAAAAGGACCAATTAGTAAACAAGTTGTTGAATTGGATAAGAGAAATGTTGCCGGTAAGAAGAATATGTAGAGAGAGAAAAAATATCTTGCTCTCTGTTATCTTGTAAAGAAGCTCAAAGTGAGCTTAAATATAGTTCAACTGTACAAGAAAAGTAAAGTTACAAGAAAAGTAAAGTTACTATCTAGTAAACTGTAAAAATAAAATAAACTAACTATCCTTTTGTACACGAAATAAACTCTGTACCCGAAATATACTCTGTACATCCCCCCCTCAAGTTGGGCTTTGATGAAAATCAAGCAAAGCCAACTTGGACAGTAAACGATGGAAAGCAGGAGATGAAAGTGGCTTAGTGAAAAGATCGGCGATCTGCAAAGCAGAAACCACATGAACCGGAGAAATGAAACCTTGCTTGTATTGATTCCGCACCACATGACAATCAATATCAAGGTGTTTAGTGCGTTCATGAAAAACAGGATTACAAGTGATATGGATAGCAGATTTGCTGTCACAATGAAAAGGAATGGGAAGAGAAATCGAAACCCGTAAATCAGCAAGTAAATAGCTGATCCACTGCAGCTCACAGACAGTAGACGCCATGGCCCGGTACTCCGCCTCTGCAGAGCTGCGAGAAACCGTGGTCTGACGCTTCGTTTTCCAAGAAATCGGACAACCACCCAAGAAGATACAAAAACTTGTCAAAGATTTTCTGGTCGTAACACAAGAAGCCCAATCCGCATCCGAATAAGCTTGCAAGGACAGATCCGAATGAGCAGGAAAATGAAGACCCAAAGAAGGATTACCTTTGAGATATTTCAGAACATGAATGGCATGACGAAGATGAACCTCTCTCGAATGCTGTAAGAACTGACTAAGCTGCTGCACACTATAGGTAATATCCGGCCGTGAGAAACTCAAATACAACAACCGGCCAACCAAACGACGATACTCTTGAGGATTCTGCAATAGAGGACTATGAGCATCAAGTAAATCACCACCTTTTGGAAAAGGCACTGCCTTAGGCTTAGAACCAAGAAGACCTGCATCTGCCAATAGGTCTAAGACATATTTCCGCTGATTGAGAAAAATTCCAGACTCATCGCGAATAAGTTCTAAGCCTAAAAAATACTTAGCCACGCCCAAATCCTTAATGGTGAACTGCTCATTAAGTGCAGACTTGAGACGAATAATGACTGAAGCAGAATCACCACTAATAAGAAGGTCATCCACATATACCAAAAGCATCAAGAAACAATTGTCTTGACAAAAGACAAACAAGCAAATATCATGTACACTCTGCTGAAAACCAAAATTCAGAAGAAAACCTGTAAGAGCAGTATTCCACTGTCGTGAAGCCTGTTTAAGCCCGTATAAAGATCGTACAAGCTTACAAACTTGTCCTCGATGAGCCTTAGTGTAACCTTCAGGTGGAACCATGTAAACATCCTCATCTAAATATCCATGCAAAAACGCATTGTTGATATCTAATTGAGTTAAACTCCAACCCTTAGCTGCTGCAAGAGCTAGAAAAACCCGTACTGTCACCACCTTTGCTACAGGAGAGAAACTATCGTAGTAATCCACACCATGAACTTGATTAAATCCCTTGGCAACCAAGCGAGCTTTGTGCTTGTCAATAGCCCCGTCCGACTTATATTTCAACTTGAAAACCCATTTGCTGCCAATAGCTTTCTTACCTAAAGGCAACGTAGTATGCTCCCATGTGTGGTTAGTTTCTAGAGCTTGTAATTCTGACTCTATAGCCTGTACCCATCTCTCATCTTGACTGGCCTCTTGAAAACTTCTAGGTACTGTTGTTGCTGTCACATTGCATAGGAACTCTGCTACATCATCTGAGAGTTTAGTGTTTTTGTAAAAAGGAAAAGTGTTGGGCAGATGAGGAGAACTACAAGTCATTTCCCCATTGGTCATCAACAAACGTGTATGATTGACTTCATAATCAGACAGCCAGGAGGGCATCCTCCTTTCTCTTCTACTTCTTCGGCCTTCATGAGTCGGATGCAAATGTTGTGTTCTATCTGAAGACATATCTGCTACTGGCAGCACTCCATGATTTTCATTAAGCGCAGATGGCATCAGATCCGCACTCACTATAGCCGCAATATGAGAATCTGCAATGTCTTCAGTCAACGAATGCAGCAATGGAATGGGAGTGTCAGTAGCCTCTTCTAATTGTTGTCCTGCACAAGGAAACAAATGTTCATGAAAAGTAACATCCCTAGAGATGTGTACCTTCCCTGATTCAATATCATAAACTTTATAGCCCTTCCTTCCTGCAACATAACCCAGAAAAACACATTTGTAGGCTCTAGCTGCAAATTTATCCTTATGTGGGCTTGTATCCGTGGAATAACACAAACAACCAAACACCTTCAAGTGAGCAAGATCAGGTGATTTGCCCAGTAGAATCTCATAAGGAGTTTTCCATTTCAGAATTGCAGTAGGCAAAATATTGATTAAGAATGTAGCATGTAAAATAGCCTCTCCCCAAAACTTTGTGGACATGTGAGCTTGATGCAATAAGGCCCTTGCCACCTGAAGAATATGTCTATGCTTTCTTTCGACTCTACCATTCTGCTGTGGAGAATAGATACAAGACCTTTGATGATTAATCCCATGAGCAATAAAAACTTGTTGACAACGATAATCAACAAACTCTCCTCCATTATCTGTTCTAATTATCTTAACAGAACAATTATATTGTGTTTTTACCATGATAAAAAACTGGCTTAAGATGGAGCTTGCTTGATCCTTAGTCTGCATAAGAAAAGTCCAAGTAACTCTACTGCAATCTTCAACTATCGTTAAGAAATAAAAGGCTCCAGTTATAGATGGTCTCTTATATGGACCCCAAACATCTACATGAATCAATTCAAAAAGACTTTCACTATGACTGTCACTGATGGGAAATGGCAACCGAGAATGTTTAGCCTTTGCACAAACATCACAAGCTGAATCAAAAGTAAGCAAGCTTTTATTGATGAAAGGAAGCTTCTTTACAATTTCAAGGGAAGGATGTCCCAATCGTTGATGCCATAAAGCAGTAGAGGTAACATCAGTAATTCTTCCATTGTATACAACATTCCCACAACAAATATCATTTCTATCGTGAACTCTGCCTAAAAGAGCAAAAGTACTCAATACATCATCATGAAACGATGTTTCAGTAAGATAGTAAAGATGCCCAACAGCATTCCCAACTGCTAGCACCCTTTTAGAATTCTTGTCCTGTAAAACACAAAAGAATGGATAGAAAGTAAACAACCCATCTTCATGTTTCAAAAGTCTGCTCACAGATAACAAGTTATACTTGAAACTTGGTACATAGAAAACATGTTTCAAGATAACATCCTTGCTAAGTCTTATATCTCCCATCATGTTAACCTTTGTTATGGAACCATCTGGCAAACTAACATTAGATCTCCCTTTTACTGGAACTAGTTTACGAAACAAGCAAGCATTCCTTGAAATGTGGATGCTTGCCCCAGTATCTACTATCCAACAAGAATTCATTATGCTTGTATTGCCTATCTTCTTGTTAAGAGCAGAAATGTTACCTGCAAATTCAGTTGCAAAGTTCACTTTTTCCATGTTCACCTTCTCCATGTTGTGCAATTGTGGTTTGTCTTTCAACAATTTCGTTAGTTCCTGTTGAATCATTGCCCTCATATTCAATCCTTCATTATCCTCTTCACTGTCATCTAAAGGAGTATCTGCCAAGTTTACTTGCCCATGTCCTGGTTTGCCTCCAGTCTTTTTCTGCTGTCGCTTAAGATCAACATACCAGTCCGGATAACCATGCAACTTAAAACAATTATCTTTAGTATGTCCATTCACTTTGCAAAAAGAACACTTTCTTTCATCTTTTCCTGTTTTCCATTCCTTTTTTTTGCCATTGTTTTTCCCAGTATGAGCTGTCTTCATTGTTCCTGATTCAACCATAAGCACACTCCCTTCTGTTGTCTCACCAAAAGAATCAGAAACTTGTTTTTGTCTTTCGACATTCATCAACATAGAATACACTTTATCTATATGTGGATAAGGATCCATCATAAGAATTTGATTCTTAACATGACCGTAAGATTCATTCAATCCCATTAAGAATTGTATGATCTTAGTATTTTCATTAAGCTTCATTATCTTGCCTGAAACGTCACAAGTGCAGCACCCACATATACATTGAGGAACTGGTATAATACACTGCAATTCATCCCACATTTTGCATAAAGTTGTGAAATACATCGAAAGGCTAGAGTTACCTTGCGAAATACTGCCAATCTCCCTCCTGATCTGATATTCTTGCGGTCCTGTGGAATCCCCAAATCATTTGGCAAGCTTATCCCATAGATCTTTAGCAGAAGACACGTACAAGAACGCATCGTGAAGATCCTTCGTTAAAGAGTTCAAAATCCAAGATTCCACCATGGCGTTGTTGCTCATAACCTCTTCATAATCGTTCGCATCTTCATCTGGAATTTGAATCTTGCCAGTAATATACCCAAGCTTGTGTTTGGCTGCTAGGGCTTTCTTCATAGAAGTGCTCCATGTTCGGTAATTGAAACCATTCAAAGGTGTAGTCACAAGACTCACACCTGGATTGTCAGAATCTTTCTTCAGATTCATCGCCATCGTCAAGCTACAGTACAGTTCTCTGATACCATAAGAAGAATATGTAGAGAGAGAAAAAATATCTTGCTCTCTGTTATCTTGTAAAGAAGCTCAAAGTGAGCTTAAATATAGTTCAACTGTACAAGAAAAGTAAAGTTACAAGAAAAGTAAAGTTACTATCTAGTAAACTGTAAAAATAAAATAAACTAACTATCCTTTTGTACACGAAATAAACTCTGTACCCGAAATATACTATGTACAGCCGGCCATATATGTTGACAAGATGTTATCACAGTAGATGAAAATGAGATGGAATATCTGAGGATAGTGGGCAGTTAATAGATAGTGTCATCATTTTTTGAATTCTGTAACTTTGTATAGTAGTGCACAGATAGCGGCCTCTCTAGATTTAGTGATTGGTGGACTATTGTGCTTTTGTAATAGCTTAGTTATTGTTAATATTATTTATATTTCATTTTTCAAAAACTCTTTACAATGATATTTGTATGGATATATAAAATTTAGCATATATATCAAATATAAGTGAAATTAAAAGAAAAGAAGAAATAAAAACCTGGACCTTCATTCATCGAATACCTGCTCAAATCATACTGACCTTAATTCTCATTTGATACAAAATCTTCATTATTGAGAATAATCTCATTATCACCATCATTTAAATTCATTTCACCAAATGACATTTTCTTATCCAATGTTATCTTTCAAGTTACTCTCATCTATCAAACTTAGTTTCTCATAAATCCAATACGCCAAAAGAACGATATGGTCAAGACCAATTGGATCTACAGAATTACTTGTTCTATTAAGAGAATAAACAAATAAAATTAAATTATCAAAAAATTAAAAAATATAATGAATAATAATGACAATAACAAAGCTTTCTCAAATCTTTAAATTGTATCAACCAAAGATCATGTCGTTTAATCTTTTGTATTCTAATCTATTCCTTTTCTTGAAATAAATGATTCAAATTTGATCCATTTTTTCACTCCTTGTTGCACTCACATATTAACTCAGAATTTGAATTGAAAATCTTTGCAATTCTATAACACCACTTTCGAATTGATTATACTAAGTAGTTGTAAGAACAAAAGTAATATTAAAAATAAAAATGAAATGGTGATTAATTTTCAACAAGCAATAAAAGTGAAAATATATATACCTAAATTAAGTTTGTCTCTTTTATGAATAGCTGTAGGCATCGTAGAATCACCAAAAATATCCTTATAATTCTCTAGTTGTGAGTTTAGGTGATCTTACATCATCTGATGGCAACAATTATTATAATAATTAATAGCATTCCTTTACTACATTTTTTTGGGGTAAAACTTAGTATGGAATAGATATTATGATTCAAAATGCCCTATCAACAAAAAAAAGGAGTAAAATTGTCTTTTCTATCTCTCTTTAATGACTGTAAGATAAGAAATATACAAAGAAGACTTATTTTTTAGATTGGCCTTGATTGCTCCGTTCGCTCTCTCTATGGCATCATAAAAATATCTCATTGTTGCCTTCTCATTGTTATCAACCAAACGAAGTGCCCTTACCAAAGACTCATAAATTCAGATGACAAATTAATATTAGGACTAAATTTAATGATCTTTAAGTATAATTCTAGAATCCTCCTATCGAACATTAGACCTGACATGTTGAGATATAACTCCTTTATCACTTGTAAACATTTGCCTTAACTCTTTTATTAAAATAAAACACAGAGTAATAAGAAATAGTTGTAAATATTGTAATAACAGACGATGCAAATTTCTACCATTGTTGAAATACTTTCTCATTAAATTCAGGACCTATGTATGTTTGCAGATGAACTTGGTCTTTTTTTTTTACTTTCTACATAATCTTATCAATGATAAGAAAATATCTAATATCTCCTATATTTTCCAACATCAAGTTAATGCAATGTTTAACAAAAGGAATTCAATAAAAAGAATTATACCTAATTTTTAATCTTTTTTTAATTGCTTTATAAGTAGAATTATTGTCAATAATGAACTGAACAATATGTTTTGGCTTAACATCATTTAAACTTCATCAAATATCTGAAACAAAATATCAACATTCCTAATAAGACTATATGTATTAATAGATTTCAAAAACATCATCCCATTTGCAAAATAAACTAAAAAAAATTAATGATAGACTCTTGTCTTCTATTTATTCAACTATCACACATGATTGAGCACTCTTAAGTTGCCCAAGTTATTATTCTTTCATCCAAATAACTTTTTATTTCATAAATAGAGATGTTTTGAAGTTTACCTCTGTAGTCAAATTGAAAAAGCTTTATATTATGGACCATAAAAGGCAATAACATTTACCATAGATTGATAATAATAAAACTAAGCAGTATTGAATGTTATACCTTAATCATACCACCATTTAATCATTGTCATGTTCATATTATGAGTCGTTTCTTTAGATTGTAAGGTATCATGGATTGAAAGTCGAGTTTCAAGAGTTGTCTGTGGTGCAAAAATAAGATACTTGTCATCTTGTTGTGTAGGAATATTACTTTCAATGTCTCTACTATCATCCTGACAACTAAAAAAAGAACTTTCACTACTAATTTTATAGTTCAATCTTTGTTTTCCATCTTTTTTATGTTGATACTCCTCAAGCAAAATTTTCATTTATCAATTCACATAATGAATCACTTTCTTACAAGACTCTGTTTTATCTTTGACCCTAGCTAAATGTTTCTTTAATATGATAATTCCTTGACCTTTTAAATGCATGTTACAATACAAGCAAATAATATGGTTCTTTATTTTAGGAACCAATCTAGCACGAGCCCAAATTGGATCATCAAATTTTCTTAAACTCTAAACTATTAAATTATCATGAATACTTAAACTTTTCTCAATTTATCTATAAAATGAATAAAGACATATGACAAAATTAAATTAATAAATTTGTTATCAACTATTATCAAAACAATGTGTATCACTCAACTTAAAATAAATACAAATGAACAACTTAGATTCTAAAAGCATATAAACAACTTGAACTTCAAAAATATACATGCATCTTATATTCACTGTCAGTAGTCCAAGAATCATTATTACTAACTAGTGAATAACAACATCTCAACATTATATGATATACAAATGCAAGTTAACTTCACTAACTTATATAAACGATTGTTTTCCATCAGCTTGGTTTCGTAACATTTTGGTACCATACGAAGTTTATATCGTTGGTTGATTGCTAATGCATTTATATTAAATATTAATTCGTATTATCAGCAATTGTCTAAATAATTTACCGTTGTCACGTAACTCATCATTCATAATTCAAAACCTTGTTTTGAAGAAGAATATATACACCTTGTGTGAAATGATTTCCGAGCCTAGTGTTTACTAGTTAGCTAAGTTGTAGGAAAGGCCTTGAACAATGTTAGGAAGTGAGTGAAAGTAAAAAGTTTTAAACCCAGTTAAGTTTCAGCTTTATTATAAAACTTTGACGAGGACTAAACTTCCAAAAAAAGCCTTTGACGAGGACCAAACTCAAAGTCAGTGGTGAAGGTGCAGTCAGAATGTTTTAGCCTTTTAGGTCACTGTATTTAATGCAAGACAGAAGAGGGGAAAGAGAATGGACATCATTGCTGCTATTGAGGAGCGCCTTCTTCGCATGCTAAAGTGGAAGACTTTTCTTGATAGCCGACTGGAAAAGATAGGACCGAATGAACGGATAGGATTCGCTTTAGCGGGAGCCGGATAGGAATGGATTCGTAGTTATCTGTCTTGCATTAAACACGGTGACCTAAAAAACTAAAACATTCTGACTGCACCTTCACCACTGACTTTGACTTTAGTCCCCGTCAAAGGCTTTTTTTGAAAGTTTAGTCCTCGTCAAACCTTTAGCATAAAAGCTGAAACTTGAATGGGTCTAAAACTTTTTAGTTTGACTCACTTCCCACCGTTCTTCAAGGCCTTTCCTCACCACTGACTTTGAGTTTAGTCCTCGTCAAACTTTTAGCATAAAGGCTGAAACTTAAATTGGGTTTAAAACTTTTTGCCTTCACTCACTTCCCAACGTTCTTCAAGGCCTTTAGTACAAGTTAGCTGCTCCATGGGTCTTTTACCCTGTTTATAGTTACTGTATTTTTAGTGGAGACAATAACAAAATATAAAAATGTTTTGTTTTACAGTGTTTGATTACTGACTTAATTTATTTTTGTTTTAACTTCAAGTCACAGGAATATAAATTTTTTGTTTCTTCCAAAATCGAAGGATAATATTTCTTGTCTTTGTGACATAAACAAAACAAATAAGCAACTTCTAAAAATATCCCTTTTCCAACAAAATCTTGTTATTCTTATTATTATTAATTGTTATAAATTTTATACTTATTATTAAATTTATCAATTTTTTATTCTTAATTATATTATTAAACTCATTATTATTATTATTATTATTATTA
>JANVCQ010000003.1:33182337-33198250 GCA_025531925.1 Erythroxylum plowmanianum
TATTAATTTTCTTCCTCTTCTTCTTCTTCTATTATTATTATTATTATTATTATTATTATTATTATACGAAATTAATTTCTTATTGTTATTGTTACTATTATTATTTATTAACTTTTTTACTAATATAAATCATTCGTTTTAAAATAATCAATGAATTACATATTTCCAATCATATTATACTGTAGGGGTACTTTAGTCATTAATACTGCTTTTTATGTTCTGTCAATTGTAACCAAATACATTTCTATCTTCGAGACAAACACATTTTTATCTATTTTGTCCATCACAACCAAACTTCTCACTGTCTTCAATTTTTGTTTTGTTTTGTCTCCAAATTTTTGTTTCGTTCCGTCTCAACATATGAATCACAGTAATCATACACAGCGTTAGGTCACTCTATTTTTTGCAAGAAAGATAATACGGTAACCTAAAAGACCCCTAAAAAAGAGTGAGATTACGATTTGATTCCGATTACATTTTTAAGTTAAACTAACAGATAAGGGTGAATTCCATTTGTGTTCAACTTTGATGTAGCTCCAAATGTAAGATCATTATGGCTACCAATGGTAATATACCTTCTTCTTTTTTATTACAGGGAAAGAAAGTACAAGACAAATTACAAGCCTATGCTAGGGAGACAGACCCTGACATATCCTCTAAAAGAATAGAGAGGCACCCTGTAGGTATAGTCTCTAATGTAGTGACTCCTAAGGCAAATAGATCGGCAAAGTTGATGAGTCAGTCGGCACAACGGTTACCCTCCCAATAAATGTAACGATGAACCACAACCCAGTTCCGAGTAAACAACCCGTTAATACCCATTACTAAGGGATTGAGAGATGAGGATCGTTGGGTCGAGGAGGATAGCATATGAAGAACTGCTAGAGAATCCACTTCTAGTTCAATTCGACGATAACCCAGATTCCAAGCAAGCTAAAGCCCGCAAAAAACCCCCACAGTTTAGCAAAAATAGAGGAACACCAACCAAGATTCTGGATGAAACCACCAAGCCAAACGCCCAAACTATCACGCAGGAGCCCACCGACTATGGTTGGGGAGGACGATCGTTTGGACGCTCCATCCATATTTAATTTGACCCATCTGGGAGAAGGTTTGCGCTAGCCTAGGAATTACTCACATCGAGGGTGGTGGCCAATATTTACTCAACTCTGTCAAACCGTAGCCATGGAAAGCTGATGGGCATACTCCAAAATATGATGTATGGGTGAGGTCGGCCTGTCAAAGTTTCAATAAAAAAGTGCCTTATTTTGCCAGATCCATAAGAACCAACAAGCAACCCTAAAGATAATCGACCAATCGAAATCGAGGACGAGCTGGTGTTATTGTAGATTCCTAATGAGCCACGCGTGGGACGTCATATTAAAGAAGTTAGATGAGACTACTTGTGAAGGGAAAGCATTTCATATTTTGTGGGCTTTGGCGCAGTCGTGCACTACATGTGGGGAGGATTCTTCTAGATTATAATGATAGCACGCAAAATCTGTGGTTAATTATTTGTGGGCGCGATTTTGATTAGAAAGTAATCGATCGTGTGCAAGGAGCCAAAGGAATGAGCGAATTCGTTGCGGGCCCTTCTGCTGCCAAATTGCCTTCCAAAATCCATTAGACGAGTCATCCTCATACTCTATTATCATGGAATATATTGACGCTATACTGAACTTTCCATTGTCCGAAGTTCCCCAAAATCAACTTATTTGGCCCTAAGAAGGGCTTAGGAGGGAAAAGTACCTGCAATGGTCATGCAAATCGAGAGAGGGAGTAGGGATTGAAACTCTTCCCATTTCCAATTTCCTTCAGTGTCCACAAAGTGTTGAATAGGGAGATCAATAGAAGTTTGGGGAACAAGAGCTACAGTAAAGGAATTAAGAGGTACCAAGCTCTCAACCCAAGAGTCTAGCCAGAATCGAGTCCAAGCTCCATTACCGATCATCCATTTCATGCCCTTTAGTACGTGGTGTCAAGTCGTCTGTATACTTTTCTAAACCATTGAGCCACCGGTTGCATCAAAAGTCGTGGGAATATTGTTGACATCGAATACTTTACCGAAAGAATTTTCACCCATAACGCATTAGGCTTTGAAACCAACGACCATCCTAGTTTTACTAGTAATGCTACGAGGCAGACGGACCGTCTATATTGTATAAATTGAAAGGACCGCTATGACTGATTGGGTCAAAGTGAGGTGCCCAGTGAATGACAAAAGATTGGTCGTCCATCCTAAGAGGCATTGTTAGACCTTATCGAGAATATGTTGATAGGTTCGTTTATTAACCCTCTCATGCAATAGAGGCACGCCAAGATAACGCCCTAGATCAGTTGTCTGCTTAAAGCCCAACTTGCTGTTGAGGTAATGCGCCATCGAGCGATATATATTCTTGGAGTAAAAGCAACACGATTTGTTATGACTAATGTGTTGTCCTGAGGCAACATAAAACGTATTTAACGTATCTCAAATCACATGCACTTATTCCAGTGAGACTTCGGAGAATAGAATGAGATTGTCGACAAAGAACAAGTGAGAAAGAGAAGGCCCATTTTTGCTTAATTTAATAAGCTTCCATCATCCTTGGTTCATTGTGTTTGTAATTAGATGACCCAATCATTCCATACACAGGACGAAAAGATAAGGAGATAGGGGGTCCCCCTAACGAATACCTCTAGAGGGAATAAAGATGTCAGTAAGTTCGTCATTCCAATTTACCTGCATAGAGACTGAGGAGATACATTTCATAATAAGGTTTATCAAAGAGGCAAGGAGCCTAGTTTCAAAGAGGGTATCTTTGATAAAGTCCCAAGAAAGCCTATCGTAGGCTTTTTCAAGATCCACCTTAATAGCCATGATCCCTTTTTGCCATTTTTCTTTTTTATTGTGTGGATGACTTCTTGGGCAATAATAATATTGTCAGTAATCAGTCGCCCAGAGACAAAGTTGCATTGAGTTAGAGCTACGAGCTTGTCAAGGTGCGGTTTGAGCCGGTTAACGATAATCTTGGTAAGGGCTTTGTACAACATAGGGCATAAAGCAATTGGCCTGAATTGAGTGATCGACGTGGGCGTAGGAAGTTTCAGTATTAGAACCAAGATGGTACGGTTAAGTTCAGCTTCCCACGTTTCATGTCTGAAAATTCTCTAGAGAAAGAGGATTATAGAGGACCTGACGATGTCCCATTGTAATTGGTAAAATAAGGCAGTGAGCCCATCAACACCCAGTGCCTTATTCGGAGCTATAGAAAAGAAAGCTGGCTTAATTTCTTCAAGACTTAGTGGACATTCCAGTTCTATAATAGCCCTGTGAGCTAGTGAAGGGAATAGAATGGTGATAGGAAGGCCCGTAGTAGGGTTGGTTTCTGCCGTATAGAGTTTCTCCAGGAAATTCTTTGCTATTCTTCTAATACTCGTCATGTCCGATCCCATGCATCTGTTTTCATCCTTCAAGGAAACAACCCTTGTGTGTCGATGTCTGGCCACTGTGATAGCATGATAGTACTTGGTATTTCTATCTCCCTAGCTTAACCACTGACATTTTGAGCGTTGGTGCCAATAAGGTTCTTCTTGACATAGAACCTATGCCAGTTAAGAAAGTAGATAATCCTCTAACTCTCAGAGAGACACCCAATCCTCGTCTTCTAGTGCTTGTTGAATGCCTTCAAGGCAGGCCATGAATCTTTTTTTCGATGAAAAATGTTACCAAAACTAGCTAGTAGAGTTCCAATGCTACAATTCCAAAAAAGTTTTGAGCGCTCCAGTAAAATCAGACATAGTAGGCTTCCAATTATCAACAACAATTTGACCAAAACTTGCATGTGTCAACCACGATGATTGGAAGTTGAAAGGCCTAGGGGTCAAAGGGGAATGTATGCGTTGTTGCATTGTGATCAGAAGAGGCCTATGGTCTGATTTCAGAAAGGGTAGATGAGTGACTGTAGTGTGTTGGAAAGCAGATTGCTAGGAATTAGAGCAGAAAGCTTGATCTAATCTGGCGAGAATTTGACCCCTCCGCCAAGTGAACTTCGAGCCTAAAAACCCAAGATCCTAAAATTGATAACATTGCACGCAATCCTGAAATTGTGTGTTGACTACCAGTTGTAGTCTAGAACCTCCTCGTTTGTCATTGGTTTTTAACTTGGCATTGAAATCCCCACCCAAATTTTGATGTATAGGCAAATCTTGACTTTCCCATGAAGTAATTAATAAATAAATGGGAGAAATGGAAGTTTATCATTCTTCCAAATGCCCCCATTGGGCATGTATTTTAGCGATAGATTTTAATATTATATGACAATTTAGTTTGGAATCAATTAGATTTACAGTTAATAAATTAAATTAAATTTGTTCTAAATTGAACTAGAACTTACTTAAAATTATATTTATAGGTTAGACAAATTTGAAATTAATAAATTAAATTATATTTAATTAGTTTTTAAGTTTGAAATATTTTTTAGTCCGAAAAAGCTTTACTTACAAACAATTTTAATAATCCTCTATTGATTTTGACACCTTTTTAACCCAAAAATTTAGTTTTTTTTCCCTTAAATATAACTTATTTTGCATTTCAACGTGCAACAATTTCAACAAATAAAATGTCAGGAACTCTGGATCTTGGCAAATGCTATTAAAAATCACGAGCATTTAGGTGATTTCAGAACTGAGAATAGGAAAATTGGATTGACGTGTAAGCCATTTCGTACATACTGAGGGCTCAGGGCAACCGTAGAATAACTGCATGCACCAAATAAACGCAGCTAAAGGATAAATGGAAAGTAAGTACTTGTATCCATAGCATGCATACGGCAATTGTAAACTACTCAAAAAGAAAACCTCAGGCACGTAAGATACAAAACCACTTTTCTCTCTACAACAGATGAAGTCAGATCTGTTCTTCACCCCTTTCCATTTAGAAATATGGTAGCAAATATGGGTCTAAAGCTCTGATAGGAAGAAACTCCATGAACAAATCCTACAAGCTTAAGATGTCTTTGGTTCCCTTTTTGCTCCCATCTTCCTCACAAAATTCTGACTTAATTTTATTCTTTGAGCAAGAAATGCGCATCCCTTTGTCTTGCAAAGATGGCAGGGTACAACATCGCATCTTATTTTAGTATACTGACCAAGATCATAACAGTGCAAAAAAAAAAAAAAAACATTATAGAAATAATGTTTAAAGCTATGTTCTTGTTACCTGAATCTATATGTGAAGCCTCAGATTATCTGGAGGCTTCAGAAGAATGTCAATGTCCATAGGATTACACTAGGGTTTTAGTTGTGAATGAAAAGGAAGAAAAAGACGTAGAGGAAGAAGAAGAAAACATTGGAAATGACCATGTTTACAGAGAATTTTGGAGAGAAGTTGTTCATGCCCTCTCTATAGATGGATTAAAAGAAAGCCATTAATAAAGTTGGAAATCAAGCCAAAACCTGAATACAAACGAAATGAGTTTCGGTATTTTCAATTTCTACTAAACCTAAGCCTTCCCATTTTTCACAGACTCCTTCAACCTTGATCAGGATTTTGGACACTCTTTGTTTGTTTCTGTCTTTAAGAGTTGTTTACAAAGATATTGTGCAAGCAGGCTGGGTAGATATTATAGTCGATAGAAACTATAAATTAAACAAAAACATATTATACATATCTGAAAGTGTCGAAGTTTTTATCTTGAAAAAAGTATTTTTTTAAAAATAATACTATCATTTCTGGGTCAATAGTTCAATTTCATGCATAAATGTGCAGGTTAATAAAATTGTAATGTTCAACTACAATTAACTGGTATGGTATGATAATAATTTAAAAAAAAGATAAGACTAGAATATTGATAGAAAAAGAGTGAAATGCATCTTATAGCAATTTGAAAGCTTGGGTTGTGTTCTGTTTCGTAGTTGAAGAAAAGAAGAAAAAACGAATAGTGGACATAGAAGATTTGGAGAATTTTCTGTATGTATTTAATTTGTATCGCACTGTACAATACAATTATATAGATTAGGAGGTTGAGTATCTTTAGACATCAACCTATACACGGTAACTATACATGTAAATCAGATCAAATCACAATCCCTAAAACTAAGGGATCAATATAATCTCCTAAAACTAACACTCCCCCTCAAGTTGAATAGTGGGATCACCAATATTCAACTTGCTCAATGCTTCTCCAAAGGCTCTGCCTGTAACTGCCTTTGTGAGAATATCTGCTAGCTGATCCTCAGACCGAACAAAAGGAAGAGTTGTTATTCCAGCATTCAGCTTCTCCTTGATGAAGTGCCAGTCAATCTCCACATGCTTTGTCCGATCATGCTGGACTAGGTTCTCCGAAATACTGATCGCAGCCCGATTATCACACTTCAAGTTGCAGGCCCCCTGAACTGGGAAACCAATCTCAGCCAACAACTTCCTTAGCCACAGAACCTCTGCTAACCCTCGAGCTATCCCTCGAAACTCTGCCTCCGAGCTAGAAAGTGCGACCACCTTCTGCTTCTTACTCTTCCAAGTAACCAGGTTACCTCCGACAAGAGTGAAATACCCGGACGTGGACCTCCTATCAACTGGATTACCTGCCCAATCAGCATCTGTATATGCCTCCACATCCAGATGTCCATGATTATGAAATAAAACACCCCTTCCTGGAGAACCCTTCAGGTACCGGACAACTCTCAAAGCAACCTCCATATGATCAACCTGGGAACGGTGCATGAACTGACTCATAACTCCTACAGCATACGCCACATCCGGCCTCGTGTGAGACAAATATATCAGCTTCCCCACCATATTCTGATAACGTTCTCTATCAGCCAACTCTGCCCCATCAACTATTTGCAAACCATGATTGATCACAATCGGCGTCTCTGCTGGCTTACAGTCCATCAGTCCGGTCTCTGCTAGCAAGTCTAAGACATACTTGCGTTGAGAGATGAAAATCCCTCTCCTCGATCTGAGAACCTCGATTCCAAGAAAGTACTTGAGCTCTCCCAAGTTCTTCATCTCAAACTCTTGGAATAGATTCCCCCTAAGTTGCTTCATCTCCTCCACATCATCACCAGTGATAATCATATCATCTACATAAATTATCAGACAGGTTATTCTGCCCCCTCTCCTCTTGATGAACAAAGTGTGGTCAGAGTTACTCTAACGATAACCATACTTTCTCATCGCAATGGTGAATCTGCCAAACCATGCTCTTGGTGATTGCTTGAGACCATACAAAGCCTTCGTCAACCTACACACTTCTTTGCAGCGGAAATCATTTGAGAAGCCCGGTGGAGGCTCCATGTATACTTCTTCCCTCAAATCCCCATGAAGAAAAGCGTTCTTCACATCAAACTGGTGAAGAGGCCAATCCCGATTGGCTGCAACTGAAAACAACACACGAATAGTATCAATTTTAGCAACTGGAGAAAAAGTCTCAGAGTAGTCTACCCCATATGTCTGAGTATAGCCTTTGGCCACCAGTCTGGCCTTATACCGCTCAACAGACCCATCTGCTCTGTGTTTAACAGTGAACACCCAACGACATCCAACTGCCTTCTTCCCGGATGGTAATACACATTTCACCCAAGTCCCATTTTTCTCTAGTGCTGCCATCTCCACTGCCATCGCATCACGCCACTTCTCTTGTTCCAAGGCCTCATGTACTGTCCTCGGAAGCACCTCAGAATAAATTGCTGTGGCAAAAGCCTGAGCTACTGGCGATAGGCTCCCCCTGGCTAGGTGCGCTACAGGATATCTAGACCTTCTGGGTTCATACTCGGGCTCATATCTCTTCGGAGGCACACCTCTCGTACTCCTAGGTGGCAACACATACCTATTCAGTTCAGAACGAGACTTTTGCTCCCCCTATCTCAAAACATCCTCTTCACTGACCCCATTATGATCACCAGAGGAAACATCAATACTATCAACATTATCAGAGTCTATATCAGGAGTACTTACCTCTGGGATATTCAGTGGGGATGCAAGCTCTGGTGGAGGATTCTGTCCTTCGTGAGAAGGTGGTTCGGTGGTCCCGCCTACTGACTCTGTTGGAATCATATCAGGCATAATTGGACTCGAGATCCAACTCAGTGGGGATGACTGACTCTCCCCCTGATCACTGGGTTGGAGGGATTAGAAGAATTCTGTTTCTAGGAAGTCACAGTCCATTGTCGTGTAGAGACGACGAGTAGGCGGATGATAACACCTATAGCCTTTTTGATGAATCCCATACCCCACGAACACACACTTAAGAGAACATGGGTCAAACTTAGATCTTTCAATTTTCGGGATGTGAACAAACACAGAACACCCAAAGACGCGAGGTTGTAGTGTTAAGGCTGACGGAACACTGAAATGATTTGAAAGTTCTTTAAGAGGTGTTTGGAGGTTAAGAACTTTGGTAGGAAGACGGTTGATGAGATAGACTGAAGTGACGACGGCCTCAGGCCAGAAGAAGGTTGGAACCTGTGACTCAAATATGATGGCTCGGGTCATCTCTAAAATGAGGCAGTTTTTACGTTCTGCAACCCCATTCTGTTGGGGTGTATGCGGACATGAAGTTTGGTGAATGATGCCGTTTTCTATAAAAAAACTGTTTAAGGGTGTTGTTCACATATTCCCTCCCATTATCAGACCGGAGAATTTTAATTTTGGTATGAAACTGGGTATAAACCATATTATAAAACTCAACAAATTTGGAGGGCACATCAGACTTATGTTTCAAAAAATAAACCCATGTCATACGAGAACAATCATCAATAAACAAGATAAAATATTTGAATCCATTGTTTGACATACAAGACCCATAATTAGGAGCAGGCCCCCAAACATCTGAATGGACTAAGGAAAAAACTGACTGAACTCGAGTATTTGTCAGATGATAAGACTGCTTATGACTTTTACTCAACAGACATGTCTCACATGACATAGAATTATTACTGGAAAATAATTTCGGAAAAAACAAATGAAGATACCCTACTGACGGATGGCCTAAACGCCGATGCCATAACCACTATTGTCTTTCAACAGTTCCGTGAGCCAACGCAGCAGTTCCGTGTTGAGCCACCTCGTCAACGTAGTATAACCCTCCACGTTCAGTGCCACGCTCAATCACTTTCCCCGACTGAATATCCTGCAAGAGACAAAAAGTAGAGGCCATTAACACAATACAGTCTAATTCCTTGGTAACATGACTGATAGATAACAATTTGCAGGACAAACTGGGAACATATAAGTAATTCGTAAGTTTCAAGGACGGAGAAAGTTCTATTGTCCTGGCCTCGTGAACCGGAGAGAGACCTCCATTAGCACTCTGAATGGATGTCTTGGTAGGTACAGATGACGTGACCAAATCTCGAGGGTCAAACGTCATCGTGTCGGTAGCCCCACAGTCAAAGAGCCACTGTACATTTTTGTCGTTCTCCAAATCCTGAGCAACACATGCCTGTCCCTGTTTAATTTCACAGCTACTAAGAAATTGGGGGTTAATTTCACAGCTTTCAATACTTCTAGGGACAATGTTTAAAATCGAGGGTTTGGGATGGAATTTCCCAAACCCTAATTCACTACCTTTATAAACCTCATTTTCCTCTCTCCTTATTTCTCCAACGACGGCTAACCCTACTCCAGAACCTTCTTTGCTCTTCTGACTAGTTTCGATGGCCTCCCCTTCGTTGCTGCCTCCGGTTACTGCCGTCGCTCCATTCGCGTTGCCCGTCGGTCCTTCTCGGCGTTGGCTTCGCCAACCTTCTGGGAATCCGATCAAATGGAAGCACTCTTCTCTACTATGCCTGAGTTTGCCACAGTTACTACATCGGATGTTGCTTCGATCGACATTACTACCTCGCGGTGACGACTTTGGTCCCTTCGGCGTTTCTGAGCGAGGTTTGGTAGCATACCCTTCTCCATTTTCTGTTTTGCCCATTTGAGTTCTTGAGTTCCATCCGAATTTGGGGTTAACGCCGATCCCAAATCCGGCTCCGATGCCTAAGACCGTAGTCGATGATGGCTCCCCCTTTTCAGTCCCCATTATGCTGCGTCGGTCCCTATCTTTCCTAATAACAGCATATGCTGTTTCGACTAACGGTAATGGGTCCTCTTTTAAGAGATCCCTTTTTTCTGAATCAAATTCTTCTCCGACTCCTGCCAAGAACTGGTAAAGTCTGGTTTCAGACCGGAGACGGTTGAAAATAATGATGTCCTCTGGGCACACCATCGGGTTCGACTGTCGAGTCTCGATTTCCCTCCAAATCCTTTGGAGATTGGAGTAATACTGTTCAATTGAATCTGTTCCCTTCTTGAGGCTATTTGCCCTGACTGTGAGATCAAATATCTGTACTCCTTCTTTGCCCTGACTGTAAGTTGCGGCAAGACCCTCCCACAAGTCCTTTGCCGTTGGATATTCTGCATAATTCACCACGAGCTCTTGCTCCATGTTATCGAGCATCCAGGAGCAAACTATCAAATCAGTCTGCTCCCATTGTGTGTATTCGGCTGCTTCTCTTGCAGGTGCCCCTGGAACTCCTGTAATATGACTGAGTTTGCCCCTACCCCCAATTGCCATCTTCATGAGACGTGCCCATAGGGAGTAATTGGTTTGGTTTAATTTTACTGATAATATGACTGTTTGTGGAATTGTGGTTGTTTGCTGACTGGTTGACTGTGGCAGGTTCTGCAATATCGCTGCCAATTGGTTGGCTAGTGTATCAGTGCTAGCCGGATTGACTGGATTGATGAGGCTGCCTTCATTCCCCGCCATTGTGGTTGAGATTGGTATAGGTAAGTGATGATGGCCTTGATTCAAATCCTATTACAGGATTGAAACTGGCTCTGATACCATGAAGAAAAGAAGAAAAAACGAATCGTGGACATAGGAGATTTGGAGAATTTTCTGTATGTATTTAATTTGTATCGCACTGTACAATACAATTATATAGATTAGGAGGTTGAGTATCTTTAGACATCAACCTATACACAGTAACTATACATGGAAATCAAATCAAATCACAATCTCTAAAACTAAGGGATCAATATAATCTCCTAAAACTAACAGTAGTGATTGGCAAAGAGATGGTATTGTTATGATAAACCTATCGGGATGTGGAGTCTGATAGAAATATTGAGTTTTCTTTATTTCTAGCAATAAATAATAGGAGATATGGAAAGGTAATTAATATCTTAGTTTGGGTAGGATTCTATTTGCATATTCTATTATAGTCTAAGTAGGATTATGTTTCCATATTCTATTGTAGGTTCTCGGTATATAGCGAACCTTAGTATTCTATCATTAGACACTACAAGACAAGGGGGAATAAAATTCCTAACGCGGTCTTAGAGATTGGCACATTGTTGAACCATGTAAAAAATTATTTCATTTAATTTTCTTTCCTGTAAATTTATTATTGTTGTATGTATGTTTATGATTGTTGATCCTAATAAGTGGTATTAGAGTAAGGTTAAGAACTTCGAAGATTTACAACAATAGAGGACTAGAATTCGAAGGTGAAAATAAAGAAGTTCATTGAAAAGGGTTTTAGGTTTTGGAAGATGTTGATTGAAGATTATTTGAGTTAGAAAAGTCTACACCTCCCTCTCAGCACAAAGAAGTTAGATTCCACGGAAAAGGCCAAGTGGGACCTACTAGACAGGCAAGAGTTAGGTGTTGTTCAATTGACGTTAGCCAGCAATGTTACGTTTAACATCACAAATGAGAAGACTGCCGCAAGATTGTTGAAGGCCTTGGCAAATACATATTGATGATCAACAAGGTATTTATGATGTGGATTTTGTTTAATCTTGAGATGGCCGATGGTAGTAATGTTACTAAGTGTATTAATCAATTTAATGTGATTATGAATCAAAAAAGTTATATCAAGATTAATTTTGATGATGAAATTTAAGCACTAATTTTGTTGTCTTCTCTACCTAACATTTGAAAAACTTTTGTTTCTACAATTAGTATTTCCCATGGTAAAGGAAAATTAAAACTAGTTGATGTTTATGATACAATTCTCAATGAGAGTATTCGCAAGAGGGAATCAAGAGAATCTTTTGGAAATTCCTTGAGTTCTGAGGGAAGGGGAAGGAATAAGCAAAAACATGACAAATCCCATTGATCTTCTATTGGCAAGCAGGTATACTGAGAATCCCTTTCAGCTAGTCTAATAAACACCTTAGCATATGGGATTGTCGACTTCAACATCTTAAAGGTTGGGTTCCATCTGGTTGGATAATCCAAAACCAACTTTTTTGAACTTGGAATGCATAAAATTTATGCACCATCTTTAAAAGATTCAACTCTTTTAGGAGTTGCACTCCAATATAGAACACTATTTTGAATACAATTTATTGCTTTTTTATTATCTCCAACTCATCCTTCATAATCAAGTTAAGAATATGCACAAAACAACGCGTATGAAATAACTTACCTCCAACCTCCAACCAATAAGCTCCCAACCTGCATCCTACCCTTCAACTTCTCAATCATAGCATTATTCGTGCTATAATTGTCCATTGCGATGGTGAATACTTTGTTGTCGATGTTCAAATTCATCAACATAAATGAACATATCATTTATAAATATTACCAACATTAATCATAAATTCATAAAATAATAAAAAAGTAAATGATAACAATATCAAAGAATATAAATTACCTCTAAAGTCTATCACATAACATCCAATCATTATCAATATAATGTGTCGTCATTGCCATATAACCCTTTTTTGGTTTTCCGCTATCCATATGTTCGTTGTTATGGTAATTCGTCTTTTAACACTCGACAATGCTCTTAATGTCTCTTTCTTCTTGTCCTCATAAATTTTAAAAATATCCTTCCTCAATGTATTTTGATTTGGAACCTTGGAAGTGGGTTAAAATGAATTAAGAAATATCCTGAATCTTTTACTTTCAACCATAGACAATGGTTGCTCATCTTCAATAATCATATTAGCCATCAAAATCATTGATTTGTTGTTGTCAAAAGTTGTTACGATCAATTTATTCTTCCCTTTCATAAGGTTCGGGTTCAAAAATGTTGGACATCCTAAAACTATCTTTTTTCTAGTACATGAATCCATATGTCTCTTTAAATGAGGCATTCCACCTTTCAAACCACTCGAATACAAATTTTGACAATACTTGCACTATGCTTTTTCAATTCCATCGATCAATATGGTCTTGTTAAAGTGATTTCAAAAGTCACTTTTATTTTAAGTGACTTAGTTCTAGTTCTAGTTGAAGTTCTATCCTCATTTGGTGTTGGAATATAAGTTTTCCCTTCTACCTTAGGTACTGGATTATAACTCTCAACTGAATGAGTATGCTCATCCATTTAACCAAAAAAAAAATACTTGAGGTTAGAAATAACCAATATATAATAAAGGTTCGTTAATTTAAAGTACTTTGATTAACCAAGATTTGTTATACTTTTGAGTTTTGGCATTAGTGAACATTTAAATTATTTTGATTTTCAATGCATATTTGACAGGATGTTAACGACATTTTCATTTATTTGCTTACCTTCCACGTTGTATTTATGTATGATATATATAGCTAATGCTTTACTCTGATTTGCTTGTGACTTAGATTTCAAATTGCCTTTTGGAGAGGTTCCATCAATCTCTATTTAGTAATGAATAATCCCATTTCTCTTATTTTTTCACACCATTTACATTAATCCCACGCCATTTTCTACTCTTCCCTAGTCTTTGTTCTTCAATCCACTCATTAGATTCTTTAAAAGATGAATGAAAATCCCTTATTGTTCATTCCTTCCTCATTATTTGTTTATTCCCGTTCTATTACATTTCATGAGATGCATAAAATTAACTTATTCTAGCTAGAATGTGTATTTATTTTAATATCAAGTCGCACAAACATAAATAAATCAGTAGATCTATACCTATCAATGGTAACATTACTATACACATATACACATGATACCAGATAATCACTAATTCCTATTTGGAAAAAATAACACTTTCTCTTTAAAATCTTGGAAAAAGGGAATCCACTTTCTATTGCATTACTTGTGAAAGTTGAGGCACAATTATAAATAAATAAATACAATATTCCTTCGGTGTTGCATGTCAACTAAAACTAGTCAAAGTATATTTGAAACAAGTCCTATCATCGACAGTAACTCGAGGAGTGTTAAGTATGGGTGGGACCAACTTGCAAGTTCTTGCTTTTTAATGTTTAAAGAGTCCAATTTCAACAAGTTTTGTTCTAACAATCATTGCTACTTTGGAGTTGCAACAAAGGTCTCATAATTGACAAAACCAAAAACAAGGATATTTATTATCAATGACCCATTTGACGTCCATAACATGGTTGATATTTATCTCCAGGTGGAAATAACTCTGGCCAAAAGAAGTCTTAGAGTAATCAGAGTATTTTGTAAACAAGCCCCTTTTTTTTTGTCTTTCATCTTTTCCTCCTTTCTTAAAGCATTATCCTTTAGGCTATGTTTGGTTGGGGGTTTATTAATGGAATTGAATAGAACGTAATGTTATTTCATCACTTGTGAGGAGGGTTTATAATGGAATGAAATGAAATGGGATGGGATGAAAGAGGATGATTTCATATTACATCACATTTTATCCTAAACAGTAAAAATAAAAAACCTTCGATTTGGAGGGTTTATGATGGAATGTAAAATTACAAACAAATTTACACTATATTACATTATAAACCCTTCATCCAAACAACATTTTACTATATTACATTATAAATCCTTCCATCTCTCCAAAACAACAATTTTCTAATATTACATCTATTTACATTCCATTCCATTATAAACTATTCTATTCTATTAAAAATTTTATGTCTAACCAAACATAGCCTTAGAGTTTGAAGTAACCAATAGGTTCCTTGCCAGATGATCTCAAGGTTTCATCAGTTTTATTGTTGGTGTAAGACAGAATTAGTGTGCAATATGCAATGTAATTTCAAGTGGCACTATAACAGATATGTGTATTGGCTATGATTTCTTTAGCGACAAAACAGAAATTGGCATTAAAATTGTCCCTTTTTTATGAATAAAAATATCGTCGCTAAAAGTTAAAGAATCTACGACGGTTAAGCAAAATGTTGGTAAGGGGAAACAATGTTACAACACTTTTACAATTTCATCACAATAGCAACATGTTTTAACAACGTTAAAGTATTTTTGATGCAAAAAGAAACAATTATCGATGATTAGACATTATCTTCGGCGTATATAGGACAAATCAATGTGATTAGCATTGATTTAGTAAAAGCGTCAGCAATTGTTGGGCAAAATAGCTATAAAAAACTAAATTGTATTCCTTTTTATTGATGCTTTCTGTGAATCATTGCAGAAGGTTGAGCTAAGATAATATGGAGTGACGATAAATGCTTGAATGTCATAGAATGTTCACTATTGGCAATGATTATTGTACTTCATTGGTAAATTTTGGTGACAAATTTTCTTTAACTTCGTGGATTGGTGAACATATTGCGAGCATTTTTCTTAATTCATTGCTAATGAGATAGGATATAGCGATGGTCTAATATTTCGTCGCTAAAAGTGGTTTTTAGATTTTTCAAAAAAATTATGTGAATATTGATGAAATTTGATAAGTGATAATATTGTTAAATTAAAAATATTTGGAAGATAGCTTGTTAATAATAAGTAATAATCATAGTTAAGGTTAATTATAATTGACATTTTTATAATCTATCCTAGTTAAAATATGCTTTGTTGTAAAGTTGTGTTCAATGTTTAAAACATATTGTTGAAAAGCACATGGTAGGTTATTTAAAATATGAAAAGTAAGGGGGCGTTTGGTTTGAACACGGGGTTGGGTATGGATATGGGTATAATAGTATAAGGGAATGGGAATGGGTATGAAAAATAAAAAATGATGTTTGGTTTGTAACTTGGGTTTCTGTATTAATACCAATAA
>JANVCQ010000003.1:33202847-33223599 GCA_025531925.1 Erythroxylum plowmanianum
GTTAGGAAATTATGGGGAAGATAATATTACATTTTATGGGATGCTGACAAATATTATCAGGCTTGAATATGATAGGGGTAAAAGTGTTGTGCTTCTCAAATGCAAATGGTACGATTTTGGAAATTCGAATATGAGGGTCAATGACATTGTAAAAAGCATCAATGTAACTAAGTTTTGGTTCAAGGATGACCCATTTATTTTGGCAAACCAAGTGAAGCAAGTTTTTTTGGTGCAAGATTTGTTACTCGATTCAAATTGGTGGATTATGTAAGAATGTGAAGTTACACGTGTGTATGATATCCCTTTTCATGGTAATGAAGAAGGTTCAAATGACGTTGAGGAGTCTTATGAAGTTTCAGTAGAAGTTGAGGAATGTTCCGTAGAGTTTTTATATCGAAATGATATTGCATTAAATGCAATAAATAATGTTGTATTGAATTATGAGCAACATTTGTATGACGATTTAGATGACTTAGAGACAAGCAGTAGTAATAATGAATATGATATTGTATTTACAGAGTCCAATAACGACAATGATGAATAAATTTTTATTTTACAATTGAACCTTTGTTGTTTGCTATTGTTGAGCTATGATCATGCATGCTATTGTTGAACAACTGTTAATTGAATAAATCGATGATGTATTAAATTGTGCCGCCTTTCACTTTCCATATCCCCCTTTAGGTCTATCCGTCCAAATAAATTATATTTGGTTAGATTTTGTCATGTGTGTGTATCAGTATTGCTTGTTGTCTCTACATTGCTATGTAGTTTCTTTCATTTGATGCTTGCCACATTCATGTTTTGTGTCAATGAAACAAGGAAAGACCTTCAAAGCTTGCTGAATATCTTAATTTTTCACACTTTATCTATAATGAGGATGACAATAGTGTTTCTTTGTCCATTTGTTGTACCTAAACTTGTTAATATACTTATCATTTGGTTGATAAATTTATGTGTAAGTTGCAAGTTGCATATGATGTCAACTTTTTGGCCATTGTTTATGCCATGTTTCAAAGTATAATACTTTATTGAGGATGGATTTTATCCTATCTTATAGGGCCTGTAGCTTGTATTATTTTGAATGAGCTTAACAAGGTAACTTAAAACTTGGTGGATATGTACGTAGGATGACTTATTTTATAACATAGAATTTAAGTTGAAACAACCACTAAGGTAAGAGACCAAATTAGTATATTATCATTAACATTATTTTCATCTAGTTGGATAGAGTTTTATGAAAACAAACATGAAACTCGATGGCATTTTCAACACATCAACTATAGAACTACCACTAAATTTAGACACATTCCAATGTGACCAATCTCAGTTTTCAACTGCATAGCTAGATTTAAGGCAATTATGTTGTATAGTATAATGTCAGAACCTTAAATTCTATTGGATTCATATTCATGGATTAGCTTAAACTTATACCTAGTTACATCAATGCAAGATAACAGCTTGTGTTACTTGAATATTTTAATGTTGGGCATGGAAATAAAGACATTGCTTTGTACACTATCAAATAATGCATCATGATACACATATATGTGTGTAACATGTAAATTGCAAACTTGGTTGTGTTTTCATTTGTGAAAACGTAAAGGTGAATAATTTTCTTGCTATGGAATAGATTTATATGAGCGGATGCCAATGCTAATTGATATACAATATTCTTACCTTTAAATTCCTTAAATTGACCAACCGCATACTCATCAATAGCATCAATCATGTAGAGGACTTCATAACCCTTATTCTTCAACTTCTCAAGGAACTTATCTACAGTGTGCAATGTATACGTCCTCTTTATCTGCTTTCCTACATCATATAATTGGACTATCCCTTTAATTCCATTTGTAGATAAAAGTTAAATGCCACCAATATTTATTTCACTCCCTTCACTTCATTTAGCTTCACTTTATGTTTATGAATTTTGTTCCTATAACCTTTTATCCATAACTATTGATAAATTTAACAGTGCAAATTACTTTTACATTTCAGGTAGTTTTGCCTAAGGGTTCAAAAGTTCCTTCAGTTGTGGTGTCATTTCCAGTGGAACAATATCTAGAGGAAATTTTGTAGTGTTAAAATTATTAAGTTATTTGCGCATTATCTAGTGTTCTGGATGCTTTTAGGTCAAATATTCATACGTGGATGTTGTTGGGATGACTGTGTTGGTATTAGAGAAGTATTGGGATGTTGTTTCAGAATTGATTTTTTTCTTATTTCAGTTTTGAGTAAGGTTGTTGATCATAGTTTTGTGTCGTAGGTTGGTAGTAACTGCAAATATACATATCAACTAACAACATAAGATCAAAAGATTATGATTACCACATAATATACGAAAGACACAATCAATTAGATTCATTTGCTAAATAAAGCAAGGTAAAACTGCATGTATGAATAAGAGTATGTGATATTATTTAAGAATAATATCACATACTCTTAAAATCAGTTAACAGTATGTGATATTATATAAGAATATCACATACTCTTATATAATATCGCAAATTCTTTTATAATATCACATACTCTTAAAATCAGTTAAGAGTATGTGATATTATATAAGAATATCACATACTTTTATATAATATCACATAATTTTAAAATTAGTTAAGAGTATGTGATATTATATAAGTACTGATTTGTACTACCATTAAATCTTGATATTAAATGTACAAAATACTATTGAGGGAAAAAAAGTATAAAGCCAAAACAAACTGTTGCTCTTCCATAAACTTTAGAACAACCTAGAAATAGAAAAATGTGAGAACTTGAAATGAAATGTTTATATATGTCTATGATATGATCGCATCTAAAATGAGAATTAAAGTCTTTGAAGAATTTTATCTTGAAAACTCATTTGCTGTGTTTCACACTTTTATGCCAAACAAGAGAGCTAATGTTCTTCTTTCTTTTTCCAATCCTAAAAGTCCTTCAGATCAAAGCAGCAAAATATGCTTCATGAATAAAAATACATTTAAAAGTTATTTCAATGGCAAGTTTTTAACTTCAGATAACTATCTCCATTAAATGACCATTTTTAATACATCACTCCAAGTTAGCTTTCAAGCAATTGGTTTAGAGACATTTCATATACACATGACTGAATATTTGTAAATTTGATAATAATTGAAAAATGATATGACTTGAATGCAAGTTTACCTTGAATAGTGGAGGCAATTTCATAAGTAGGAGTAGTCATAAAATAAAATTTGACTTCTGTTATATCTGAGAAGTAAGAAAATTAAATTTGATGTTTACTATATATAAGAAACGATAAGTTGTAGTAGACATGTATTCAACTTCACCATATAACATTGAAACAAAACACATACAGATAAAAGGGGGATTGGTATATTGTATGTGTAGATGAAATAAGTAGTGTAATGTAGTCAACAAGAAATAGAGCATGGTGATTAGAACCAAGCATTAACTCATTTAGTTGTGAAAAAATGAGTTGGTTAGGTCCAATACAGTATGTTTAGAACCTTGATCTATGTCATAAAAAATTATTTTTATGGTATACATATTCATAAGCAGCATAACAAGAAATTCATAGTTATTCCACAAGAACATAAAAGATTATCATATTAAATTGGAATCATAAATTAGTTCATTTGGTTCTAACAAGAGGAGAACAGAAACTAAAATTTACAATATAAGTAAACCTGTGCAGCTTGCTGGTAGTAATACCTTCAATAAACTAAAGCCCCTTATGATAATTCAATACAATTGGTTAGGACTTTCTTCAACCTTTGAGCTAACACCTTTCAAATGATTTTTTAAATGATATTACAATAAGATATGGGCCTAAAATTAAAAAAGTGACATGCTCACCAGATTTTGGCACCAAAGTGAGAAAGGTACAATTAAATTTTGTCAATAACTTTCTCTTGTTAAAGAATTCAAGAACTAAAGTTGTCACAGTAAGCTTAAGAAGGTGTCAAGCCTTTTTGTAGAACATTGTATTGAAGTCTTTTCAGACTAGGGGAATTATAAGAGTTCAAAGTTTTCAACACTACATCAATTTCTTGACTAATAACAAGTTCAATTACTTCGTGAGCTTTAATTTATAGTATTTGACACTACATAAGTTCCTTTAGAAAATGTTGAGAAGATGTAGCCTATGATAGGTGTCAGAAGTGAGAAAAATAATCATATGCCTTATGCAATAAGGAGTTTTGAGAGTCTATTAACTTATTATTATGCATTAATGAGATGATTTGGTTGTTTTTTTTCCTGGAGATGACCTTCTATGGAAGTAAAGAGTGTCTAGTTTAGCTTTTCAGGAGAGGATGTATAGTTTCCTTTCCATATATAGTTTCAAATGCTGATGGCTAGAGCTTAAAGAGACTAAACGAATCAACCTTACACTCACAACAACAAAACCACATCTGCCCCTACACGCATACTTGTAAGACAAACACACTAGAAACAACTGTATCTACACCTAATTCTGACTCTAACCTTACTCCACAACCAACTCCATCCTTCCACCCAAGTCATTTCTATTGGTTTTAAATAAGGGCACTATTGTTTCTATAGGATGGTAAATGCTTTAAATGATAATGAAGGAAAATAAAGATGAAGTACTAATTTGTACTACCTTTAACTTCAAGATTGGTTTTGTGTACTTAGTTTATGATGAATGAGTTTATATGAACCTTAAAAACCTTTATACCTCATTATTTTCTCAGTCTCTCCTATTTTGCATTAACTTCATATTTGAATTTTAAAAATTCATTAAGGAGGATTGTATTCTTTAACACATATATCATCTACAATAACCATATATGAGAACTTGATGAAATTCACAGGGCATTATAATAGGGCACCTTTGTTTCTAACATAAATTTGGTATATAGGACACATGTACTTTTTTTAATTGTGAAAGTTTGTTTAGAAAATTTAAAATGTGATAGGAATATTTTCTGTATTGTTGCATTATTATTCCCTTTTAGATTGTAGGAGTGGAGGAACTTTATACTGGTGATGATGAATAAATTCTTATTATGCAATTAAACCTTTGTTGTTTTATCTTCATTGTTGTATGCAAATTTTAAGACAAAATTCTAGGAAGTAATTATGGAGGAATGGGAACATTTAAGAGATACAAATGATATTGTTTTGCAAGGGAAATAAAAAAAACATTAAGATTTATGTCAAAAATTATTTATTTTGTTACAAAAATAAATATGAAACACTATCAACTCCAAGATTACTTCTTATCAATTCCTAGGCAGTGTTGGATGGATTTTATAGAAGGATATATTTAAATGGAATTAAGTACTATTGATAAAGATCTAACTGAACATAACTTGAAGAGAGACTGTATGGTAAAGAAACTCCTGAAGAGCAAAACAAGACATGCTTGTGTCTATACCTAAGAAAGTTATATGATAGATTCATAACTTAGGGTACATGTATATCAAAGCTCTAGATTAACTTAATGCAGCAGCCCATCTTATAATTATTGGATATTGTACTATATCCAATAGTTTATAAATGTGTTTAGAAAAGGTAATATATGAATTAATTGGTTAGTGATGGTGGATGCAATGATGTCAATCGAGTGAGATTGGTATGGTATCCCGAACTTCCTTACTTGTAAGAACAAAATGGAAAAAATTACTAATGAGGAGTTAGACATTGCATTTGATAAGTTAGATGTAAGTATTATAAAACTATCTAATTTGTACATGTTTTCCATTTGCCTAAAGCTTTGACCAATAATTTATAATTTTTTGCAACAAAAGTTGGAAGTCAAGGGAATGAGGACTGACAATGAAGTACATGCTACTGTGAAGAAGTTTCTTTGTTAAAGGTCTAAAGATCAAAGATTTCATTTAAAAAAGCATTTCACCAAACACGGTAAGGATATTAAGTCGCATAATGTCACAATGGCAGAGTGGATGGATTTATGCGAATATTGGAAGCAATCAACTACAAAGGTTAGTTTATTTGATAAAAAAACTTAATTTCACAACTTTTTTTGACAATTGATTATATTTTAGTATTTATGAATTGTGATTTATAGATGTTATAATAGATTTTGTTACGTATACAATTAGGAAAAAGGTTAAAAATCCAAATTGGCTAGGAGTCAGGTTAAATGTCAACCAAACTCCGACTTCAAGGCCTTTATAGTGATACGGCATGAGATTAAGAGTTATTATATTTTTAATTATATTTTTCTTTGATTGACATTTCAAACTTTATAATAAATAATAATAGTAATATATTTCTATACAACAGAGTGACAGAGATGGAGAAGAGTGTGACTGGATGAAGCTATGGTATCACACTCGTTATGATGAAAGTAAAGGTCAATAGACAACTACCGAATGCAAAGAAAAATGGGTGAGTACATAGTTCATTTACAAATATTTCTTAAATGAGACTGTGTATGTAATTATTTATTATTTTTTCAGGAATTAATATGTAACGAATTGACACAATCAATAGGACAAGGTCATCTAATGACAGTGGTGAAGTGTGCGACAAAGTCTTGGGCACTAGATCAGATTACGTTGTTAGCATGAGAATTGGGCTTCGACCATAAGAGAAGACTTTGGTCAGAAAGAGACTTCGAGACGAATTAGAGGAGTGGAAGAAGGTTAATCAGGGGTTACAGTCTAAAGTCGATGAATTGACCAAAAATTTTGAAGAAATGCAAGATCAATTAACTACGAAAGTCGAACAACAAAAAAAGGTCTTGAAACATTTATATGCTACACATAATATTTGTTTAGATTAGATAAGTACTGATATTGATATAGTAAACACTTATGACATATTGTTTATATTAATTACTATATTATGACATATTTGGGACTTGTAATTAAATAATAAATTGTCTGCACGTATTAAATTATTGTTATACATGCATAATTATTAAAATTAATGATATACTCAAAAAATTGAAGAATTATTAAATAAATAAATTCCATAAATAATATTGAATAGTTATTAAATAAATAAGATTTAAAAAATTTGTTATTTAAAAATAATTATTAAATTAAAATTATTTTTAAAATATTGAAACAAAATAAAAGAAAAATAATTATTAAAAATAAATATTATTTTCGGATTTAATGAAAAAAGAAATAAAATTTAAAATTGAATAATTATTAAATTAAATTTATTTTCGAATAAATGAAAAAAAGAAAAATTCAAATTAAAATTTAATAATTATCAAAATTAATTTTATTTTTGGATGAATGAAAATTTTAATTATTAAAATATAAATTTTAATAAAATAAAATTATTTTTAGATATTTAGAAAAATTAAATTACTTATAATCCGCGACGTTTCTTCTTAAACGTCATGAATTGTAACCTATTCTGTGACGTTTATAACATGTCGCTGATTGCTTGATGGTTTCCACGACATTTTTGAAAAATGCCGCTGAAAAATGTTACAGATTATTTGACCTTTTGGTGACGTTTTCTGAAATGTAGCAGAATGTCAGGATTTTCCGCAACGTTTTCCATAAAATGTCATGGAAATCTTTTCCCTACACCACTTGCGGTGACGTTTTTATGATGTTTTTTAAAACGTCACAAATGGGAATCTGCGACATTTCTTGACCTTTTGTCACATTTTTAAAACATCGCAAAAGGGGTTGTTTTCTTGTAGTGTAAACTAAAATATAAACAGAAGCAAATATATATATATTTTTTGATATGATATGGTACAACATAAAATACATATTTTAAGACCGAGAATACATAAGGCATTTATATCTGATCACAAACTCACACCACACACACACATTACATATAATGCACCTTACTTGCGTCCAAACATTGTACAAAATCACTCAACACACATGTACCCACATTAAAATTGGTTTAGTAGTTAAAGTGTGCTCCTCTATCACACCCAAGTTTGCATTCAACCACTACTCTCTGAGGTTCCCACTTAGGATTGACGATTGACATTGGCCTCGACTTTTTTATCAGTAAGACCGCCAACACCAACATCAGCAAAACTAGGATCAAATTCAACATTTTTAATAAGTTCGCGCTCGAGCACAACTGCATGCTCTTCCTTGCTAAGTAAAGGTCCGCTTTGGAGCACAGCTGCATGCTCTTCCTCACCAAGTAAATGTCCGCGCTTGAGCAAGGTTGCATGCTCTTCCTGTCCAAGTAAAGGTCCGTGCTCGAGCACAACTGCATGCTCTTGCTTATCAAGTAAAGGTCTACGCTTGAGCACAGCTGCATGCTCTTGCTTACCAAGTAACGGTTCGCGCTTTGAGCACAGTTGCATGCTCTGGCTTACCAAGTAAAGGTCCGCGCTTGAGCCCAGCAGCATGCTCTTCCTTCCAAAGTAAAGGTCCACGCTTGAGCACAGCTGCATGCTCTTCCTTACCAAGTAAAATTCCACGCTTGAGCACAGCTGCATGCTCTTCCTTGGTAAGTAGACCCCCTTCTGCTATTACCACTATTATCATCAACATTAAAAACATTGATACAACCATATTTCCCATAGTTGACCTCCCTATTTTTAATGCAGAAAATGTGGGTGATTACGGTAAAGAAGTTTAGAGAAAAATATTGTATTCCAAAGTATACGATTGCTACAAATGGTCAGTGTTCATGGACTGCTATTTATAATGGCTAGTTAACTGGACAGAATTGGTATCAATGAGGAAAGCATGAAGATGTATATACCTTCTTTACTCTGTGTTTAATGAATTGTAATATGCGTGTGCCATACGAAGGAAGCTTTTATTAAATATGGAGCAACATCCAAAACAAAATCCAAGAATTTTACACAAAATTAATTATGATCAATCAACCTAGAATGAATAATCAATAATTCAAAGATAATGCCAGTCAAAAGACTTTCGTATCTCTAATCATAATCAGGAAATTCTACGTGGAAAGCATGATGATTTTATTTATAAAAATCATGTGGCATGAAAAATTTTCCACCACTTTTGATGTGGAAATATATCTCAAGAGCATAGGGAAGCAACTCATTTTTATAATGGTTTCTGACTAGAATTGGTATCAACGAGGAAAGCTTGAAGAATAAGTATATTCCTCAAGTAATTTGCTAAATTGAATTTGTCTAATTGTATTATACATGGCAAAGAGGGGGTGAGAGTTTTTTTTAAATTCACCACATGATCAAGAAGAAATAAAAAGGTAATAACTGTTTTGGGGAGTGCTACAAATCAACAATGAGAAAAAAAAGAACAAAAAAGAGATTATAATCGATTAAGTAAGAATTAAGATTCAATAATTAAAAATTAATATGAAACAAAAACTTTTCATATCAATAATTATAATTAGGAAAATCTATAATGAAAAATTTCAACTTGCTTTGACATAGAAATTTGTCTTATGGACATGGGAGTTAATATGTCCTTTTAATATAATTGTCGATAGAAATTTGGTTAAACACAAATCAGTTGGACTTGAATTCAACAAATAATACTTGACTATAGAGTCATTATTGCATGGATTCCAGTATTTTATGACATTCATCATTAATTTTAATATAAACAAGTTTTGTTACACTTGACGATTTAGAAAGTTAATGTTTTTGTAAAATTCAAACCATACAAGGATGAGGTGAAAAACCAAATATGTAGAAAAACAAGTACATGAAATTAGATAGTGCACAGATTGACAATTCCAAAAATTATATGAGAAACATACACTACAACAGACATGTGTATTGGCTACGATTTTTTTGGTGACAAAACAGAAATCATCGTTAGAAGTGTTCCTTTACTGAAGAATAAAACTATCGTCACTAAAAGTTAAAGAATCGACGATGCTTATGCAAAACGTCGGTAAGGGGAAAAAATGTTACGACGCTTTTACAATTTCGTCGCAATAGCAACACATTCACTATAAGAAAATAAAAAATTTTGTGACGTTTTTAAAACGTCACAGAGTGTCCAAAAATGTCGTGGAATGTGGTTTAAGTAAAAGGTTTCCGCGACTTTTTATGTAAAACATCACGGAAAACACTGACATTCCATGACTTTTATAAAAACGTCACTAAAAGTTTGGACATTCCGCAACGTGTTTAAAAAACGTCGCGGATTTTCTAATATTCTGTGACGTTTTTAAAACATCGCAGAACGTGAAGGAATCTACGACATTTTTTTGGAAACGTCAAGCAATGTATTTCACGACTTTTTTAAAAACGTTGCGGAATGTCTTCCGCAACATTTTTATTATTATTTGTATTATTTTTTCATTTTTTGAAAATCATATTAATTTAATAATTTTTTAATTTTAATAATTATTTTTAAAATAGAATTTTTTAATCTTATTTGTTTAATAACTATTCAATATTATTTATGAATTTTATTTATTTAATAATTCTTCAAATTTTTTGTATATCATTAATTTTAATAATTATTCATGTATCGCAAAAATTTCATACATGTAGACAATGTATTATTTAATTGCAATTCACAAACATATCATAATACACTTATAAAGTGTAATGACAATTAGCTAATAAAATAAAATAATTATGAAAAATCAACATTTGTGAGAAGCATTATTCATATTTTGCATATTTCATAGGATCAATAGATATGATAAGAGAACAATTACATGGTAAGTATTCTTTTGGAAATTACAAGTTCTTATCATTTCTAATTCATACAAAACAAAATCTAAACTTTTTCCGAAGAATCCCCCATGCTAGTATCACAAACCCCTTTGATTTATTCTCTTATAAATAATATGAATGTCTCCTCTTGTTTTGCATCAATTTTGTTTGCTCACCCGCAATGCACACTCATTGACTCTCTAATATCATAGGAGTCACTTCTTTGCTTTAGAGTATTGTATCCTCCAAAATCCGAACCTCCAAATTCTCCATCTCTCCTTAGTGGATCCTCATGGATGTATGTCAAACTCTTAAGTACTGGAGAAAATGATAGAACCTTTGGCATTAAAGCAATGGCATCTTCGACTGGCTAATAGCACACAGAACATGCTATTATACAGGACCAACATATTTTAGGAATATTGATGGACATATTAAACATTTAATGGAGCCTTCTTGGAACAAAGAAAAGCTAGTGATGATATCTAGTAAGTTCTAGAAAATTGAAAAGTGCAAGCACAGAGAAAGCATATGAAGAAAGAAACAACTTACGTCGTGGTTTGGTTCTTTTTTTATCAGCAGATGGGGGAGGTAACGTGAAACTATTACAAGGATGTCCTGGAGGAAGAGTGTACCCTGTAAAATATGCTGGAGGAGGAGGGGGAAAATTTAGACTTCCAATTGATGCCTCAATAATCAAAGTCTTATTCTCTACAACGCTAAAAGTCGTTATTGGATTGAGACTAATGTTTGGAACACTGTCAACATCTGGTGTATCTTCACCTGGGAAAAAAGTTCAAAATGTTAAATTACTCGCATACTTGATGATATGCTTAGAAACGTATTTTCAAAAAGATGCAGCTTCTCAAATGGTAACATTCAAAGGCATTGCATACTCCAAAAGGCTCAAAATTCTTCAATGTAATCATTTTAAGCAATTGCTAGACAAGCATCTAGTGATTATGCTGTGGAACACTATTTTCCAAGGTTTTCTGGAAAATGCTAAGCGGGCAAAAGAAAAAGCTAAGAAGTCCCCCTGTATAGCCATTTCCCAGTATGTGACTGGAGGGCAAAAAAATGAATAAAAAAATAAAACAAGAAAACTGACAGAAGACATCTATGTATGATTAGCTGATTAACCATCATTGTGATCTAGCATCAACAAAAGATTTCAACTGCATCAGTAATAATCGAACATGTCAACAATAAGTAACTAAAAGTAGATAGATTTATTGATGGATACAAAATCGAACCTTTTCCAATGTACAAGACCCAGATGAAAATAAAAACAGAGACAATATAGAGAAGTAGCATTCCAACCTTTTTTACGGCCAGCAAACTTGCAGATCCAATGGAAGACCCTTTCTTTCTCTTTGAACGTTTTGGTAGGTTTGGTGCGAGTTGTTGTTTGGATTGGAAGAAAAACACCACCACCATTTTGCAGTTGTAGTTGTTGCTATAACGACTTGTCCAATGACCCATAACTCGCAGACCAGATCCCCATTGACCCTCTAGTCGTTGTCTCTCCTTAAACCCCTCACAAAACAGCTTTTCACTCATCTCATCTCATAAAAACCATCACGTCCTTTCGCCAATATCAATGCACAATTATGTCGTCAACTACTAACTGATGAATAATATTCGTAAAAGAGAAAGAACAAGAGCAATCTAGAATCGTTCACCAAATCAACCAGAAATGGAATCTTTTTGAACCAATAATCAATTCTCTTGAAATTCACCAAATAACTTTGGGAACAAAAGTGATAAGACCCAGTTTGACAAATCAGCCCCAAACTCTAGGGGCGTTTCAAAAACCCACCGAGAACAAAGTTCTCTGTATCAGCAAAATGTATTTATCAATCCCAAAAGTAAAAAAAAAAAGTGTTGCTAATAGCGACACCAAATGAAAACAAACCCTTTTCTTCGTATAAAAAATTTAGCAATTTGGAAGAATAAAATTGCATCTATGAATTAAAAAGATCAAAGTAATCGTAAAGAAAAAAAATTGATGCAAAACAAGAGGGGAATCAAAGGGGTTTGTGATACTCGCATGGGGGGTTCTTAGGACAAAGTTTAGATTTTGGTGACTATCAATTGATAAACTGGCTGAAACAAGGAAATAAATCGTCAGTAAATGATGAAAGCAACATAGTAAACAAATTTCAACCAATTAAAAGGCTTGACATGTTCTCAAAAGGCTATTTCACCTTTGCAGTTGTAGTGCGGAATGACAACTGTTGGTCTTCCTTAGATGCTCTGATAAACCACAAGTAGTAAGACCAGCCTGTAAGTTTAATATCCAAAGAAATTCAGAAAAAAAAAGAAGAGCAGTAATGTCAAGCAATGAAAGAAATTAAATTATCTTTCCCTCAAAACATATTCAACAAAAGCTGGATATGTATGTTACATCAGACTCGGGCACCATTACTATTAGCTCATTTTATAGCATCGAAAACAAATGCTTCTTAATTCAACTTGAGAGCTTTTTAATCCATGAATTAAACATTTAAAATAACAAATAAAAGCAGTAAACTACCTAGATTTTCCCTCCATGTCCTCTTTAGAATCAGGCTTCTTGTCAATGTCCCTTTTCACTTTGTTAAGCAAAGCATAATCGAGACCTTTCACCAACCACATCACCTGAAAATTCATTCCTCCATTTTCATTCTTAATCTGAAAACAAAAAACCAAAAGAGAGAGAGAGAGAGATAACCGCAAACAAAAATGAACAAGAAGAAAACACCGACCTCTAAGGTACTTGCTATTTTTAATGGAAATCTTGTGGGTGTCGGCTGATCGGAGGTCGATGATGCCTGGAGGAGCAACGGCATGAAAGGAACCTAATTCCATGGGTTCATAATTGGGATTTTGATCTTCTCTGCGTTCCTTTGAACAGTCTCTGTATTTAGGCACCTCTGGCTCTGTTTTCTCTTCTCTGTACAAATTTCATCAATGAAAATTTTCTAGAGAAATATAAAAACAAAAATTAAAAACTAGTATTGGGACAATCGTATCACTTACTTCCGGCGAACAATTTTCACTTTGTAATATCGTTTCAATGACGTCATCGTTGAGTTTCAGTGATATGGGAAATCTTTCAATTAGGGCAGTTAAATGGATTTTAAAGCTAAAATATTCAGAAAGACGCTTTTTCTTCTAGCATCATATATGTCTAATTTAGAGAAATGGTGGAGACAAATAAAATCGATGTGATGCACAAATTATCCTTCCTAGAAAGATGCATAATGAACTGATTCATGGACAACATAAAGTAGAGAAAGAGAAACCAGAGGAAAACCAGTGAAGAAGAAATGTCAGAGAAGAAAGTGGGAAAGTAACTTGCCTAACGAAATTTTAAATATTAAGTAAACAAATCAACCGCGACATTTTGTTCAACAAAACGTTGTGATTTCTATTTCGTGAAGTTTTAATAAAAAAACATCACAAAAATATTACAAATTTGTGACGTTTTTATAAAACATCACCAAAAATATAAACTTGTCATGACATTTTTTAAACGTCACGAAAAGTCTTAACAATCTGTGACGTTTTATCAATAAAATGTCGCGGATTGTATTAATTTTCTATAGTGATTTTATCAACATTAAAGTACTTTCGTTGCATAAAAGAAACAATTATCGATGACTAGAAATTATTATCGACATATATGTGAAAAATCAATGTGATTAGCGTCGATTTAGCAAAATGTCAACAATTGCTAGAAAAATAGCGACAGGAAACTAAATTATATCTCAAATTGCATTCCTTTCTATCAACACTTTGCCTAAATTGTCACAAAAGGTCGAGTTAAGATAATACGAACCGAAGATAAATGCTTAAATTTCATGGTATGTTTACTATTGGTGACGATTATTGAACTTCGTCAATAAATTTTGGTGACGATTTTCTTTAACATCATCGATTGGTAGACATATTATGACCTTTTTCATTAATTCGTCACTAATGAGGTAGGATATAGCGACGATCTATTATTTCATCACTAAAAGTGGTTCTTAGATTTTAAAAAAATTAATATGAAATTTGATACGTGATAATAATGTTAAAATTAATAATATTAGGAAGATAGTTTGCTAATAGTAAGTAATAATCGTAGTTAAGGGTAATTATAATTAACATTTTTATAATCTATTCTAGTTAAGGTGTGTTTTATTGTAAAGTTGTGTTCAATGTTTAAAATATAATGTTGAAAAACATATGGTAGGTTATTTAAAATATGAAAAGTAAATATGTGTTAGAAATGAAAAATCTTAACAATACTAAAAATATCATAATTTTAATTTAAAACGTAGTATTAATCATTAATCTTTAGTAATAGTAAAATAATTATTTATAAAAATTTGGAAATGGTATCAATATAATATAATGATATATGGTATGTAGTACAAACTTTTAATTAGAAGATTAATAATTCTTACAAATATAGAACAATAACAATAACAACGACAATAGTACGCAACCTTTCCCCTAACTACTAGAGAGGTTGTTTGAAAAAATCTTAAAAATAGAACAATATAAAGTTTAAAGCTGAGTTTGGTTGATTCCATCGATAAATGACAATGATATAATTATTTTTCTAGATTCCAAGGAATATGAGAGTTAGTAAAGGTAAATAAGTTCCCTATGTTTAGATTCCTAAGAGGGGTCCTTGCATGTTCAAAGGCACCAATTGAAATAGTGAAAGATCTTCCCTTAAGTGTAAGGTTGTTGACACCCTCTTCCAATAGCTTCTTCGCTATAACTAAACTTCTAAAGGATACAATTAATGAGTCCCCAAATTTAGTATGAAAGACAATTTTTTCTAATGAACTGCTAATATGTTGCATTTCACCTAAAACACAATCAATATAGAACTTAGATTGGTACTTTAGTGAAACCATTTAACGAACCCAAATTAGAACACATGCATATTTGAATGACCAGACCAAGTCTTTCGAATCGACAAATTTTCCAAAACAACTGATTTACTTAATCCTTTATGGACCGTTGTGACATTGCCCCCACCTCTATGGCCATAGATGTTATCTTGAAGATTCAAGGAAGCTTAACACAACATATAGTATATACCATTAAATGTGATTATATATAATAGCTTCATAACAGGAAATGAGATTTCCATAATAAAGAAAGTGACGTAGTTCGGATGATACTAAAAATCTTGAAGAAGAAGATTAGTCATGGATGAAAAATGATTATTAGTGTACGAAGAGGGGATTTGTAATGCATTGTTTTTTTCCTCAGTAGGTACAATTTTTCCATATTCCTCCCAACGGAATGAATTTCTACCATCAGAAACTAGTCACCATTTTCACATTCCTTGACTAATTATGTTAAGAGATATATTATGCAAATGTGAATTTAGAATAAAATTCATTATGTTCAACTCCAATTTCAATGATAAGTTAAAGTACTACAGTTTAGTACTTATACATCTTCATTCTACCTAATGAGGTGAATGTTACCCTTATTAAAATAGCAACAATCTATTTACCCTTTGTATCATATAAAAATTTTAGAACTTAAAGTAGATTAAACATGACCATGTTCTTGATATGCAAAAATATAACATTATCTATATTGGGTTATATTACTATTAATAGAAATTAAAAAAGTTAAATACTCTTTTAGACCTTTCATCAAATAGTTAACAAGCTTTCTTGAGGGAAATGTTAAAAGTTGTAAAAAGAAGTCAACCCACAAACAACTAACAAAGGAAGACAATAAATCATCTTTGAAACACAACCACAAACACAACCCATACAAAAAATGTAGAATTAAGAACTCACAATAAACACCTAAAGGTATAAATTAAACTTAGCACAAGATAAAGGGTTTGAAAATAGAAAAAAATACCAATACAGTTAAGGATGGTTTTTCGACAGTGATAACCATAATATAGGAGACAAGCACAAGAGAGGGGATAATGGTTATTGGACTGCGAATGTAGAAGAATGTTGACGACTAACACGAAAATGAGGAGAGGTTCGTTAAAGTAGTGATAAAAACCTAATATAAAATGACATCATTTCTTGTTAAGGTAAACTATGTCGTTTTTCTTTTTGTGGAAAGAAGTATGGTACAATGTTGTTAGAAATAAAAAAACTGTTGCCAAGTTGATGACATTACCAAATTTGTTGTCACATTCGTAACATAATTATTATTACACATAGACAAAAAATTATTATTACAATACCTCAACGATGGCCATAATATTGTTTGAAAATTTTACAACTTAATCGCATTGATTTATAATAATATTATAAGTTTATTACAAATAATTTCCTAAATATTACATTAAGTGAACAAATTTGGTTGTACAGATGTTCATTTCTTATTAATCATTTAACCAAAATAAAGTATTCTTTCAAAATAGTATTAAGTTAACTTATAAGAAATAAAAGCTAGGCGACAATATTTTCCAATATTTTTTTATAAATGGTAATCAACATTAATTATTAATAATTTCCAAATTTGATTTTAATGATTGGTTATATATATAACTATAAAAGAAATATTAGTGAACAATTTTCATTGTAATATGAGTACTTCATATTAATCATTTTAGCAAAATAAAAATTTTTATGAAAAAGGTTTAGCATTGGCAACGTTTAGTAGCAAAATATTGCAAAATTTGCGATGCTTAATTAATTTGTTAGGTAAATCTGGGAGTTGGTGACGAATTTTATCTTCGTCATCAAATGTAACGGATGACAAAAATAAGCTAAGATAGTGTCGTTTGTTTGAATATAAATGACATCGCTCCAATCTATTTAAACACAGAAGCCAGAGACTCATCTCTTCTTCCCTCTTTTTTTATTTTCATCCATTCCTTTTTCCACACTGCCTAAATTGTCAAAACTGATCTTTAACACCCCACCATCAGTGAAAGAATTTTCTTCTCCTCTCTCTGTCATCCATCGTCTCCTTGTGCTTTGTCCCCAACTAGTGAGTGCTATTGCTTTCATTTTTTTGGGTCACACAATAAACATTGAATGTATATGTTGATAACCATTGTCCCTTTTTATATGGAATGTTGAGTTCTTTGCTTTATTTGCGGATGATAATGGTTGAAATGTAGTGGATATGTGTTATTGTGGTTGAAGAAAGGGAAAATAATTAAGTGTTTTTGTTAATTTAGGTTGATATGTGGTCGCACATTAGGTGTTCGAAGAAATTCTAGAATGATTGTGCTTTATTTCTTGTCTAACTTTAATATAAGTAGGGTATGAAGAAGTGAAATGTGCATCTATCCTTTTCTTTGTATGCACACATTGGATATTATGAAACCCATATGGGATGTTTGCCTTATAAGAAAAGAGAGTTAGTAAGTTGTACATTAAACGTTAATGTATATGCACATTTTTATAGTTTTCTATGCTTATAATCTAAATAAGTTAATACTATTTTTAGGTGTTTTTGAGAGGGCAATCTAGGTAAAAAGCTAGCTAAAAATGTTGTTTCCTTGTTCAATTTGATTTTACATATTTCAAGGAATCATATGACCTACCTTCCTATGTGATAATTGATTTTGATGATGTCCCTTTTTACACATAATAATCAAAGAACATAACTTAAGTTGAAAATCGTATTTGTTTAAAATTTGTTGGAGTTTTAGTTAAAAACTTCCTAAGAAGAACTATATTGTAACTTGCAATTATGTTAATAATAATTTCTTGTAATACTGAAAACATAAAAACCAAATGTATTATATTAAATACAAAATTACCTTATTTGTAGGTTACAGTTGTTCGTCTATCTGGGTAAGTCACCTAATCCATTTACAATATTTTTTGCTTTCCTAGTTGGAGTATTTGTGAGAAATTTTTTTGTGATATTCTAAGTATCGTTGATCATAACATAAAGTTCTGATTTAACATAAAGTTTTACTTAGTAGTAACTTTTATTGTCACATAATAATTGAATGAGGATTACATTTAATATTGGTATTGTTTGAAACATTAAGGCATAATAAACCCTTAGGATGGTATATAGGCTAGAAACTAGTGATGTAGCTCCAATGAGGCTTATAAGTGAAAAGTTCCATAAGCCTAGGAGCCATAGCGAGAAGTCCCTTTCCCAATTCACAAGTGTAAACAATGCCATGTACTGTACTGTTTCTTTTCTTATGAACTTTGTTTGTATAAACTTTAAGCAGGGTGTGTTTTGGTTTTGTGTTAATGTAAATGATGTGTGAATTTTGTGTACTAGTATGCAATATTCTTAGAAACATAGGATGGTATATAGACTGGAAACTAATAATGCAACTCTAATAAGGATTATAGGTGAAAAATTCCACGAGCTTAGAAGCCACAACGAGAGGTCTCTTTCTCGATTCACAAGTATAAACAATGCCACATACCTTAATTAATAGTAACTTTTATTTTTTTTCGTAATTTTGAACAAAAAATGCATTAAACAAATCAGTTATCTTCTTTAATTGTATAGCTACATGGATAAAAGTTGGATGTCTTTTCAGAAATGGTCCACTAAATATGCAGGAGTTAAGAGATTTATGCAATTTATACAACATCAAATGGGTTATGAATGATGTATTTGTTATCCTTACATTGATTGCTCAAATTTCAGCTTTCAAAATCAAGTTGTGGTATATAATCACTTGCTAATCTGAGGTATAGACCTATAGTCCATGGCTTTATTATGCTAAACGTAAGGAAGCAAGTTGTAGTAGAAGTGGTGGTATAAGTTATGATGATAATAACAATAATGATTATGATTATGATGTTAGACAATTTTGGGAATTATATGGAGACTATGAATTAAATAGGTATGGCTAACATAATTGGTAGTATAAATAAACGTAATTTTGCATTGCTCAAGAAGAATTATATTCATGTGTTCAAATTTCTCTCAGCTATGTTTTATTGTCAAGTTGTTGCATTTAAAGGTCTATAATAAAGGGAGTAATAAGTCTTTTGACATGTTAATTGACTTACTTAATGATGCATTACCTGTTGGACATAAATTGTCAAAATCTTACTATGATGCAAAGAAATTGTTAAGGGACCTTAGATTCGGATATATTTTAATTCATACATGTAAGTATGATTGTGTTCTATTTTGGAAGGCAAGTAAAGATATTCAGAAGTGTCCAATTTATGGTACATCAAGGTGGCAAGTAGATGATGGGAAAGGGAAAAAGATACCTAATAAAATCCTTCAATACTTTCCTATTAAACCACGATTACAAAGGCTTTTTATATCACAAAATATAAAGATGGATATGAGGTGGCACAAAGAGAAACACGTGGATGATAACATTATGTGTCATCTAGTAGACTCAATGGCATGGAAAGAATTTGATAGAAAGTTTCCATGGTTTGCACATGATTGTCATAATGTTAGACTTGGATTGATAGAAAGTTTCCATGGAAGTAAATTGTTCAATGGAAAAGTAGAATTAGGTGAAGCTTCATTGGAGTTATCTGGTGATGGTTCTGCTTACCAATTATCACATTTGGGTGACAATAACATAGGAAAAACCATAGAACAAGGAAGTAAATTGTTCATTGGAAAAGTAGAATTAGGTGAAGCTCCGTTGGAGTTATCTGGTGATGGTTTTGCTTACTAGTTATCACATTTGGGTGACGCTAACATAGGAAAACCCAAATAATAGAAAGCGAAAGAGAAATGATGTTGAACTGAATTGGACAAAAAAGCATTTTTTAATATTGGAAGGAATTACTATTAAGGCATAATCTTAATGCGGTACATATTGAGAAAAATATTTGTGAGAATATTTCAGGAATTGTGATGGGAATTGATGGGAAATCAAAAGACATAATAAAGGCTAGACTTGACTTGGATGACATGAATTTTAAAAAGGACTTGTATTTGAAAACAAGAGATGATGGGTCATACATTATTCCCCCTACTTGTTACAATATGTCAAAAAGGGAGAAAAATTCTTTTTGTCAGTTTCTCCAGTTAGTCAAGTTTTTTTATGGATATACATCAAATATAGGGCATTGTATGAATGTTAAAGAGGGAAAAATATTACGGTTAAAAAGCCATAATTATTATGTACTTTTGCAATGATTACTTCCCGTTGGAATACGTGGGTGTTTGTCAAAGGATGTGTCCATAACTTTGGGTCAACTGGGAGAGTTTTTTAAGCAATTATATTGC
>JANVCQ010000003.1:33232027-33242748 GCA_025531925.1 Erythroxylum plowmanianum
TATATATATATATATATATATATATATATATATATATGTAGCAACTAAAGGGCTACGTGATTAGAATGAAGGAATATTTGATGTGTGAGATGAGTAAGAGTTTGTATGGATTCAAACAAGCTTCGCGATAGTGCTATAAAATCAACGCCTTTACGTGCAATAATAATTTGAAAGAAGTGACATGGATCATTGTTACTACTTTAATAAGTTTAATGATGGTTAATATTAATTTACTTCTATATATTGATGATATATTGATTATAGGTTCTAACCAGAAGGAGAAGGAGATTAATAATTTAAAAAGGAAGTTGTCTAAAAGATTTAAGATGAAGAATTTGGATGTGGCAAAGCAGATACTTAACATAAGAATTTTTAGAGATTGGTCAACTGGAACATTACAGTTGTCTTAGCAGTAGTATATTGAGAAGCTGTTAAGTAGATTTTACCATAACGATGTTAAGCCTAGGAGCACTCCATTGACAAGTCTTCTTAAATTGTCCAAGGAGCAGTTCCCTAAAATTGTAGAAGAGTGAGAATATATTTCAATGGTACTATACGCTTCTGCAATTGGTAACCTTATATACACTATGGTTTGTACTGGACCAAACATAGCATATGTTGTTAGCAGGTTTATATCAAATACAGGAAATGTGCATTCGGAAGTTATAAAACAGTTATTCAGATCCTTAAAGGGTACTTTGGGTATGACATTTTTCTTTGGCAAAAGCAAAGTGAAACTAGAAGAGTTCGTTGATGTCGCTCTTAGTTAGATTTTGACACTAGTAAGAGTACTTTGAGGTATATCTTCACTATAGATGGTTCATCTGTAAGTTGAATGCCTAAAATTCAAAGGTTTGTTTCCATGTCAACTACAGAGGTATAGTATGTGGCTATGTCTAAAGCTGGTAAGGAGATGGTTTGGTTGAAATTTTTTCTAGAGGAGATAGGTAAGAAGCAAAATGAAAACGTGCTTTACACAGATAGCTATAGTGTTTTACAACTTGTGAAAATTTTAATATTCTATTTAAAGACCAAACATATATAACGCAGGTATCACTTTACTCACAATTTGGTTGAAATAGGAGTGCTGTGTTTGGAGAAGATTTCGGTTTAAAAAATCTAGCAGATATGCTCATTAAGTGTGTTGAAGTTGGAAAACTAAGGTTATGTAAGACCTCGGTTGACCTTTATGGCTAATGATGGAGGTGTTGTCACGATAGGTACTCAAAGGTTGTTTGAGGTGTATGGGCAAGCTATTGGTTTCTTAGTTTGAGCATCAGTCTCTATATAGGAGATTGTTAGGATGTGAAGCCTGATAGAAATATTTAGTTTCCTTGTATTGCTAGAGGTTGTATTTTATTTCTAGCAGCAAATAATAGGAGATATGGAAAGTTAATTAGTATCCTAGTTTGGGTAGGATTTTGCTTTCATATTCTATCATAGTCTAGGCAGGATTATGTTTCCATATTCTATTATAGGTTTTTAATATATAAGGAACCTTAGTCCTAGGCTTGATAATTAAGCCCAAGCACAACCCAAAGTCAATGAATTGACCCAATTTGACCAAGCTTTAGGCTAGACTCAAACTTTTTTTTAAAAATCTTTTGGGCTTTGGACATGGGTTACTGGCTCAAAATCCAAAAGTTTTAGGAAAAATAACAACATTATTCAAATTTTAACTTAAAAAATCAAGCCTATGTCTAAGCTCAATTAGGCTTCGAGCTGGGAGGGACCTAATGCCATTATAAAATGTTGGCACATTACTAAACCACGTAAAAATATTTTATCATTTAATTTTTATTTTTGCAAAATTATTATTATTAATATGTGTTTATGGTTGTTGATATGAAATTGCAGAGTATAAGAGCTTGCCCAAGACTTTTCTTGATTCACCACTTGATCTTCAACCAAAAAGAAGATTCAAACAAGAAGAGAATAACAAAGTTTGTTTCAAGAGATTTGTAACTTGTACGGATAAGGATGCCACATAGTAGGAAGTAATAACCTAGTAATAAAATGCTCACTAGCACAGTTAGTACAACTACTTCCATCAATAATCACAAGGCATACTTTATTCTTAACTAACATCTCGCATGGAAGATGTTATTTTGTTGCTCATCACTTGACTCAGGTGAGATTTATGTATTCAAGGCTTGGATTACCAACAATGCTGCATTAGACCTTTTAGCCTCAAATTCATCAACAAAGTCGTCCCCCTTAACATCTTCTTCCGTGTCGCTTTAAGTCAATTCAGGCATATCATCACACCCATGATCACTATTGTAAGTCATATCCTCCAATAACATATACACCTTTTGGTTAGGATACCTACAAAACAAAAATCTCACATCCTCTTTTGTTTATTTTCGAACCACCTCCCTTATGTATAACCTAAAGCTACTCTCAACCTTAGTGTTTCACTCTTCAATAGGTTTTTTTACAACTAGATGCAAAATAAAAACTCGGCCTTATATGACTCCTTCCTTATTATCTTCTTGAGTGAAGTGAATAATAAATACTAATTCTCATGCAAAATAGCATAAAGAAAACAAGTTAGGAGGTCAAAGAATAAGAATAGCTCAAGTATAATTTGCAACGATAATCTAGAATAAGAAAATATATTAAAATATGTCACAAATTGGCAAAATTTCTGATAGGGCTAGCTTGGTAATCGTTTAAGGAGTAAAAATATGCAATATGGGTGTTAGTAAAAAAATCTCATCAAGTACTATCAAATTGATGTATAACACGTTCTCATATTCCTCACGGTTAAAAAAATATGTCAATTTTAAGCCACAACACCTAAAAAGGAAACAATTCCTAGTGCAAATAGGATTGACTAAAAGTAGCCAATTTTAGTAATATTGACTTTCCTACCAATATGGAAATAATAGAAATAGGCAAGTAAGATTTCTTTCCTTGCAAGTACTGTGCCTTTGAAATCGGTAATACATTTTCACAATTAGGAAACCTAGTTTTCAAAAACAACTTCACAAACGAAAACTTTCCAAGAACACAACTTTTTTTAAAAAAAGCAAAGGTGGCCAAATCTACCTAAAGAGAATTGCCACCAAATTAAATTTGGACAAAAATTTGGAAACATGTTAAAGACGAACTTCTTGACACAAAAGAAATCAACTAAGAAATAATTCAAGATTGATTAAGAACTTTAAGAATGCAAATTCAATAAGCATGAAATTATTCACATAACATGAATCAAGATAATATAGGCTCTAATACCAAATTGATATGAAATTGCAGAATATAAAACCTTACCCAAGACTTTTCTTGATTCACCATTTGATCTTTAACCAAGAAGAAGATTCAAACAAGAAGAGAAGAACAAAGTTTGTCTCAAGAGATTTGTAACTCAACCCTTAAGAGCATGCATAGCCCAATTCAAGTAAATTATGAATTGAACTACCCAAGACTGAAAGAAGAATAACAAATAAAGACGTCACTAATTGATGAAACAAAATCAATTAGATAAGTTGCATACAAAGCATAAAAATTGTGCAATGCATTCTAATTATTCAAAAAGAATAATAATAAGGATAAACCTCACAAAATAATGTCATAAAATTGTGTCCCTTTATGATAGCCGAACCTCCCTGTATATGGGAGAGGGGTTGACCAAAAATTAAGGAAAAGGAATTACCTTAAACCTATAATTACTTAACCTACTAGTAAACTAATTTTTAGGAAACAAGAGACCTTATAGGATTTGGTCAAGGAAACATACTAATCTTTAATTACTTAACCTACTAGGAAACTAACTTTTAGGAAACAAGAGACCTTGTAGGATTTGTTCAATTATCCCTTACAAAGAAGGAAATCTACTAATAGTAAATTCGGTCATAAGCCTTATTTGTCAAATTGGGTTGGCCCAACTTCTCTAAGACTTATTAAGTTGAAGTGCTAGGACTCCTTAATTAAAGCAATTTGGATTTGGGCTTGAGAATGGGCTTTTTTAATTAAATTATTCATAACCCCTAGCATCCTTTTGGTCTTAGCCCTTGTTATAGGCCCAACAATACCTACAAGTGGATCTCTTTTGAAAGTTGTCAATGGAATTTGAGTTGAAGACTTGGAACTCTTATCTCGAACACTTGAACCAATGACCTTGACTTGAGATGACATGTCACTAGCACTTTGATCCATATCAGTTGTTGATCCTAACAAAATCTACTAAGAATATCAAATAAAATTTTGAAAAACAAACACGTTCATTGATATAAAATTTATTAAAAAATATCATGAAAATAAGGACAATTTTCTATACTTAAAAAAGTAAAAATACTTCTAAATAATTTGTACCAGGCATATACATAATTTAAAAGATTTGGTTATAATTATGAATCACATGAGGGTTTAAGATGTTAAAAATTACTGTATCTTAATTTAATAATTTTTTTACTTTTTTGTTTGTTTACTAAGTCAACTATTGTTTGTTTACTAAGTCAAATAATTTAGTTTCTTATTTCATAGGAAACTTGATCAATTTAAGGAAAATTACTAGAGAAGTCAGGTAGGATTTTGTTTTGAGTAGTAGCAAATTTTGAGTAGTGAAGTCAAGTACTAATGTATTGTTTAATTCGGGTGTCATAAGTAATAAATAATATTTTTCCAATATTCATTCAGCTCCATAATATAATGTTAATTTATTCTTTTATTTTAGCTTTTTTTGTTTTATGGTATCAAAGGCATGTCGAAGTACTTATATGATTTCTTTCTTCTTGTTTAACAAATTTATCTTATTGAAAGAGGTTGAAAGTTATAGAAAGATGTAGTTAACAAATGGGAGTAATAGTTCAAACACTCAGTATAATGTTGAGAAGCTTGTAGGAACATACTACAAGTATTGGAGAATGTATATAGAAGCTTATCTTTGAGGTCAAGACTTGTGGGAATTAGTTGCTAGTCCTGATGTAGAAATTCCTATAGACACTTCAAAAAATGTCGAACCATGAAGGAAATGAAAGATCTACTGCAGTAAATCTCTTTTGGCTTTGAGGAATTCAATTAGCAAGGAGTTTATTAATCATGTTTGTGATCTCAATTCACCAAAAGAAGTATGTGAGACACTTGAAAGGCTATTTTCCAAAAAGAATATAGTAAGGTCACAATTGTTGGAGAATGAATTGACAATGCTCACACAAGAAAGTATGTTTATTTATGAATATATCTTATAGTGTAAGAGTATTTGTGCAAAAATTTTAGAATTATATATGAATGAAAAGATCAATGAAGCAAGATTGAGATGATTTCTTATTCAAAGATTAAGAAAGGATTACATTCCATTCATCACTTTAATTCAAAAATGGGCAATCAACTTTCAATTGACGAATTAGAAAGTTTTTTTTCTAATTAGGAAGCATTGACAATGCAAATGGCAAATAATTCTTGATCAGATTTTGTTCTAATATGAAAAGCGAAGAATCAAGATAAACATTGTAAGATTTAAGCAAGTGCTCACTATAGAGAATTTTATAGAATTCTCTTAATAAGCCACTGTTAGCATGATCATCATAAGGTGATATGGTGTATGATACTCACTATAGAGAATTTTATAGAATTCTCTTAATAAGCCACTGTTAGCATGATCATCATAAGGTGATATGGTGTATGATACTTAAATGATTGGCTTAGTGCAAGTACGAGATTGTTAGTTTATGACCTAGAGCCAATTTGTTGGTTGTAGTTTAGTGACAAAAAAATTTGAAAGCATTCTTTATCTTGTACATATTTAGATGTATATGATAAAGTTCATGAGATAATTATACATTACAAATGAAATTATGATAAGATTATAATTATGAAATTTCTATTGCATTTATGTATTATCCCTAAATCGTTTTTAGTCATTGTTTTTATTAAAACTTGACATTAATAGAAGTGAAAAGACTAACACATGCTATGTTTTCACTTATGAAAGAAGTAGTCGATCTCATAGACTAAAAGAGGAGATATTTAAATAAATATGCGGGTGCTTCTTAGAGAACAAGTTCACTAAATTGACCCCATATAAGAAATCTATTTAGAACATTACTTAGATATCTATGAAAATTCTCATTGTAATGATTGTATAAGTGATCATTTGACTTGAGATCTCCAAAGTTATCTTGTATATGAATTGCTACGTTTTATTTACTTATGACCTATTCTAATCATGGATAGTTTAGTAAGTAGACATTGGATGTAGCATGAACTATATAAAGATAGTTGTATGATCAATATATGATTCATCACCCTAAAGTTATTAGGGATAATATTTTATTGTTCTCAATTTTTTTTAATTCGAAAAATCCTTGGCCAAGTTCCAATAATGTTTGTAAATATTTTACTAACATCATTAATTGAATCAATTGATAATCGTGGATAACTAAGATAATTAGATTCAAAATAGAGTAAACATTAATTCCATATTCTACGTCTAATCAGAATATTGTATGATGAAAGAATTAAATTATACAAAAAAATTATGCACGGAAAGGTTAGTTAAAACCACTTTGACATTCCTAAATATTTAGGTGGTCATAATGTGTTGCTAGACGTGAATCTTGATCTATGAATATAAATTATTTAATTAGAGAATCAAAAATAAATTAAAGGAGTTTAATTTATCTAATCCTAAATATGATTTAGGGTTATAAGTTGTAACCATTGCCAACATATTTGGGAACCTAATGGTCATACATAAAGATCGAGTTAAAGAGAGCAAAGATATTTTAACCAAGTTAAACTTGTTCTAAAGTTTGAGAAATTTTATAATTAAATATGAGATATTTAATAAATAAGGTTCAATATGAGATATTAGATCATATTTAGATATAATTGGTATTTAATTAGAATTTAATTATAATTAAATTACTAAAATGTCCAAAACCTATTATAAATAGACTTAAGTTCTAAGTGAGCTAGCACTCCTTACTTAACCCTCTCTGTAAGAGTTACAGAGTTCTTTCAACTTATTCTGTGGATACTGTTAAGCACTTTTGCGAATAAAGTGGTTGAGATGGACCAATTTTGAAAATGGTTTGATAGATATGACAAGAAAATTATCAAGTTTAGAATAAGGTACGAATACTGTTGTACCAAGCCATCTTACTTTAACCTTTTTAATGCTTCCCTTGTGGTCCATAAAGTGTTGTTGGGGAGGAATTTGTTAGTTATCTCCTCCTTCATCTTCTCCTAAGTGTCAATAGGAGGTCTACCTATACTGATATCGTTGGAGGTTCTCATTCTCTACCACAGCTTTGCATCCTTTACCATATACATAGTCGTGATTGACACCTGCTCCAAATTGCACACCTTTAACCCTGTAAAGTATTGACCTATGTCCCATAAGAAATTTTCAAGCTACTTCGCATTTCACTTGCGATCAAAAGTTAACTTGTGCCTCTCGCACCTTCATTAAAGTGCTTTCGGCATGCCCAACATCCTATACTGCAATGAAATACCTTAAGATCGTGATCTCCAATCTTTAATCCTCTTAGCTGCTATTTGTTACTGCAACTATTAGATATGTGCCTTTAAAATCTCGAGCTAAGATGAGTAAGAAGTGACTCCTTCCTTCCCTTAAGGAATTGACCCTATGAGTGCCTCCACTCTATTGACATGCTCTATCAAATTGTTGCCTCCTGTTATATTAAAATGTCGCTCTAATACCAATTGTTACAAAGGTTTTCCTAAACACCGAACTTAGACCAAAGTCTTGTCTACTCCTTTACACGACAATCTCACTTAGGTCTATTTAAGTAAGATTCAACCTTTCCACGTTATCGTTGACCAACAAAACCTTGTTTTCGAATGCCTCACGGCCTTCGTAGTGTTTAACTCACATTCTTACAAGAATACTATGAAAGTATTAAATAATTATAGGCAACAATAAATACATAAGAGCTACAGTAAAAACCAACCTTTATTACTTCCCCAAAAGTATACAAAGGAATGCTCTCTCTCAATATGTTTCCTTCCTCTCAGCAAGGGTCAAATAAGCTATTTATAGACTTCTTTGACTTTACAATTTAGAATCCTAATTACACTGAAGTAACTAGATCACCTCTATCCTTATCAAATTACATCATAGTAACCAATTGAATGACAACCCCATCCAAATAGGTCTCTATCTAGTAGGATATAACTACATCGCAACTAACAAGATACGAGATTACATTTAACTAGGAATGACACATCCATATTGATAAAGAACTTTACTAATTTTAGATGATCATCTCACGTGGTCTTTATCTTTTAGAACTGATGCATATCTACTATGATTTTATCCGCCACACCATCCAAGATTTCCCGTTGATCTCTATCCATTGATGATGAGTCATCTAAGCCTAAAGCCTTTCATAGCACATTGATTCGGTCCAATGCTTACCTATGTTTAGTCAATTAGTCATGGTCCGTCTATTTGAGCACACATTAAATCCTTAAAGCTCTTTCACGTCTCCCTCATGTATGTAATCTAGTTAACCTTCAACTCAAGGTTCATCTTAAGCTATCTTTTGGTCTCACATTCAAATCTTACATTTCGTCAAAGATTTCTGCCAATGTGCACCAATGCATGCCAAATTATTAACAATGTTTGTTTTCCTTGCCTATTAGCAAATTTTTTCCTTTTTCTGTCTTCCTAAATGTCAAACATTGGTTAATGCTCTCCGATGCTTGCACAATTCCACAATTAAAACTTAAGGGTCTAACAGTAGGCCTCCCCATAATATGAAAGTCAGCTATCACTCTAACTTGCCTTCAGTACACTTTTACCTTAAGGGGATTATCACCTTTACTTTAACTATTATCTACTCTCTTCCAAAACTGATTAAAGGAGTACGAGTAGGCTTGAGTTGGTCGATCGATAACTCTATGACTAACAAAAACTTCCTTGAATTCAAATTTTAATGATTAATAAAAAGATATATATCGAACTAGGATTATCTAGTAAAATTAGCTTGACTTTAAAATTCAAGGAGGTGGCCAAGATGACCATAACATCATAATTTATATTTTATTATATTATGGAACTGACATCAAAAGATATCTCTTTCATTATTTGTTTCTTCATTGCAGGCTTGCTAACTAGGTTTAGACTTGCTCATCTTTAGGTGTCTCTTCGCTATCATGTTAGTATCTTAGATTTGGGTGACTAGGCAATAGGCAATGACTGCCTCTGTTGCCTATCTGGTGAACATGATTGTGCCCTTTTGCACTTCCTTATGCTTTCTTCCACAGGCCTATGAGACAAAAATTAACTAAGTTATGCCCTTTGAAACAGGCTACGATACTTATATTCAAGTTCTGATAATCCTTTTTGTCATGTCCATAATGTTTATGTAATTGATGACATTTGTATGCATTCTTACATTTAGGTCCTTATTAGAGGGACTTGAGAGAGTTAAGAGATCTTTCTCTGAGACATAATTTAAGAAGTTGTTCAGCGATGCATATCACTAAGATATTTATATGTTCCTCTTTTAGTGACTGCTCTTACTTGTTATCAATTCCCCTCCTCTCACTAGTTTGTTGCAGGAATGCCTCACCTCCTAACATTATATTGTTAAACCTACTTGATTGCTTTTATTGTGCTAACTACACAAACTTGTCAGAAGGTCTCTTGAGTTCCTCCATGTCTACACATCTTTGGCCCCCTATTGTTTATCTTTAAGGATATGTGCTTTGTCCATCGATAATGACCTTGGGTTGATACCTTTGCAAATTCTTCTCATAAAGCTACCAGTTCTATGAAACATGATATAAGTATGAGTTATGAGTTGTTCCCACGTTAAACCTTTGGGTGTAATGCATAGGTTTTCTTCCTGCATTTTGACTAAATCAATAAGTGTTATCGAATTTTTGGGTCTTCATCTATCGTCGTCACAATGTTCTTCGAGCCTATTCTTAGTAGAACACAATGAAAAAGTAACGCATGTAGAACCCTAGCCTTCGAAACAAGAGTTGATGCCTTCTTGTCTTTTGGGTCACTACTTCTATAGAGTTGTCGATTGAGGTGTGCTTTCTCTACACTGCCTTGAGTCATCCATCTTGTGTTATGAGACAGTTGTGATCCAACACATGGACACTCACTAACTTTCTCGATTAATTCCAGTGTCACAATAACTGACAATCTATCCACCATTGATACTAAGGTATCGTCTACTACTTTTGCTTGCTTCCAAAACTCATATACTTCATTCAGATAGACTGTTTCACGAACCTGAAAGAAATGTTTCCATCCTACTGCATCAATTTCTGGTTTAATGTCCATCTGGTTCTGCTTCAAAGAGTCGAAATCAACATGTCTTCCATAAATCATAGATTGCTTCATTTGTTATCTGTAGACAATAAGAACTAAACACACAAATGTTTTTTTCTCAAAGTAATGATGTTAGTAACTGAAGATGAGAATGTGAACAGAAAGAACTCGATATCAAGAACAGAGTAATGAAACATTTTGTTGAGAGTTCTGCAAAAGTCGATTTCAGAGTATTTTAATAATATTCTAGAGTAAGTGATATTCTAAAATCTTTTGAGAAGATTTCCCTCTAATACCTTCTCTTGAAAAAATTACCGTCTGTAACTTACCGTTACTGTTTTCCTAAAAACTTACGACTTTTTATCTTCTTTACTAAAAAATCATCCGGGTCATGACGTGTCAGACGATTGGTCACTCAACATTACCATATTCAAGTTTCGTCTGATTTCTTTGAATCTTTCTT
>JANVCQ010000003.1:33257528-33268341 GCA_025531925.1 Erythroxylum plowmanianum
CCCGCAGGCTCGCCGCGGCGTAGCCAGCCGAGAGGGCTCGTCGCGGCGAGACATCGCACGGCGCGACGACGCCCCTTGTGCTTCCGAGGGATTTCCTACTTCTTTTAATTTATATGTTTTACCTCACGCACCAAGCACCGCGCTTCCACGTCCGATGTTGGGCTTCGGAAACGGGGTCCAACACGTTTGTTATTGCGTTTACATATTAAACTAAACATTGTGTTTAAACACTCTCTCAGTTGAAGATATAAGTTACAATTATAGGACAATAATGTAAATACAGATCAACAAGTCATTACAACTTGACATGTTGCTATAGGGGCAAATTGTATTACACAATTTTAATCTCCCAGTGAAGTGAGGGTTAAAAGAGAAGGCTTTGGAAAGTTTAAGATTACTTGGGCAAAAAGAACTTGCGAATTTTGTACATCTTACCCATAAGTTGGAGGACCAATTTGGGCTTTTTCTTTTTTTAATTTGGTTATCAATGCTAATAATATGCATATTATTTTGTAAATTGAAAAAACTTGAACTAAAGGGCCTTATGTTAGACAGTTGTCAAAGGTAACTCTATGATGGTAACTTAATGATTCTTATATCTTACAAATTATAATACTGCCTATTTGCCCCAAATTATATTCAGCAAACCCAGATTCAAAGTTGTACGTCATCAACTGAGGAATGTCATCATAGTAAATAATGCATTCATATAAGTTATTCTCATTTAAAACTTATATGCATATTCATTAGCAGGTTGATTAATTTTGAGCTCAAATGTATATTCATTAGTAGGTTATCAATATTTAATTCATATGCATGCTTATTAATATGTTAGTTCATAAGTTGCCAGTTCTACAAACACTACTTAAAGGAAATATAGATAGATCGAGCCAAGATATTTTAAATTTTCATTTGACCCAAGAGGTCTTATGTTTAAAGATAAGTCTACCATCACTTTAAGGCAACTACAAGCTAAATAATTGGGACTAGCAGCCAACAAGTTGACAAACTAGGAAATTGATTTGGTGTATTAATTTATTTTAATATATGATAATTGACTTCTTGTATTTTGTAACTAAATCATACATTTGCTACTCAAATTGAATGAACATTGTTAATTTGATCAAATGTTGGTTGTCTATATGATAAATACATGATATGTATGTATATATGATACATCTTGCATAAGGGGAGATTTTATATTATATGGATTTAATGGTGTATCAACTGTCTAACTAATGTGTATTTTGACATAAATAAGTATTTTAACATATTAAATTGAACTATATTTATTTTTTGAAAGCAAAACAATGTTGAATTTTGACAACACTTGATTTCAGTTTAGCATAAAATTGTGTATATCCATTCATTAATAAAAAGTATAAGTACATTCATACTAGTCATACCAAAATTTTACAACCATATAGAAGATGAATAATATAAAAATAAATAAACCATATAATTATATTGAATAACATTCACTTCAACTCTTTTTTCTCTTTAGTCAACATCTTAATTTCTTGCCTCATAATTTTCAATTGCTCATCATCTTTTTTTAGTTCATACATATTTCTCCTTCTTTTACATCCTTTTTCAGTGTAGATATATATTTCCTTAATTTTGAATTATATAGAAAGCTTTCTCAAGAAATTGATTATCATACCATTAGAAAAATTTACAATTACCAATGAGATAATTAGGACATCCCAAAAATCTTCCACCTGGATTGCTTTATGATGTCTTAAAGAAACATCCTGTCCAAAAAGGCTAACCACTTTGTTAACATTATTATAATCAAAGTTGCTATATGTTGCCAATTCCGTTTGTAAAATTATAACAAGAGTTCCACATTCTGTTCAATTAATAACATTATTATTTCAAAGATAACGAATAAAATAACCCTCGTAGGATTGCTTGAGATGATGATAAGAAATGCCAAGGGAACCTTAAATATTGCTTCTTAGAATTTTCCAAACTTTAGTGTGAATTGGACATCATAAACCAAGTTTTCGTTGTTATATTGCTCATAATTTCATTTATCGCACTTATGTGAAAAATGTTTGACTATTTCTAATCAAAATTAATCATGTGAAGTAGTGGTGAATTAACTATCTTCTTGAAAGAAGGTGATCCAACTACGATTTCCAGTACAACTAAGTTTACTAAACAAATGACTTTTGATGATAAATTTCAATAATGATAATGTGAGAGCACATTCAATTACAAATTATTTGATTTAGTTAATATGTTGTCAAATTTCTAACATTAGAAACAATGCAGTAGTTTTGGTTTCTAATGGTTTTCTTATGAAAAGATTAACTAATAGTAAGAAATGTCTTGGTCATGCTTGGTCTTCCAAACTAATTCATCTACTTTTTAACCAATTGTGTTTACTTTTTAAGAGTGATTTGGAATGTAATCCCCAAAAATTCCAATCTAAACCCAATATGTTCAATCCACAAAGTAACCACAATTTTTTGTTAATAGCCTTACATCTAATCTAGGCACATGTTCAAAGTTTTAAATATACGACAACTACTACACTTGATTCCTCCGATTCATAAATTCCTCAAATTATTCAAGTTTATTCCAATTTATAACAAAAAATACCTCAAAACTATAATCAATTCATTATAATTTACGAAAATAACCCAAAATAAGTTGTCACGTCCTTAGCAATATATAAGGCACCTTTAAGTCATCCACACCCAGATTAATCCATGCTCAAACCGGGTAGGTCCTTTGCAGAATATAAAATTCTGGCCTTAAGTTTTAAACGACTATAAACATGAGGAAGGTTCGAACCTGTGACTTTACTTAAGCCAAGATAATTGAGATCCTCCTAAAATATCTCATAAACAACAACAAAAAAATCGAAATGTTGTCATCCGAGGAAACTAAGCCCTCCATTTTTTATTAGTTTGAATCCTGTGCCTTGCCACAGGAAATTAATAATAAATACCGATTGTATTTTTTGTAATGAAAGATTGACGGAAATGTTAAATTGGAGTTATTTTTTAATATTTGGGGGAGTTCTTTATAAATGTGAGAAAGTATTAGATTACAAATTGAATTTTAGTAAAAAGTTTAAGTCTAATTTGATCATTTTAGTTAAGAATTTGAACAAAAATAAGTTTTCCAAATTGATTAATCCAGATTAAAAAATTTGTATGCTCTCCACTCCATTTTTATCACAAATGACGTAAAATCAGTATTCAATAATTTGGTTAAAAGGTCTAAAATTTTTTTAATTTATTAATTAATTTTGCCGCCAGTCAGCCATCAGCAGCCGCCTTCCATCCACACAATACCAACTTTACTTCTACATCTTGTCCTCTATTCATCGCCGGAAACCAATGGACAGTCGCTCTAACTCCATTTAACATCACCCTACGACGACTCACGGCGTTTCTGCCTTGCGCATGATGATGGACAGCGTGGCTCTAAAACTCCCATCTCTTAACTCCAAATTCGTAAACCTCTCCGCTCGGACTCCTCCTGCTATTCGCGTTGGGTGTCACAGATTTTCTTCTTCTTCTTTACCTATTTCAGCTACTGTTGGCAGTGAAGCAGAGTCAGTTCTCGGGTCCGTTTCGCTCGGTCACCTGACCCGACCTGACTTTCCCGTCCTCCATCAGGTTCTCTATCATTTAAATTGGCCTACTTGGTCTACCCTATAATTCTAATTCAGTTGCTTAATCGATTGGATTTTGATAGGAGATAAATGGATCGAAGCTTGTTTACTTGGACAATGCCGCAACGTCTCAGAAGCCAAATTCTGTGATGAAAGCGCTGCAGAATTATTATGAAACTTACAATTCTAATGTTCATCGAGGAATTCATTACTTGAGGTTTACAAAGTTTATATCTTTTTGAATATTGCGTCAAACGAATTAAGGGTTTTGGTGTAATTCATGTTTGGTGTTGTGTTTAGTGCGAAGGCGACTGATGAGTATGAGTTGGCGAGAAAGAAAGTTGCGGCCTTTGTTAATGCGTCTGAGTCCAGAGAGATTGTTTTCACGAGGAATGCTACTGAAGCTATCAATCTTGTAGCTTACTCTTGGGGGCTAACGAACTTGAAACCGGGAGATGAGGTGGTTTTCTATTTTTTTGATTTGATTGGATGTGTTTGTCTGTGAATCTGCGAGATCTTCTGAGGCATTCCCTATTCTGCTCTAGGTCATACTCACAATTGCTGAACATCACAGTAACATCGTCCCTTGGCAACTTGTAGCTCACAAGACTGGTGCTGTTTTGAAATTTGTGGATTTGAATGAAAATGAAGTTCCTGATGTGCAGAAGCTGAAAGAAATGATTTCTAGGAAGACAAAACTTGTAGCTGTTCACCATATCTCAAACATGCTAGGTAGGCTTGTTGACTCTGATGTCGCATTGCTTTTTAACTGTCTGATTTTTTTCCCTTGTGATTCTTGAGGTTGAGGAAATCTTAAAACTTGTTGAAAAATCTGTATTTTGTTCCCTCAAATTTTTTCCTTTAAACTTTTCCATAATGTCTTTCAGTTCAGGTGTACCACCACTACTTTGGAGGGAAACTTTACACTGTTAAAAACATGTGCACAAGAACTAGAACCTGCTGTTTTATAATCATTGTTATTTTTTTCTGAGTCTTCTGGTAATAGTAATTCAGTGTTAATATTGACTGCAATGGCCATTCTTGCTTTTTTCTTTTGATATTTCCTTCCCCCTTTTCTTCGATGATTTATATAGTTGTTTTGTCTGTCAAGGCATATTTCTCCCTTTGATATTCTTGTGAGAGATTGGAGCTATTATGGTTGGACGGTAAGGGCTGAAATGAAGAATGCCCCTAGAGTCTTTGATATGATCGCACTAAACTTTAGGGTCAAAATCCACTAGCACTTTTAGACTATTGTTGTTGACCATGGTAGAGTCTGAATAATTACCCAACTCCAAGAGAATGTTGGAGCAAATCAGTAACAAAGGGGGAGGGTATCATCCTCCATTTGATTGGAGTAATGAGAGAACACATTGTTACAGTTCAAATTTCCTTAATTTTTGGATGAAATCAATTCCGTTTCTGCTTTTGTTATATTTTAATCCATACAAGAGTTGGCATCACTTACATGTTAAATAATTGAAGGTTAGGTCTCATGTGTACGTGGTTAGTTCGTGTTAGCTATAATGTCATATTTGTTTGATGCAATTTTCTTCTGAATGCTAAGATAAAGAAGGATAATGCTGACAACATCTTTATATGGCTTTCTTGCAGCTTCTTTTCTTCCTATTGGAGATATAATCCAGTTGGCGCATAATGTTGGGGCAAAAGTGCTTATAGATGCTTGTCAAAGTGTTCCACATATGGTTGTTGATGTTCAAGAGATTGACGCTGATTTTCTTGTAGCATCTTCACACAAGGTAGGTTTATTACTCTTGTATTATGAGCATAAACATCAGGCAGTATATGAGTTAAGAAATAATCATGTTCCAGATGTGTGGGCCTACAGGCATTGGATTCTTGTATGGAAAAAGTGAAATCTTGTCCTCGATGCCACCGTTTTTAGGTAAGTGTGACAAGTGAGAATTGGAGCTTCTTCCTGTAGAAAGTACAGTTCTTATACATTGTTTCTCCGTGTGTGTACGGTGTTGAAATAAAAGAGTTTGAGAACTTAACTGAAGCTTGTCTTGATCTTTGCTTTGCTTTTGTAGGTGGTGGTGAAATGATATCTGATGTATTTTTAGATCATTCTACCTTTGCAGACCCTCCTTCAAGGTTAGTGAGATTATTGCCCCATATCCACTCTACTGATCATTTCACCGACTGGTGAAGCAGTAGGCAGTTAGTTCCTTTTGTTTTCTTTTATTAGTTTCCTGCATATTACGTCATAATTCTTATCTTATGCAATATTCCAAATTACTACTGTCTGGCCTCATTTGCTTCTTCAATGGGTTAGGTTTGAGGCTGGGACGCCTGCAATTGGGGAAGCCATTGGGTTAGGGGCAGCAGTTGACTATTTATCAGGAATTGGCATGCAAAAAATTCATAGTTATGAGGTTAGAACATCAATTTCATGCCATTTTCATTTTTCTTCTAGTAATAATTATGCAGGATTGACTATTCAGTGTTGAAAATCATTTAAATGTCACGCACATAGCTGCTGGAGATGTACTGATAAGTTATTGGATTGAAAAACCTGTGTATTGAAATAGTGGAAATAATTGGTTGCAGATGGAATTGGGTAATTATTTATATGAGAGCCTACGCACTGTCGCAAACATTCACATATACGGGCCAAAACCTGGTGGGAGTGTTCGTCGTGCTGCTCTTTGTTCATTCAATGTGGAAAGTATTCATCCTACAGACATTGCAACATTTCTTGACCAACAGGTATGTATGAGAAGTAGATATTGTTATAAAAAGATAAATACTAATGTATCTAATCTTGTCTCAGCATGGAGTCGCTATAAGATCGGGTCACCACTGTGCGCAACCTCTCCATCGGCAACTAGGTGTGAATGCCAGCGCACGAGCTAGTCTCCATTTTTACAACACCAGGGAGGATGTTGATGTTTTCATTCAGGCTCTCAAGGACACCATTAGCTTCTTCAATTCCTTCAAGTAGCATTAGTCCATAGATGAATACGCCAAAGGATATCTGTTTTTTCTTTTGCTTTTCCTCGTTTGGATGTAAAATGGTGGAATTGAAAAACCTAGTCTGTACAAGATCAAAATGTCCGAAGTCTTACAGGACCTTAAGAGCTATATATTTAAATTATAAGTTAATTACGAAAAAATTTAAATTTTACTTGGTTTTGATATTTAATTTGTCACCTCTCAATTAACGATGTTGATGTGATAAATTGTGTCAGTAGTAAACTATGTGATAAGTTATGGTCTTGTTTAGTATATGAATAATAAGTTATTTTTTGGTAGAGTGAGAGATATTGTTTGTTTGGCTATATCAAATTGTTAATAATTGTATTTGGTAATCAGCAAATTGAGTTGGCAGAATGAATTCAATTCACTATTTTTAAAAAAATTATATTTGGTAGTCAACAAATTAAGTTGGCTGAATGAATGCAATTCACTATTTTTAAAAATATTCTTATAAGGAGCGTTTTGTTCTGATTGTTGAGAAATTAAAGGGCGAAAAATGATTGTGTCTAAAGATTATTACAAATTATTCTAGTTGTCATTTTTTATTATTGCTTTATAGAGAGAGAGAGAGAGAGAATGTGTGAATTCTATTTACTCGAAGTCAAAAAAATATTCTGGTTTATTCAAAAATTAAACTAAGTTGGAATTTTTTTAATAAAATTTTTATAATTCATATTGATGTCATTATTTTTAAAAATTTATTCCATGTTTAATTAAATATAATAAGTATCATTGGATTTGATATTGTATAGTACAAAAATCACTACCAAAATATTTTATACTAACCAAATTTTTTTATAATGTTAGATTCAAAGATTAGGTTGGGTAGGAAAGTTTCGAGCTACATTCATTATACTTATTAATACTTGGATTAAATTTTGTAATTAAGAAGAACTAAATCATTAAATTAAAAATATATTTTACATTTAAATATTTTTAAACATAAAAATGTTTCTACAAATATTTATTATGTCTAAAAAATTATTTTAATGTTAATTTTAATAGATAAAATTATTTAAAATCTTTTTTAGTCTTAGTTATAAGATAATACTAATTTTATTAAGGGAATAAATTTTCATATAATTAAAAATAAGTTTTATGCTCATTAACTACATTTTTTAGTTAAGTTTCTAACATTAATTTAAATAATTATTTGTATTCTGAACATAAGCAAATATATTCTAATTTATTTAATTTTAACTAATTAACTGAAGAAAATTGAAATGTAAGAATAAAATTGGGATTGAACCAATAATTTCGAATTCCGGTTCAACAGTGTAATTGTTTTGCAGGAATACATTCATAATGAAAGAAAAAAAAAGAACTTTTAAAAGGACTTCAATTGCTTATTTTAAAGGTATGCAAAGAAAAATCAAATGATGTTCATTAAATTCATTTAATAATCTTAAAAATTCAATCAATTGTTTTCAATTAGCAATATTTAAGCAAACAAGTTGATGTGACATTCCCTATGTAGACTTTTTTTTTAATATCCCAACACCATTATACTATGAAATGAATTCCCAAATTATTTTCAAACAATAAACTAGCCATGTAAAATTTAGAAACTCTTAGTTCCAAGTTATTAGTATACATCAAAGTTATTTGATTAATCAATTAGATCCACTTAAGTTGATACCAAATAATAGACAAAGAGTATATAACAATAAACATACACAAGGAACTATGCATGATTTCCTATCTAACAAGAGAACTATCGATGAATGAATTATTGAATAGTCATAAAAAATGGTGTTTTAATACATTTAGGGTAAATCAAAATACATTTTGTCAATTTGCATGATTTATTATGGTTCCTTCGGATAGGATATCAATTTTGGAGAAAGTGGAAGCTTATTTGTGTATGTCCTAAGTAAAAGTACCTCTAATAGAGATACCCAAGAGCGCATTCAACATTCTAGTGAAAATGTGAATAGAGTTTTTAAAGCAGTTTTGATTGTCATAGATGCACTTTCAAAGGATATACTTGTATCAAAAGATCCCAAATTCAAGGAGATTCCACTACAAATTGTCAATGATGCTAGATATATGCCACATTTTAATGTTCACCCTCCACCTTCATTATTTTTTTTGTTGAAAACGGTTGTTTTATCATCTTATGGTTATTGTTTTATATTAGGATTGCATTGGAGCTATTGATAGTACACATATAGCAGTAGTTATTGCAGAGGAGTATCAAATACGATATAGAAGATGGAAAGGAATAACGACTATAAATGTATTAGCAACATACGACTTTGACTTACTATTCACGTATGTTTTAGCGGGTTGGGAGGGATCAACACATGATTCTCATATTTTCTTTGTTACAATTGGTAATTCAAGACTTAAATTTTTAAAACTACCGTTAGGTAATTTTAAGATTTGTAGGATATGTTATTCATGATTTAGACTTTTTATAATATCATTCAAACTAAATATATTGCCTTTATGGACACTCAAGTAAATATTACTTGGTTGATAAAAGCTATCCGGAAAGAGAAAGATATTTGACACCTTACCTCAAGACAAGGTATCATCAATCAAAATTTCGTGGTATAAATTTAAAAGGATCTCGAAAAGTTTTAAATCGATCTCATTCATCATTGAGAAGTTGTATTGAGAGGACTTTTGGTGTTCTTAAGACTAGATGGAAGATATTGGAGAAAATGCCTAGTATTCATTGATGGATCAAAATATAATAATTTGTGCAACTTTTGAGTTGTATAACTATATTAGAATAAGCATAATTGGCGTCCCGACTTTTAACATCATCAATCGAGATCTTGAATTTATCCCTCCAACTGTATTTAAAGATGATGAAGTTAACTTACATAAGAAGACATTGAAGAACTGAGAACTCAAGAGATGACACCCCATTCATGATAATATTGCTTTAATGGCAGATAGACGTCGTTCTTATATTATTATAAACCCTTGCTTTAAATGATGGTATTAACTTCTTTTGCTCTATCTAAATTCTTATAAGAATATTCAAAGAAATACTAAGATATAATACTTATGTCCTTATAAATCCTTTTCTTTAATTCATGCCTTCATAAGTCATTTTACACATAAACAGTTAATACTAAATAGTTAATTTTACCAAACATCTTTAAATAAGTAGTTGATATTATCAGTTAGTCAAATCAACTATATTAATCCGTTGTCAACTAACCGTTAATAAAATCAATTAATAGCTAATGCAATCTGATGATTGCCAAATAGAGCCTATATCAACAAATGTTAGAAAATGTTAAAAATAAAAAAATATATGTTAAAATCTAAATTTTAAAATTCCACCTTATCTTTCCATGTTGTAAAATGTTTTCATTACAAAATGATTGAAGGAAGTTCTGAAATGAATATTGAAAATGAAGTCCAATATGGTCAAACAATATGCTTCTTGCAATTGGACAATGGAGGTTGAGAACACTAACAAGCTTACCGTTGGAATACCCAGGGGATTATTCTTGGTACGTCAATCTATATGTTATGACTTATTGACACTATTGTTGATGTTGGATCACGTATGGCCCGAGTATTCACAATACGTTGCGGAAAAGACCATAACACAATATGAAGTATAACCGAAAATACACAGGATGTACAAAAATACCTTTCTGACATGGATTGGTTGTTTCTTTTTCGGATTTGTAGACACTGCAATATGCGAATGCTCTCTACCGGTATCCACACGAGTATGAACGATCCAGGTAGTGGCTATCGTGTACTAACACGTCCTGAAACTTTTTTCGAACGCCGCACAGTTTTCTCTCGAAGAGTGACTAGGCTTTCGTCTCTTTCTTCTTCTTTTTTTAATGAGACATAAGTTTCTCTATTTATAGAGAAATCCTAATTCGTATTCCTAATAGGAATAAGAACTTCATAATCCTAATCCCATTAGAACTATTGAAGCCTAATAAGTTTCGGCCCATATTATATCTCATATAATAAAAGCCCGATAACCTATTTCATTCTAGCCCAATAAATATATCCACATATATTTATTCAATGCCTAATAAATTAGGTCCAAGAGAATAAGCCCAGATCACTTCACTCTTTGTGTGCGACCCTGTAGGCTCATTTGATGTTGGCATTGGGCTTGATCACACTTCAAGGCCCATAAGTCATAAGCGGCCTCTAGCAAGACATTATGACTACCTAAATCAAATGAGG
>JANVCQ010000003.1:33279859-33296554 GCA_025531925.1 Erythroxylum plowmanianum
TTTCAAATGATCGATGAAGACCATTGTGTGTATGTTAAGAGATCCAAAGATAAATTTGCGATTTTATCTTTATACATGGATGATGTTGATTGCTTGTAATGACTGTGTGCTTCTTATGGAAATCAAAGATTGGTTATCATCTGAATTTGAAATGAAAGACATAGGTGAAGCAGCATATATTCTTGGAGTCAAGATTTCAAAAGATTGTTCGAAGAGATTGTTATCGCTTTCATAAGCAATGTACATTGAAAGAATTCTTGAATGATTCCGTATGCAAGATTGCAAACCAATTGATAATCCTATTGCAAAAAATGAAGGCTTTAATAAGAGAAATTGCCCGTCAACGCCACTAGAAAGGGAACAAATGAAGATTGTTCCCTATTCTAGTGCAGCTGGAAGTCTTATATACGCAATGATGTGTACAAGACCAGATATTTGTTACACTGTTGGGATGGTGAGTAGATATCAATCAAATCCAGGCCAAGCACCTTGAAAAGCAGTAAAGATAATATTAAGGTATCTAAAGAGAACCGTGGACTATGCATTATGTTATCAAGGCAATGATCTATGTATATCATGGAAAAGTAAAAAATAATCTTGCGTTGCATTATCCACAATGGAAGTTGAATTTATAGCATTCTCAACTACAATACAAGAGACTGTGTGACTTCATCATTTTTTTGTGCATTTGGGAGTCATTAAAAGAGAAATTAATCCAGTGACCATCAACTGGAAGCTACAATCGCTTATACTAAAGACCCCAAATTTTATTGTAAGACAAAGCACATAGATACTAAGTATAATTTCGTGAAAGATATAGTTGCACGGGGAAAAGTGAACATGAGATATATATCTACGCGAGATATGATAGTAGACCCAATGACAAAGCCAATTCTAGAGATGTATACATTGGGCATGTAAAGTCACTAGGACTACGTAGATGTTGAAATGTACTAATAAAATATTTCTCTGTGTGTGTTCACTCAATAATGTCATATGTTTGGATATAATGTACGATGAAGATTATACATTGTGTATCATTTGATCTATGAATATATGTGTTTATGTATAAATATATTTTGGGATGAATCATAAGTATATGAGACAGATTAAGATTGGCCCTCTCACACAGGAAATCACCTCTAGTGTTTATGTTCGCTAGAGATGACGCATGTTTAAAGTTTATTATCTAGGTGATAGTTGAGAGCAAGAAACTTAAACCATAAATGTCACAAAGAAATTGGTTCAATGTTATTTGTTAATCACTATATCTGTCTTACATTGCTAGATGTGAGTTCTGAATAAGTTTTTGAGTAGATAAGTGAACTCAAGTTAAACATTGAGTATGTTTAAACTATCATTTGTACGGTATTTCTTGAATAGAAGATATTCAAGTTATAAATGGCTAAATACCGTAACATATGACTCGTACCATGTATGCACAACTGACCATAAAAAAGGGATTAATGTAAGTTGCAAGATCTCATCTTACATTGTGTGAGACCCTTGAGGATAAGAAGAATCTTATCATATACCATTATAACTCTTGTTTCATTCTTGAGAATTGAATTTAAGGTTTGCTATTTTAGGTTGTTGCCAAAAAATCATGAAAGATGCGATCTTATGGAATAATTCTAGGAAAGCAAATTAAATTTAATTCAAAAAGAGAATTGAGAATAGAGGAAGGTCATTTAATTTAGATCATTGAATCGCATGAAAAGTATTCATAGATGGTCATCGTCTCTTTAATAGAGAACTTGAATACAGTTATGACTCAAGAAACTAAATGAGATCAAAGGAAAAAAAAGTAAATGCGAGATATGACCTGGGGTATAGCATACGATGTCTACTCAAGGATATTTAAGTCTTAGGATCAATTTGTTAATCGAGATTTCATATACTCCTAACATATATATGACAATGTGCTCTCGTCGTATGCTGGTCACACCGATTATTGAACTAGTATGAGCACTGCAGAGTTGTTTTTAAAATTAAAATAAAACCCATCATGTGTGAGTGGGAGATAATGACTTATTATACATCCATGAGGAGTTTTTAAATCATTATTATTCACATAACTACAAAAGGGACTTATAGTTTTGTTTAACTATAAAAGAATCGAAGAATGAAACATATAAAATGAGCAGCGTGTGTTTCTTCTAAAGTAGTGATGGTCTTTTACACAAAGAACAACCAAAGGAAAAAAAAGTTCTCTGTAGTAAAAGTTTAAAGCAAAGTTCTTTAATCAGTAAAACTACAACAAAAAATTCAAGTATGTAATTTTTGTTTTATATGCATATGAAATGATCTTATTTTACATGATCTTTGTGATTATGTTTCATCGTTATGTTAATTTCTAACAGGACATAAGTTTAGAGAGTGTTTAATCCTGTCTAATACTCAAAACGAAGTCATTTAAAAGATTAAACAAGGTAAAATTGGAAAGAAAATCCCCATTCTAGACTAAGACGGGAGGTGGTGGTGCACCAACGAAGACAATTTGTTCTTTAATTTTTACCAAAAATGTAATTAATATTGTAGATTTTATTTTTACCAAAAAGAATCTTAAAATCATAAATGAAATTTATTATAAAATTCATTGAAATATTATTTACAAATTTCAGGTTTATATGATAAAATAAAAATTAAGATACTAAATGCAATAATTGAAAATTCCAACATATTTAATTATAAAAATTTTAAATCGTCTAATTTTTCAGTTTGAATTTTAACTTTCAAGTTCGATTTATTTTAATATTTTTTGTTAAAAACTAATCAATTTATTAATTAATCGTTTGATATTTATAATTTAATAAAATTTTATAAACTAAAATAAATCAATTAATTTTTATTAAACAATATTATTTTTAATTAAATTTCAAATTATTCGATAAGTAAAGACAATATCTTCCAATCATATTTTAAATTCTTTAATTTTATCTAATTTTTAATCATATTTTAAATCATAAATGAAATTTATTAAATATAATTTACAAATTTCAGGTTTATCCGATAAAATAAAAAATTAAGATAACTAAATGTATTTTTAATAAAAATTAAGGCGGTGTAAAAAGGAAAAAAAAACATACTTATGCAGCACAGAACATACGAACACGGTACGTCGGTACCGCTAGTGCCAGTGCTAGTGTAATCAACCCTAGTTCGAAGCCTGCCAAAAGAAAGCAATTGACATTTAGGAGCCGAATAGCATTTGAAAAAAGAAAGGAAACGCTAACTGGCCTAGCAGGAGCAGCACCTATATATATTTATCGTTTCCTTAGGGTTGCGTTGTACGAACGCGATGTTGTTTAAGATTTCTTTCCAAGGAGTTTGGGCAAACTGAATCCGTCTCATGCGCATGATTTTGGTTGGAAAATGGCCACCGCTTCTCCTGTAAAACAGTCGCCGCTCAATCCCTGCTGTGCTTTGGTAAGTTGGACGCATACATTTAATGATTATAATATTTGTGGTGTTTCTTTGGTTTTAATTTGTGTGTTGGCTCATTGAGTAGTGGAAGGAGAAGAATGCCAAGTTGCAAGAGGGGCGTAAGGCTTTAAGGCAAGCAATTGATGTGCTCGACCAACAAGTTCATAAGCTTCAATCGCACAATCTATCACTCACCAAAGGTATTGCTTTTCTTTTCTTCTGCTTTTTGTCATTGCTGTAATAGCATTAAAGGGTTATTGCTGCAATCTAGGTTTGTACAGGAACAGTTCGTTTCATGTTATACGGATAGCTGTTTTTTCTTTTCTCTTCTTGGGTATGGAAATTTTATGTGTTGGTATGTGCGGTTTGTAGCTTTTGAAGAAGAGCAAACGCGTGCAGAAGCTGAGAAACAGGAGAAGGAGAAAGAACTAGCCTTGAGAGTTCGTTTTGAGAATGAGGTTTCCACGCTCAAGTCTGAACTCTCCAAGTTGAGGCAAAATGGAACTGCGGATGCTAAGAATGAAACAAGTGAAGTGCATTTTCTACGGTCTTGTGTTTCTGGACTGGAAAAGGAAATTCATCAGCTCAAGGAGCTGCTTGACAAAGAGAAAATAAAGACAGATTATGAAATAAATAAGGCTGTGGCAGAGAAGAAGAGTGCTGTTGAAGCATGGAAGCAAGTGGAAGCGGAAAAGGCTAGGGTAAATGAAGAGAGTAAACGTGCTGATATTGAAATAAAGAAGGCTGAGGAGTATCGCCTTCAGTTGGAGGCAATCATTAAAGAAGCTGATGAAACAAAATCAAAGTTGGTTACTCAGGCTACGATGTTTGAGGAGACAAATCGAAAATTAGAGATTGAAAAGAATAAGGTGGCAAACGAGAGAAAACGTGCTGATTCAGAGAAGGTTAAAGTAGATGAGCAAAGGAAGCTTGTTGAAGCACATGAGAAAAAAGTTATCCAAGAAACATCTCGTGCTGAAAGGCTATGTCGGCAGCTCAAAGAAGCTCATCAGACTATTGAGGAGATACAAAAGGCTAATGAAGGACGACAACAGGATGATATTAAAGGGGAGGTGGTTAACAATTATCAGCTTCAATTGGAGACATTGAGGAAAGAAGCTGAGGAAGCTAAGTTGAATTTGGTTTCTCAGACTTTGAAGTTTGAGGAGGCAATCGTAGAGTTAGAAGCAACAAAGGCTGATGTAGCTAAACAGAAAGAACGTGCTAAGATAGAGAGGGCTAAAATAGAGGAGCAAAGATGTGTGGCAGAGAGGAAGATCATGGAAGAAACATCTCGTGCTGAAGATCTTTCTAGACAGTTGGAAGATGCTAGACGAATTATTGAGAAAAAACAGAGGGAGACTCAGAAAATGAAGCTTTTAGATAAACAGCTGAAGCTTGAGAAAATGAAATTGAAGCATACCAAACAAGTCGCTAAGCTGGAAAAGAGTCGTCATAACATTTTGCTGCAAGAGCTCTCACGTTTGAAGCTTGATTTTGGTCAAATATCATGTCGCCTGGATTTGCTTGATAAATGTTTCTCACCGAGCAATCAAGGTATGAAGTACCTGGAACAGGTCAGTGTCCTCCTCTTAACATGTAGAATCCTCGGGATATAATTTGATTTTTCAAAATTCTTTATCTGTTTTGACGATTGTGTTTGTTTATCATATTGCTTCTTAAAAATAGCTTACAGGTTTGGAGTTTGTTCTATACTTTGCTACGGGTTGATTTTTCTCCATCAAATATGCTTACCTGATGGATCTTTAGTAAAATTATCTGGTGGGTAGAGCAAATATTTGCTCTCAATAATGTTTTAGTTTAAAAATTTGAACCCTTGAATGCAATTCAATGTAACTATTATGTATATGCAACAATTCAAAATTTTAACGCTATTTGTAGCTCTGCTGCTTATACTTTCACGCACTTCACTTGACATTTAAAGATATATGTGCATTCAGTATTTCCTCAAAAATGGAAAGATCTTTGCCGCATGTTATGTATTTCTTTGCCTTCGTTTTTTTAATCTTCATTATATATATGTTTTTGTCTTTTTACATGAACAAAAATAAGCTACTTCATGCTTAGAGTTTCCTTATTTGATTCCTTAATGTACATGTAGGCTTTGGATTTTACAAATACCCAAAGGTCAAAGTTGATGAGAGAGCATGGTTTTGAACAATTTCAAATTTCACCTCGAACTGAAAGTGAACTTTTGAAACTTGGGTTCTCCGATGGTACTGCCTCTGGTCTCGGGCAAACCTTTGATTCTGGTGATCCAGTTCGGCCTATATGTGGGGCCAGTTGTGTGGATGTGACCTCAGGTACTGATTCTAAATTGCAGCCTCTGCGTGGAGGCTCTAACCAAAAATTGTTACAGCGTTCTGCAGTAACTTCGAGTTCTGCATCTTTTTCTGATGCTTCATTGGCCAGATCACAGGAAAGAGGTTCTGTTGCTACTGCATCTGGAACTTTGACAGAAGAGAACTTCAACACTCCCCAAATGATGTCAAGTATGTCTGCTAAAGATACCTGGTTACTTAAACATGGAAAAATTTCTGTGATGGCTGAAAATAGTGTGAAAAATCCTCATAGTGTCGAATTTGTTAATAGATTAGAAGTAAATGGTAGAAAGAGGAAGATGCTTGATGCAATTGAATCTGCTGAGCTTTTACACTCGGAGGAAACAGACTGTGTAAAGCGTAGTATTCAAGATAGTTTAGGTGCTAAGCATCAAAAGTTATCTAAGAAGAGAAAGGACACTTGTGAAGAGAAAGTAAATTTGAAGTTTGTGATTGACGAATCAGAGAAGAGTGGGCATGACTTGAATGAATTCCTTGATGACACAAATGCTTGCAGACAGACTCTCTCTCCTGCCAGTCATCTAACAGGAAAGCCTTTGACATGCAAAGATAATTTGAGGGGTTGTTTTGGATATGACCATGACCATGAAAATGTAGCAGGTTTCAAAGATTTAGCTGATGGCGATTATATGAAATTGTTGGAGTTGGATAATCCTGCTGATGAGGAATGCTTTAGGAGAGCAGTGGAAATGCCCATGTCCCCCACTCTTCCTTTGATTGCAAATGCTGAAGCATTTGATTTGGATAATTTTGAACCCTTAATAGAAGAAAGCTTCCTTGGAGGAAGGTTAATTGGAAAAGAGATGCCGGTTCCTTCTCACCGCATTGATGTTATTACTACTGAAATTAATTGCAATGATGAGAAACATGCTGTGCATGAGGAAGATGGTCCTCTTAATCCTTTTTCTGTAGTAGACTGCAGAAATGGCTTTCATAGTGCTGAAAATGCAGGAAAAGCAACAAATAGTCGTACCGAGGATTATGGATTCACTTTCAACACGTCAATTGCTTGTAAATCTGATGATGAAATTCTAGATTTTGCATCTAAAGAAAAACGAGGAACTACTCATAACGGTATTCCGGAGTTCTGTGTGATTTATTCAGATATTGATGATGCTGAAAGCATTTCCAGAATATTTTCTGCTACAAAAGCATGCCTATCTCTTTGCACTGTGGGTACTCGAACAGTGTCACTGGTGCAAACAATCTTGCTCACTCTTAAAAATGAAGAGAAAGCTTTTCCCAGGTAAGCTTAACAAGTCATGTTGCACTTTTGGTTATCTGTTGGAGTTCCTTCGATCAGCTAGTTAATGGTAATAGAACTATCTATTTGTTTATTTAATCAATTTTCATTGTTTTAGGGAGAAGGCGTGTGCATTTTTCACAACATTCCTGCTGAGATTTTCTGCATACATGGGAAAATCTGGAAGCCTGCTGAATGGTGATTTTGTTTCTTGTTTAGATTCTTTTGCTGCAGACATACAATCAGGTAGATTTCTGTGTGCATTGCTTTCTTGTTTTGTAACTATAAAACATAAATGACAATTTTGCACAACTTAATGCAACGCTTGGCGTTGACAATGCTATTTCCTGAAATGCAGTAATGAGTAATGTCGAGGCAAGAAGCTTGTTTGCAGGAGTATGCTGTTTGGATGAACTTCTTGGCCTCATGGAGGATTTCCTCATAAATAGGAGAGTAATGTTCTATGCTGATGAGTCTTCTGAAAGACTGATTACTTGCAAGTCAGGTTTAGAAATCCTTCTGGATGGTGTCAACATAAGATTGTCCTCTAAACTAGCTTCAGCTGATCAGTTGGTGGTAGGGGGTATCATATTAGGATCAATATGTGCAGCTATTGAAAACATTGGGTTTCTTTGTGCGACTTCTTTCTACCTTCTACAACGGCACAGACAGAGTACTCTTGTCTTAAATATTCTTCACATTTTTGCTTATCTTGGTGGAGACAAATTTTTCTCGCAAGTGGGTTACAGTTTGACAATGATTGTATTGAAATCAATTGTCATGTTTCAAGAAAAGGAAAAGGTGCCAGATGCTTCAGTTTCTCCAGATCTTTGGTGTAACAAATTTCCATTTGGCAAATGCCCTTTCTTGCAGGGTGCAGTTTCTCCAGATGATGCTGTGTTAGTTGTTGTGGAAAGGCTACAGTACTATACTCTTTCATATCAGCATCAAATGGAATTGGGCCATTTGTCAAATTCAAGTGGTCTGCACCACAAGAATATGCCCATAGGAAGTTGTGAAGAGGATCATTCTGTTGACAAAGATTACGAAGCATCCTGTAGCTTGAAAAAGTGTGTGATGCTTTCACTTCATTCCAATTCTTTGACCAATGAGACCATATGTGATTTTATTGACTGCTTGTCATTGTTGGAGCTGCTTGCATGCAACATGGTATGTTTTTCATCTTATTCCCTCGATGTTAGTCCCAGATTTTGAGTTTACTGCCTTCTCTGGAGTGTGTATTACTTGTTAAGTTCCTAGAATTTCAGAAGGAATATTATCATTAAGCAACTCTATAATCATAATTTTCTTTATTGGCCACAGAAATTGGTAACTGAAGGAAAAAGTAGATGAGGCGTTATAACATACTAATGCTGTGTTTAATTATACTTGTGACTTTCTTTGTATCATATTGTAACACACATAATTTTGACAATGGAAAAAGCAATTTAGCCATTTCTATGAACTAGATAGTTCTGAAGTTGATGCATTCTTCTGATATTTAACATCATAACATAATTCCAATAATGTCAATGCTAGGAAGGTCATCCGAATTGATATGCTTTGGACATATTGTGTTGTAGAATTTGCACTGGGAAAGTGAGGCTGTTTCTTTGTAACTGAAATATTTAGCTTGTCACAGAAGAAATTAGGAAAGTATAATTTGTTTAAAAGATATATTATTATCTGCCTTCTTTTTGTGCAGAAATGGAAGTGGACTTCTGACAAACTCATTCCTAAGATGTTGGAGATGCTGGAGATACCTATGCTTGACAACTTTGCTATTGCTGTTGTTATTCATCTTGGGCAGCTTGGGAGGTTCGTTTGACATGATTATTTCATTATCTTTGATTTAATTGTTACTGCTTATTGTTTCTATAGTTTCGGAAATACTTGTTCTTCTGTTTTTGTTGGAAAGTATCCATGTATGCATTGCTTTTATTGATCTTATTGATGCTTAGAAGCTGGAACATATTCGTCTGCTAGGAAAGGGAGTATAGAACATTGTTTGGAATTTTATAGATTAGTTGGCCTTCGTATAGAAAAAGGATTGCAGCAATCATAGTACTGGGGTAATATCATTCGCAGTTTCTTGTAGTTCAATGAGAAAGTGAAAGGTAGTCTGCATGTCACTTGACTTAATTGACTTTGCTATTCTAGTGAGAACTATACAATATTTCAGTAAATCGGTTTTTTGCCTGAAAACAATTTGCTTGTTAGCAGATAATTCCCTTTTCCTTGGTAGTAGTGTATCAATTATATTCCGGAATCTTTGTATTAACTTCCTAAAATACAGGCTTGGTGTATCAACATGTGGTTATGAGAATGGAGGAGTTGAGGACTTGAGGTGTAAACTGTCTACTTTTCTTTGGCGAGAAGGTACCGTTAGGTCAGCTCTTCCTGTTCAGATGGCGACATTGAGTGCCTTGTTGGGGCTTCTGCCTCTTGATTTTGAGAAAGTTATCCACAGTAAGCTGCAGCCCTCAGTGACTCTCTGTCAATCAGTCTATGTTGATCTCATAAGAAAGTGGTTTTGTTTATTAAGTAAGGAGCAACAGTTGTTTTCATTTAGCCTCTTGCAATCTGTTCCTGAAGATAAGTACTGAGATGACGAATTGGAGCTGAAATTGTCACCAATGGAACCTGATTGAGACACTCCGAAGCGAGAAATTACTGATAGCTCGTAATTATTAGTCAATACCTTGATGAAAGATCAGAAAAGGTGTAGGAAGTTCTGTGGAGCTTCACATAAAACTTAATGTTCTGATCCCTTTGTCATGAAGTTTTTGATATATAGGATCTTTTGAATTTTTGGCTGGAAGATCAGAAAGGAGTAGGTAAAGGAATTTTGGATGTAGCTTGGGCGAAACCCTTGTTTGGGTTTTATGCTCCCGAGCAAATTTTTGTAAATTTAGAGACAAGTAACGTTACTTAGTTTCATAATGTGATTCACTCAAATGCATTTCGTTGGAAGAGATTTGTATCATAGGGCCGTACTGATGCATACTTTTATTCTGCTGCATGTTGACCAGGAAACTATAGCACTGCATTTCTTCAGTAGGATAGAGGCTCCATAGTATAATGATTTTTGCTGTCTTTCCTGAATTACTTGTAATCTTTTCTGAGATATTGGTGCTCCAGGTTCAGGTTGTGCTTATATTTGAAACATAAGAGAATGCACAGAAAGTCTGTGGGGGATCAGTTTTTGTCTGCCTTGGCCTTTAGATTTTCTTCGCGCTTCAATTCAGAAATATGTAATAGTTATTTAACGTTCTTTAATTGGTAGACGTGCATATTCTGTTTAATATGGATTAGTTCTTGCAACTGAGTAACATGGTTGGTTTTGGATAGTAGAAAAATTAAGAAGTAGGTTGGTTGTCCCAGGAAAAGTTATATTCAAGTATCTGCATTTGCATTAAAGTTACATGGAATACTTTGCTCATCTCTGAAGAAATTTTCAGGATCAACCTTGTTCTTGACTTGTATCAGCCTCTTGAAGTTGCTCTTGAAGTACTTAACACCCCAACCTGCAGCCTTCGGGGAGACTGCGTTATAATGTTTGATGGTACCCAGGTCAAGATCCTTATAATTAAGATAAGCAGCCCTAGGATACTTGGAAACGTATGGTGCCATGTATTGGTAAAGCATTCTAATCCATTTGATGTGCCTGTCTGATGAGCTTACGTCGTTCACATCCCATTTTACCATGTACTGTATGTTGTACAAATTACCTTTTCTGTGTGGGAAAGGCACATCGGCTTCAGAAATCTCACTCATCCTACCACCAAAAGGATCAAATAAAATGATCGCAATTTCTTCCTGTAAGATCCTCTTCCACAGTCCCTCGAGTGCCCTTTCAGGAATTGGTTGTGTCACAAAGTCGGATTTTGCTTTGAAGCTGGCTTTGTATAGTTGAGTTTTGTCAAGCAAGACCTGCCATGGACTTCCTTTTGGGTATCCAGCAAAATAGATGGCAGAATCTACCCAACCCATTTCACTGCAGTCTTCAGCTTTTAGTCCCAACTCAGGAAATTTCTCATTCATCAATGGTAACAGCTTGTTAAACTGGCCAAGAAACAGAGAGTTGAAAGAAGCTTGTACTGTTTTGGGGTTTGTACTGTTTTGTCCTCCCACCTTTTGGATGATGATTCTGATGAATAGATCTTCATGTAGTTTATCTGCAATGTGTTGCCACTTGTGGACTAGCTTGTTGGCACCTTGCTCTAATGTTTTTGAGATGGTAAATACAGTCACGACTTGTGGAACCCGAACCAGCTTGATCTTCCAAGAAACGATGACTCCAAAGCTTGCTCCACCACCTCCTCTGATGGCCCAAAAGATGTCCTCCCCCATACCTTTCCTATCCATAATTTTACCATTGGCACCGATGAAGTAGGCGTCCATGACATTATCTGCTGCAAGCCCATGCTTTCTCAACAAGGTACCAAATCCACCTCCACTGAAGTGGCCACCAATACCCACAGTAGGACATATCCCAGCAGGGAAACCATGGACTGGACTTATCTTGCCAATAGCATGGTAAAGTTGGCCGAGTGTAGCACCGGATTGCACCCACGCAGTTTCTTTATTAATGTCAATCTCTATTGCGTGAAGATTCATGAAATCGATGATGATGAATGGCGTCATGCACATATACGACTGACCTTCATAGTCATGACCTCCACTCCTCACTCTCACCTGTAAAGTCAGCTTCTTGGAGCAAAAGATGGCAACTTGTATTTGAGATTGGTGAAATGGTGTAAAGATGAGAGGTGGGTTCAAGATGGATGAGTTCAACCATCTCATGTTCTGTTGGGTGGATTTGAAAAGACTTGAATATAGAGGAGAGTCAGGTGTGAACATGATTTCGGTGGCATTGGTGAATTGGGCTGACATGCATTGAATGAACTTTTCATGAATTGGACTAGTAGCTCTACCCTCAGATGAAGATGATGAGAGAATAAGTGGAGAAATAAGAAACACAAGGATCGGTTTCATTTCTTCTTCTTCTTCTTTCTTCTTTCTCCTCCTTTGCGTCTCTAGGCCAATGAATCAAGTTGGTGAAGTATGTAAGGACGGCTTGTTGAGAAGATGAATTTATTAAAGCGACTCCTCCAAAGAACATTTGGAAATACGGGTGCCCTGATATACTGGAATGAAGGAGAGGCATCTAATGTGGACTCATACACTGTGTTTTTTATTTTACTTTTGTCTGTTGCATGAAAATTTCAATCTCCCTTGACTAAGCCACTTCCTCGTTCGATAAATCCAAGATAAAAAATGTAGAGTTGGTGATAGACTCCAGGTTGAAACTGAAACATCAAATTTTGGCATAAATGAGTGTTAAAAGTTCCAAGACAAACTTGGGACGGCGAAGTTGTAGTTACATGCCCAAGTTGGGTTCTTGAAGTGTAAGCTTCACTGCATCTTTAAGTAAAACTTATATCATCAAATCAGATCATTTAACTTGCCAATAATGAAGATTTGCTGGCTGCTATATGGGAATCCAACCAGTGGGGGAAAAAAAAAGGCTTAATAAAGAAATTACAAGAATTGGACAAAAAATAGTTTCAATCCGACCTGCCGGATTCGAACCAGCGACCTAAGGATTATCTGTTTGTTAACAACTACAGTCCTCCGCTCTACCAACTGAGCTAAGGTCGGGTGCTATACTTTCCTCCAGTGTTGGGATTACTCAATCTTCGACATTAGTCCAAACTTATCTTTGGGCCTTTCCATGGTAAGTTTGTAAAAGGAATAAGATCTTGAGTTCTTCTTCCATGAGATGTTTAGATCAACGTTACAAGGGTAACAAAGGATGAGCAATTAATTAATGTATATGTATTCAGTATTAAAAAGAACACTCTCATTTCCTATTAACAACCTAAAATTAATGGAAAAGTAATGCCATGAATGAACAAGAGACCCCAAAGCCTTTGTCACCACGTTAGGGATAATGCAATGAACCCCGAATCCTCCGTCACCAAGTTCGGCATAAGTGATAAGAAACCCCCCACAACTTACATTTGTTTCAATATTTTATAAAAAAATTAAATAAGTTTTTATTGTTATCTTTAGTATTACTTTATACTTTAACATTATTAAAATAATACAAATTACATAATAATAATACTAAAATAACACTCTTTGCTTTCTAAATATTATATAAAAGTAGTAAAAGAGATAATAATAAGAGCTTATTTAGATTTTTTGTGAAATGTTAAAGTAAACATCATATCTTGAACTAATGTTTAAAGAAATCATTTTAATATTAAATCTAAATTATCTAATTATAACACAACATATAAATTTATAATTCATATATTAAAAATTGATAAAAACTTAAACTTAAAAATTTAAGATGCTAACAATACCATTTTAAAAATGTTAAGATATTTACGTAATATAATAGATAACGACAAGAACTAACTTAAGTTTTCTTAAAATTGTTAAGGAACAATCCTTAACTTTTGTAACCCTATGTTTGTCTATTGGTTTTCTTTATACTGCCATCCACATTTGTTAGCTTCATCATTCTTTTAGTTCTTCCATCTTCAATTTATGTGACATTTGATTGAATAAATGTTGAACAAACAACTTTCCCTTACGTATAACGTTGTCACATTTTTTTTTTAATTGTACATTCATATGTTATGTATTCGGAATGTTACGAATAGTGGAATTGTAATTTGAGACTGAATAAGGTGTGAACTACTCCAATTTCTTTTAAAACAAAACAAAAGTGAGTTTCTAATGTAAATAATCTAAATCAGAACCTTTTCTTTCATATGAGATGTACTAAAATGATAAAAGGGTAATTGTCATATTCATTCTTTTCATTGTGATTGGCCAAGACAGTTCGGTTTGGCTTAAAGCTTAACCTAAAAGGCTTGACAGCCAAATTCCTTTCCCTCAAAATAACATTTTAGTTTAATTGATTAAAATAATGTTGTTTTCATTTATAATTTTAAAAATTTAAATTTAAAATAGCATTATTTTAGTTAATTATACTAAAATGATGTCGTTTTAATACAATCCGAACAAACTTGATTTAAGTTTCAATTATGTAACTCGAAATCAACTAGACTTTGTCTCTATTTGGATGGATTTATATCAGTAGAGTTTTTGTCAATGGAGCTTTTGTCAGTATAATTTTTCTAAGAAGAACTTTGCTAAGAAGAATTTTTTTAAGAAATCAGTTGACTGTTTGGCTGTCATTTAAAAAAGAACTTTTTTGAAAAAGTTTTATACAATAGACTGTTTGACAACATAAAAATAAAAAATATTTTTAATTTTAACTATATTTTATTTTGTAATAAAAATTATTTATGCACATAAATATTATTTAAAATATATTAAATAATATGCAAAACACAATATATTAATTATTATATAATTTTAAACTATATAAAATATAAATGAAAATATATCTAATCAAATCTTTTATATGAATTATAATATAAATAAAACTAATATCAAAAATAAATATTAAAACATATAAAAAAGTTAAATAATATTATATAAATATCAAAATAGATGTGAAGATATGTTTGTGGCTATTGTGGAAATTATGTGTAAAAACATCATGTTAAAATGAACTACAAATAGGCTCATTAATTGATCTGAAAATTTTACCTGAAAAGTATTTTTTTAAAAAACTCCAAATTTGAGCTTCTCAAAAAGCTGTATTTTAACTTCCAAAAAAGTCATTTTTATAAAAAAAGTGATTTTGAATTTTACAGTCAAATACTCATTTTTCTTAAAAACAACTTTTGAGGTGAAAAAAAAAGCTTATTCATCTTCCAAAATTTGAAACAAGCAAACACTTTATATAGAATTAAGCGGCTTTGTAAAATGTTGAGTTAGGTCAAGCAAATGGTCGGCTCAAGCTATTGGCAACCCCATTTTTGACAAAGGAGAAGCAAAAATATTCCAATTGATCAAATTTTGGATAGGAGAAGGGAATTAAGCCTAATAATTGTGATTGAGTAGAATTTGCAAATGATGGAGAATCATGAAGTGCAGGCGTGGTAGATACTAAGATAGGTTCATTACTTTGACTCCATAGTTCAATTACGCAATTGTTTTTTGGCTTATTACAAGTACTTAAACATTTTTTGTTGATTTCAAATTGTTTTGTGGTTTTGTGTTAAAAGAAATTCCCTTATATTACAACAAATTTGACATTTGGATATGAAAAAATCGTAGTTAAAAGTGAAAAAAATGTCACCTATAATTTTTAGTTACATTTTCATTTCATCTAAAACTCGTCAAATTCTCTTCGCTGAAAATTATAGACAATATTTTCAGAAATCGTTGTTAATAACTTTTGGATACGCTTTGTTTTTATAGCAAAAGACTATTAGTTACGTTTTCAGAAATCATCACCAATAGTTTTGACTATGCTTTCTTTTCATAGCTAAATCCTATTATTTACGTTTTCAGAATCGTACTCAAAAGTTTTTGGCTACGGTTTTTGGAAATTAGCCAAATGTTGTGAATATTGAAGCAATAGGTTCTAATTAAAGTAACCATCACGTAACTTTATCATTTATGACATAATCACTTGGAAGTTTCATATTCATCAATTTGTAATCATTAATTAAGGTTTCTAAGAATTTAAGAATCTCTCTATTAAAATGTGTCAATATTTCATTAAAAAGTTTAAAGTTCCGTCATTTTGTGGTTTGCATGGAATCTAACAAAATATGCAAATTATACTTTATATTTTGGAATGAAAAACTTAAAGGGTTATAACAAGTTAGACTATCTTTTAGAAAATAATATACATGAATATAAGAAGTTTAGTCTTATATTTTACATAAAATTAAATTAAAAATAAGATAATATAATAATTGCTTATTTTAATTTTGGTTAAACCATCTAGTATTCGGCGCCACATGGATAACCGACTAATCCAGATTTGAACTAGGCAGGATCCTTTTGGCCTGCAAAGTTCTCCCTTACGAGTTTTAAAACGACTCCATTCTTAAGACTCAAAATTAAGACACAGATTAAGGATGGAAGATGCTGCCGCTCCACCACATCCCTTAATTGTATACCTTGCTGGTTGGATATGCATTCATCAAATTTTAAACTGGTAATATTCATCAAATTTTAAATTGGTAAACGATTATTATACACAATAATAAGTCTGGACTTGACAACCCATTGAGATGCTAAAGTATTTTTCAAATAATATCATGTACAATGCAATAAATGCATTCTTCTATAATTTTGAATTTTTCAGGATTTTTCTTTAAAGAAATAGATAGTTGACTTTAATAGAATATGTTAAAATAAGTTACATCATTTCTTAGTTCATCAAATATTTAGTATGAAATCCTCATTCTGATGTTATTATTATGTAAATCAAGACATACTAAAAATAAATTAAATGTGTTTTTATGTCGAATACAATTTACGAACTTGTTTAATGAAAAAGATGTGAGTGGTCTTGCATTTGTGGACACAAGTTTTACCATCGAATCGCATAATTTTCGTGTTCTTCTTTCCCCCTTCACTCTCTGCCATTCTTTTACATTTCTACAAACTTTATTTGGCATCACCAATGTTGCTGATCAACTTGTTGGTTTATGCCCTACAGCCAATCGATTTGGTTGTAGTTTAGTGACAAATTATTTAAAGGCATTCTTTATCTTG
>JANVCQ010000003.1:33304993-33321813 GCA_025531925.1 Erythroxylum plowmanianum
AGAACAACGCAGAAGGTTGCCAACTCATGGATCCAAACGGCAACGCACCGTTCAGCCTGAATCCGGCAGAACCAGAATGTATAAGAGAATTATATGATATTGATTTTTACCTTTTTTAATTACAGAGTTTTTAATAGGTCAGAAATTTCTTAATTATACTTGTATTAAATTAATAGGACCAAACTTTCTTATATAAATTTGTATTGGATTCGGTATCACAAGTTTAACAAACCTCTATAGCCAACACTGATATAAGTTCTATAATCCAAACTAGATTTCGAAATTCGTTTACTTTTCAATATTAATTACATTCAGTTTTAGTTTCGATTCTTCTCCTTAAACAATATTAATTATTACTAGTTTTAAAAATAAAATATTTTAATTTATAAAATATTTAATAAAAAAAATTTATCAATGCATCTTTTAGAATTCAATATCCGCATTTAAGTTCAATAAGATTTTTGGTACCAAAAAAGTAATAAATGACATATACAACACAGTTTCAATATAATCATGCACACCTAATAACATCATTGACATCAATAAAAAAATGGAAGTATGACAATACACAAAGTTAATTTTATGATGTGATTTCTCTCAATTTATAGTAAATTGTAATAAAGAAATTCTTTATAGGATAAATATCTTATATGTCTAAATAATACTTGTTTGTACTTTGAAATACTCTCATGTGTCAGGAGAAGTAATAAATAGCCTAATACCAACTTTAAATATGCTTGCAGACTTAAATGTTTAAAGTTGAAACAAAATTTAAGGCTTTACAAGACTGAATTGTAATAATGATCATCATACAACAAACTAATGTAATTGAAATACATCGATTCAAATATTGAAATTGGAAAAAAATATAAAATTCACATAACTAATAGTGTTAGAAGAATCTAACACACCCATATTACTAACATATCCCTAAACATAAAAGGGTGCAACTAATATATGTACTGTGCCCTAATATGATTTACTACAATACCACTTTTTAGTAAAATTTTTTAATAGTTATTTAACTTTCAATTGTTTAAGATTTTGTGATATTATTATTGTTATTATTAAACTATATATTAAAATTATTATCAGAACATAAGTATATGGCTCTAGCAATTGAATTAACCACAAGTAAGTCTCCACTAAGATTCTTTAATCATATAGCTTGTGATGTAGTTCTATGACACACGTTACAAACTCAACATGTATAGTAGAAGAAGCAACAAGTGGTTTTTTGATACTTTCCTGAGATACGACACTATTTATTAGTATAAAGATATACCCTAATTTGGACTTTATGTTATTTGAAAACATAATAAACTCTGAATCAATATTAATTAGGTTTTTGACCTCTCTGTATAAAAAAAATAACCTTTAGTCTCCTTTAAATGCCTCAAAACTCGTTTGACTACATTCTAATGGTTTAAACTTGAGTTAGATAAATATATACCTGAAAGTTCAATTATGAATTCAATATCCAACATAGAGCATAATTGTGCATAAATTGAGCTCTCTTTTATATTGATATATGAAATACCCTTCATGCCCTCTCTCTCAACTTCATTATTTAAATATTGCTCCAAAAAGAATATTTTTCATGAGAAATTGTTAATATAGAATGTTTACAAGCATTCATATTAAACTTTTACAACACAAGCTCTAAGTATGTCTTCCAAGAGATACCTAACAAATTTTGAGACATGTTCAGTAAATATGAATACCTAGGATAAAAAATATTTTTCCAAGGTCTTTTATGTAAGAATGCTAAACAATAATTGCTTAATCCCATACAATATAAATTATTTAATGCAACTAAGAAATCATTATATAAAGAAGTAGAAAGATTCCCTTACTTCTCTTAACCTTGTAATACAACTATCACTTAAAGCTTTATTTTTCATGAAGACCACATCAAAGTTAAGATACCATTGATAAAAACCTTGCTTTAGTCCATAAACATGATTGCTTAATTTGCAAACTAGATGACACTTTCCATCTTCCTCGAACCTTTAGGTTGCCCTACATAACCTTTTCACAAAGGTCTACGTTAAGGAAAGATGTTTTAGAATCAATATAATAAAACTTCATATTAAAATAAGGTATTAATGTCATAATCAATTTTAAAATATTTTTTAAGACAATCGAGAGAAAGTGACATTAGACTCTATTTTGTATGAGTCCTTTGGCAACTAACCCTATCTTAATTCATTCAATCTTTCCTTTGTAATCTCTTTTAGTCACATAAACTCAAACTTACAACCTTTAGATAATCTCATAAGCTTGCATATCTTATTATGCTTTATAGACTATATTTCATCTCTCATTGTGTCCATAACATATATGATTGAAGACTAAAATGGACTTTTGAAAACTTGCTAGAATCAATTATGTACCTTATATTATGCTAGGCTTTCCTAAATATATCATATAATTGTAAGAAAGAGTAGATCTTCTCATCTTAATGGGTCTCCTTTGTTTAATCTTTACCTAAAGAGCCTTATTTTGTAATGGTTGTATGTTTTTGCCCCTTATATTGGAATATTCATAAGTAAATGATCTATTATTCCACTGTGAATGGATATGGGCGTATGAGACAATAGTCTTGTGCGCACCACTATTTTATGATGATTGGGAAAGACTTGCTTCATCAAACACATCATTCTCGAAGAATTTTAATTGTCCATGATTCTATAATTTTAGAGCCTCCTTTTTATAATAAAATTTATATCCTTTAGAATGATCTAAGAATTTTAGAAAATAGTAACAAGTAAATTAAGCATGCAGTTTATTTTCAGAAGGATTATATTGACTTACTATAAAAGGGAAACCTTAAATATGAAGGCGATTTAAACTAGATTTCCATCCATACATATCAATAAGCATTTTTGATATTGATTTGGTTTGGATTCTAGTAAGGATCCAATTGGTTGTTTTATACTTTTATTTCTCATTTTGAAAGGTTAATCCTACTTTATACACGCCTTATAATATCCTTAAGGGTGAAATTTTATCTTTCAGCCATATCATTTTGTTTATAACTATTTGACAAAATAAACCAAGTCACCATGCCACAACCTTCTAACTATTTGATAAGCGATCATTTTTCTTATTATGAAATTCTATTTAGCCATAATGTTCCCTTACATGGTTAAATCTAACTATTTTTATTGACATTTTCTATTGAATCTAAACTTTAGTCTTAAAAATCTTAAACTTGTTAGGAGGTTCAAACTTTTTCTTTATTAATAACAAATAACCATAATGAAAATAATCGCTAACGAAAGTTATGAAGTATCTTGAATTGCAAATTAATTCTGTATAAGGTCCTAAAATTTTAGTGTAAGTTCTTAAAATAAAAATTGACCTTTTTTATTTATTTTAGTCAATTTATCCCTACAACATTTACTGAATGTTTTCAAGTCACTAAAGTCAGAAGGATATTATCCTTTATCAACCTTCAAATATCTTAAGGGATTGACATAATCTTTTATACTATAATATGAAAACATTTCTTAATTAAGGGTATCTTGGTAACAAATTTCTTAATATTGTATAAAGTAGTATAGACACCATCAGAATATAAACAAATTCTATGTAAACTATATGATAAAAAGGCCAGGCCAATATACTTTGAATCAAAAAGTAACTTAACATTTACATTTTTTAATTAAAACTGAGAATTTTATATCCACAAATAGATAGTGAAATCAAAGTATAAAAAAAAAGCTACATAAAATGTGTTCCTTAAAATAAGTCTAACTATTAAATCTAAGTTCAGACTAACTAATCTTACAAATTCTGCATAATATGAAATTAAAAGATCTGAATCTACCATTGTGATTGTATATGTCATTAAGATAGAGGCAAACCTCAACAATATGCCTCCATGTGCATCTCTAAATTTCATATAAGGCAAACACATATTAGCATAATTATCATTCATACAAAAGACATTTTTCAAATACATAAGTAAAGAAATTCGTAAATTAATTAAGAAGTTCACTAGAGGAACATCTTTACGTCATCCTCACACATTTGAGTATAAATGTGTGATCGCAAACTTTATAAGATGCAAAAATTTGTTTATACATATTAATTATTGTATAATTATGCTCAATTATAAAATTAATAACTTTTTTTACTAATATTTCTCAACAAACAATAATTAGGCATTTATAATCTTTAGAATATTTTTTGAGATTGTAAAATGTAACATATTGTTCACTTTAAGATAATTGCATGTCAAATCTTGAAATTATGGATTTAATAAAATATTAGGATCTAAAAGTTCATTTTAGAACCTAAATTCAAATTTTATAGAATTAAAACTTGAATTATTAAGTTTAAAAGGCCTCAATTGATCCAATTAAAAATTCTAAAGATTTCTTCGCATACCAAACTGGTGCACCTTTTATCAAAAAAATTGAAGAAAACCATGATCACTTGTTTTTTCAATGTGAGTTTGATAGATATCAATTATGCACAGATGTCACATTAGGAACTACCCTAGCGAATGGAGCCTGATCAAGTTATGGTGCCAATCAGTTTGCACTCTTGGATGATAATATTAGTTCGTGCTTATGTCTAACTCTTTCTTTTCTCGTCAAGGCCATTTGGGATAAGAGAAACTCTCCTATTTTATAGAATCGACGATCAAATAAGGAGCTATTTTAATAGAACCTGATCCAACAATTCCAATTTTATCTCAACATTAACAAGAATATATTACAAAAATCATGAATATTAAGCGAGAATGTGGAATATTTAATTATTTCAATGTCTAAGAAGGTTGCTATTTTGATTCTTAACTAATGTATGTTAATTAACAACACAATTATGTATTCTCTCGAGAGCTTGTAAACTTTTGTTTGCATTTAATAGCCAAATTCTCTATATTTTCTCAAAAAAGAGAAAAGAATTTAGGAAGAAAAAGGTAAGTAAAGAACTGACAGGCGCGGGCATCTGGGTGTTCATTGTGACACGTGCATCGTATGCGTCCGCATCCCTTGATCTCTACACTGGGGCGTTTTCGTCCTCCTCCTGTTTCCGCCGACGACTTATTGCCTTAATGGAACCCGCCAGGTTTGTTCATGTGATGGTGCTATTTGCCCCATTGAGGGTCCAACCGAAAACTTTGCTTAAAATTTTTCTTTTGCCAACACTAAAAGAAACTAAAGCAGAACAGCAGCGATAGCAATAACTTTCCACGCCAACATGTCAAGACACATACTTTCAAAGCAACACAACCTCATGTACTTTAAATTTTGACAGTAAAACTTACTATATTTTCTTTATCGCTCACACAACTACTTTTCGTATTTTACTTTACTACAAATCATACATTTTCTTAACCTTAATAAAATATTTAGTTTTAAAATTCACAGTCAGTAATGGAGCCAGAAATTTAAGATAGAAGGATCTAAATATTTAATTTTTTAAATTTTGGAGGATCCAATGTACCACTGACCTTCAAATAACTTCGTCTTTATATATATATATATATATATTAAAAATAAAAAATATTTAATTTTTTTAAAATTTCAAGGGCCCAGTGCATGTATCTCCGTTCCTGCTCACAATTATTATTAACTCAATTAAGAAAATTTCCAACAGGACACGGATTCTGGCCTTCTGCGAACTGTATGTATGAAAACAAGCACGTAATGCTAAATTCAGAGTAGTATTTAAAGCTTCTAGTGGGTCTTTTAACAGAAAAGCCATACTGGTACAGTAATATTTAGGTGGAAGAAGTAGCCATTCTTTTTCAGGATCACATATCAGGAATTACATAAGCTTGACGTTATGTTAAAATTTTCAGCAGTTCACGGCCTATCTTTCTAAAAGTTGACGTTGTGCACGTAAGCCTAGCCGTTGAGTTTGGATTACATGGAACAAATACTTGATTAACAGTGCTTGCAGGTGAGTCTTGGCGTGTTATAATTGGATGTTGACACCTATCTGGCTATCACAAAAGGACATGGGTTGATGGTGCCATGTAGTCCTTTTCCATTCATGTTAATTAAGCCATTAGGGACACTCTTTGTTTACTCTTTAACAAGCCAAATCAGTTGTTTGCAAGCTTTACACCTTTTGATTCTTTTCATGGCTGTAGCCTTTTTATTAAAGTTTCTCCCATCTTGACTCTACAGTCTGAAATGGAAGATTGAATATTTCTTGCAAGTCACATTTATATAATGCTTAGAAGCAGACCCGGCAGAGAAAAAAGGATCTTCATAATCTTGGCAACTAATCTTTCTGTCCTTTCATGTATGTCTCTTGTTTTCCTTTGAAGACTAATATCACCATTTTACACTCCAAAGCTAAAGCATATGCCTTTTTCCTTTAAGTTTATATGTTTTCTCCAACTAACTTCCAGATAATATTTCTTTGGTGCAACAAACTTGAGAACAATTTCAATAATTGCGGGAGAAACCATAAAGGAACTTGCGAAATACATGTAGGAAATTAATTTGTGGCAACTTGAGATGGTAGTTGATGGGAGGTACGCAGGAAAGGGAAAGGAAAGATCGACCGTCCGATCTTTAAGTTTGTGCCTCTTCACATGTAGTTCAAAGGACAGAACCGGACATTGGCTAGTGCATTAGTTGACTTGACTGGTCCCATTTCAACTATTGCCTTCTCAAACTTTTCCCTTCGGGTCACGCCTTTTCGCGCAACATTATATCAGGCTGTAATGAAGATACTTATCGTGAATCACGTCTTCAATTTTATATGCACAGGAGATGTATGATTTGATAAGTTCTGAATATCTTTCTTAAGTTGATTAAGGAAATAAAAATTACTAATGTTCCTCCTCTTACAATTGCTTTGACGTTATCTTGTTTCTTCTGTAAATATTTTTGGTAAGAAGCTTGTTACTAGAAACGTGATTGGATCAAAAATATACAGATTGCCCTGTTCTGACGTTACGATTAGCTCAATACAGAGTCATCAGCTTATAATCCCACTTCTATAAAGAGGACTCTGTAACTCAAATTCTTCAACACATACCAAAGCAAAACGGAGAAAACATGGCTTCTAAAATTTCCCTTCTTCCCATTCTCCTACTTCTCCTATCTCCTTTGGTACAATCATTTCCACTCAAAGACAGCTTTCTCCAATGTCTCTCCTCCAGTTCTAAGTTCTCCACTTCTATTGCTTCAGACATTTACACACCAGATAATTCTTCGTTCTCTTCTGTCTTAGAGTCTACTGCACAAAACCTTAGATATTTGTTGCCTTCTGTAACAAAGCCCGCGTTTATCTTTACTCCTGTGTTTGAATCCCACGTACAAGCTGCTGTTGTTTGCGCAAAAAAGCTTGGAATTCATCTGAGAGTCCGTAGTGGAGGCCATGACTATGAGGGTGTCTCTTATGCTTCTGAAACTGAAACACATTTTGTTATTCTCGACCTTTCCAAGCTTCGGTCCGTTAATGTCGATATTGATGAGGGCACTGCTTGGGCTCAAGCTGGTGCCACTGTCGGTGAAGTTTACTACAGAATTTATGAGAAGAGCAACGTTCATGGTTTCCCAATGGGTCTCTGTACCAGCTTGGGAGTTGGCGGGCACATTACAGGCGGTGCATATGGTTCCATGATGAGAAAATATGGTCTTGGTGCTGATAATGTCATTGACGCTCGTATTGTTAATGCCAATGGCACTGTTCTTGATCGAGAAGCCATGGGTGAGGATTTCTTTTGGGCGATTAGAGGAGGTGGAGGAGGTAGCTTCTGCGTGATTCTTGCTTGGAAAATTAAGTTGGTCCCTGTGCCACCAACAGTCACCGTTTTTACAGTTACAAAGACATTAGAGCAAGGTGCCACTAAACTGCTCTACAGATGGCAGCAGGTTGCTGATAAACTTGACGAGGATCTGTTCATTAGGGTCATAATTACTACTGCTGGAAGTGGAGCTCAAAGAACTGTGACAACGTCCTACAATGCCTTGTTTCTTGGTGATTCTAAGAGGCTCCTCCAAGTCATGAAAACCAGCTTCCCTGAACTGGGTCTAACACCAAAGGATTGTATCGAAACAACTTGGATCTATTCTGTATTGTACATTGCTGGTTACCCTAGCAATGCGTCTGCAGAAGTTCTGCTTGAGGGGAAATCTCTATTCAAGAATTATTTCAAGGCCAAGTCAGATTTTGTCAAGGAACCAATACCTGAATCAGGGCTTGAGGGGCTATGGCAAAGGGTGCTACAGGAGGAAATTCCTTTGATGATATGGAATCCTTATGGTGGAATGATGGCCAAAATTTCCGAGTCTGCAATTCCTTTCCCTCACAGAAAAGGTGTTTTGTACAAAATCCAGTACGTGACCACTTGGCAGGATGGAGAAAAGAACATGGCAAAGCATATGGATTGGATGAGGAAGTTGTACAACTATATGGCACCATATGCCTCCATGTTCCCAAGAACGGCGTACGTCAACTACAGGGACTTTGACTTAGGCATGAACAAGAACACTAACACAAGCTTCATAGAAGCTACTGTTTGGGGTGCCAAGTACTTCAAGGATAACTTCAACAGGTTAGTGCAAGTGAAAACCAAGGTAGACCCTGACAACTTCTTCAGGCACGAACAGAGTATCCCACCACTTCCCCGTTCTATGAAAAGAAAAGGAAGAGGAGTTGGGCAGTGGTAGATAGGCAGGAGTGCCATATTCAATATCTCTGATAGAAAAGGTATTGTCAATTCTTAAATAGTAGTTTAACTAAGGAAGCAGAAATAATTATCTACGTAATGGTCTGAAATTCACATTGAAGCGATGAATTTGTTTCTTGGACAGAATGCTTGTGTTGTCCTATACTTTAAAAAGCAGTTCTACTGGTTTGTGTCTCAAATTTGTGCTCCTGCTCTGAGCTTTTTATGTTTCTTTAGGTTGTTATGACTGAATGGTTTGATCTATGTAAACGGGAATTTGTTTCCCTTTCAAAATTAAAGAAGAAGTGCTCTGGCTTTCCGCTCATATTTCCAGATATCAGAAGGAAACTCTGTTAAGAGAAGCTGAACTTTCAAACCTGTGCACCCTTTTTAGTCTATTTCGCTGGGCTCAGAAAATGGAAAGGAACATGCTCTTGTATGTCAACCCCTACAAGATGAACTCTCAATCACAACGATTATTAGTGCAATAATGTCTTGACTTGATGACATAGCCAAGTTGCCTCCCCTGTTTCGCAAGTATACTGTTCTTCCAAGCGCACCTTAACCTGCTCCAGCAATCTGGGCTTCATCTTTACTTACTTTCAAAGCGAAGAAAAAAAAATGGTGATTATGGAAGTTAGGGGCTTGTGGTTCAACCACAGCCCACTGGTTACCTCTGCTTTGTCTTAAAAATTGATTTAGGGCCTTCTTAGTTGCGAAAAACAAGTTCCGAATTATGGAGAAGGGTTCCGCCTTAGTGCTATCAAATCCAAAGCTTATATTATAATTTTTAATATAGGCAAAAAAAAAAAAAAAGGACAAAATGTAGAACCCATTAATAAGAATTGAGTTTAAGTTAATCATTGTCAAAATAACTAAAACTAGTCATTTGAATAGTTGATTCTTACCATTTATAAACTCTTTAATATTTTTATATTTAGTCAATATGAGATACTCTAACACTCCCCCTCAAGTGCAACCGAGATTGGACATCCAATTGTCACTTAAAATAAATGTGGTGATAACCGGATTGGACTGTTGAGATTGGACTTTTAGACGGACAATCAAAAAATTAACAATCCCGACCAAACCTGCTCTAATACCATATTAGAATTTTTAATATAGATAGAGTGTAGAATTTATTAACAAGAATTGGACTTTGGTCAACCAATGTCAAAATGACTAAAACTAATCATTTGGATAGTTGACCCTTATCACTGTTAAACCCTTTAATATTTTCATGTTTAGTCAATATGGGATACTCTAACACTCCCCCTCAAGTACAATTGAAACTGGACATCTCGTTGTCACATAAAATAAATGCAGTGGTAACCGAACTGAGCCGCTAGGACTAGACATCCAGACAGATAATTGAGAAATTAATAATCCGGACCAAACTGGCTCTAATACTATATTAAAATTTTTAATATAGGCATAGTGTAAAGTTCACTGACAAAAATTAGAGTGGGTCAACCATTGTTAAAATGACTAGTTCTAGTCATTTTTGCAATGGGTTGAGAACCGGCTCTAACACTTAATAGCCTAGATCACCTACTCACAGATATTGTCCACTTTGAGTTGCCCATCGGGCCAAAGCTCTCACAGTTTTGCTCTTCTCGTACCCGAGAAAACGTGTTATAGGGAAGAGGTATCTGTACCCCTCCTCTTCAACTGATATGGGATTTCACAACTAGAACCAGTGTGTATCCATCCTTGAATAGCTACAGATTTACGCGGTTCTATTACATTTACAATAAAGTTAAACTAGGGAGTAAGCATTGCTATAGGATGGGGGTTAGAAGTCCATAAAACCAAGGATAAACAACGAAGTAAATGGTGCTGCAGAGATTTGAGAGAACTTGAGATCAAAACACAAAGTTTAAAGTGTTCTAGGCATGTTGGACAGTTTCCTTAAAGTGCTATTTGCCCCCACTATGCTTGTAAATCAGGTTAAAGGAAAATTACTTCTAAAATACAAAGAACACAAGAACATTCAAGTTGCAAGAGTATGAATGTTCTTCAAGAATTATGACTGCAGAGATTGTGTTAGTAAAAGTTGTTAAAAACAAAACGTATTTTTAATCTTGACTAAAACTCATATATATATAGGGTTTTCATAACAGCTATGTCTGTTCACTACCAGTCACAACTTTTGAAAAGGAAGCAACCTTTCAGAAAAGTCATGTCTGTTCACTATAAGTCACAACTCTTAGAAAGGAAGCAGCTCCTCAGAACTAGCTCGCATAACGGGTTGGGAACTGGCTCTAATAGCATTTGTAATAGCCCATACCACCCGCCCACAAATATTGTTCTCTTTGGGTTGCCCATCAGGCTAAGGCCCTCATGGTTTTGCTCTTCCCGCACCTGAGAAAATGCATTTATAGGGAAGAGGTATCTATACCCTTATAAGGCGTACTTCATTCTCCTTTATAACCAATGTGGGATCTCACAATTAGAACCTGTGCGTATCTGTCCTTGAATAGCTACAGATTTGCGCGGTTCTATTACATTTACAATAAAGTTAAACTAGGGAGCAAGCATTGTAATAGAAACGGGGTTGGAAGTCCACAAAACAAAGGATGAACGATAAATTAAATGGTGTTGCAGAGAATTGAGAGAACTTGAGATCAAAGCACAAAGTTTAAAGTGTTTTAGGCGTGTTAGACACTTTCCTTCAAGTGTTATTTGCCTATACTATACTTGCAAACCAAGTTAAAGGTAAATTACTTCTAGGATACAAAGAACACAAGAACGTTCAAGTTGCAAGAGTATGAATGCTCTTCAAGAATTATGAATGTAGAGACTGTGTTAGTAAAAGTTGTTAAAAATAAAACATTTTTAATCTTGACTAAAACTCATGTATATTTAGAGTTTTCATAACAGTTGTGTCTGTTCACTTCTAGTCACAACCTTTGGAAAAGAAACAATCCTTCAGAATAGTCACGTCTGTTCACTATAAATCACAACTTTTAGAAAGGAAGCAACCTTCTAGAACAGTCATGTCTGTTCACTATAAGTCACAATTTTTGGAAATGAAACAACCCTTCATAATAGTCATGTCTGTTCACTACAAGTCATAACTTTTGGAAAGGTTCACAACTTTTGGAAAGGTTCACAATCTTTCAGAACAATCACGTCTGTTCACTATAAATCACAACCCTTATAAAGGAAGCAACCCTTCAGAACAGTTACATCTATTCACTATAAGTCATAACTTTTGGAAAGGAAACAACCCTTCAAAACAGTCACGTCTATTCACTACAAGTCACAACTCTTGAAAAAAAGTAACCCTTTAGAATAGTCATGTCTGTTCACTATAAGTCACAACTCTTGGAAAGGAAATATCCCTTCACTTCCGAGCTTGACTTTAATTACTTATATCACAAACTAATTTCTAACAATCCCCCACTTACTTTATGACATAAGAAAAAATACAACACAAACAAGAAATCATGCCTAAAGGAAGGTAGCTTTCACTTTAAACCATCCTATAGTATAAACATATAATAAAATCGAAAGGAAATGATTGGTGGCTTATTGCTTAAACCATCATTCACAAAGGTTCAGACATGTTGCACACATGAACCTTCTTAACATTCAATTAATTCACATTACAATTTTAGCACCATTATCGACCACATGCTCATCGTAGTTCATGATCATATACAAGAGATTAACTTAAAATCTTGTTAGAAGCAGCACCACTTCTAATGATCATATAGGTGAAAAGTATTCTAGCTATGATTACGTAACCATAAACAAGCACTCAAGAATAATTTCATTAAGAGATTTCTCTCAACCTTTTCACTTAAGAGTAACAAATTGCAGCACTAATTACTTGGAATGATTTACACAATCTTAGTGCTCATAACCACTAAACAACTTGTTATTACCCTTTAAACCTTACAATCTAAGAGTAGTATTAGAAGAAGGTTGAGTTACCATTGCTAGTGATTTTTGATTAAAAGGTTTTAATCCCATTCCAGATGTCGTCAAACTAACTAAATCTCTTACAAGAGGTTGGTAAACAGATCTACCAAATTGTTATATGTCCTTACATAAACAATTAAGATGACATCTCTATTTAACATTTCTTTAATAAATGCATATCTTAAGCTTATATGTCTAGATTTACTATTGTATACTTTGTTCAATGCTCTAAACATAGTAGACTCACTATCACAATATAAGGTTATTGCAAGCAAGGGATGAGGCCAAAGATCTATATCCAATAACAAATCCCTTAGCCACCCAGGCTCCTTACAAGTAGAACATAGAGCTATAAATTTAGCTTCTATGGTAGAGTAAGTAATCACTATTTTTTCTTCGAAGCCCAAGAAATAGCTTCACCATTAAGCAAGAATACCTAATCATTTGTGGGTTTTTGGTCACTAATGCTAGTAATCCAACTAGCATCTGAAAATCCTTCAAGAACATTTGGAAAGTTATTATAAAGAATCCAAAATCTTTTTTCTTCTTAAGATATCCCAGCACTATTTTAATAACTTGCCAATGTTCTTGACTAGGACTTTTAGTGTATCTAGCTAGTCTATACATTGAGTATGAGATATCCGATCTAGTGCAACCCATTGCATACATTAGACTTCTAATTATACTAGCATATTCAAGTTGTGCAATTGGACTATTTTCATTCTCATGCATCTTAAAGTTAGGATCAAAAGGAGTACTTACCTCTTTCACATTCAAATGCTGATATTTCTTCAGGATTTCCTCAACATAATATGATTGAGAGAGTGAAAAACCCCCCACTATGTTTCTTAACTTTAATGTCTAAGATAATATCTACTTCATTGGGATCCTTCATCTTGAATTTAGAAGAAAGATACTTCTTAGTTTCAACCACACCATTATATGTAGGATTAACAATGAGCATGTCATCTATATAGAGATAAATGATCACTCCATACTCTTCATTGAATTTATAATAAATGCACTTATCAACATTATTATATCTAAATCCATATGAGAGTAAAACATTTTCAAATTTCTCATTCCATTGTTTAGGTACATGTTTTAAGCTATATAATGAGTTGACTAGCTTATATACTTTCTTTTTATTTCCTGGTAGCACAAAGCCTTCTGGTTGTTCCATACACACTTCTTCATCTAGATCATTATTTAATAATGTTGTCTTTACATCCATTTGGTGTACATGAAGGCTATAGATGGAAACTAAAACCAAAAGTAATCTTACCTATGTAATTCTAACAATCGATGCATATGTGTCAAAGTAATCGATTCCTTCTTTTTGCCTAAAACTTTAGCTACTAAGCTTGCTTTATAAGTTAGAATAGTACCATTTGTGGCATATTTCCTTTGAAATACCCACTTACAACTAATTGGTTTGGACCTGTGAGGTAAATCAACTAGAACCCCAGTATTATTAGACAATACTGAGTCCATTTCATCATTTACCGCTTCTCTCCAAAATGCCATATCCCTTAATTTTATTGCTTCACTAAAGGTTTTAGAATCTTCCTCTGCACTTAATAAAATGTGAGTTTTATTTAGTAGAGTATCCCTATTGCCTTCAACTAAGAAAATAATAGCTTGTGAAGAAATAAAATTTAAAGGCAGATATTTTTCCTTCCTTTGGCGTTAACTCCTCCTAGGTTCATTTGGAGGGCCTACACTAAGTCTTTTTAACGCATTTGAGAGTTCAACACTTGGGGAAGGGGTAGGTCCACTTAATGGATCCTTATTTACCATTGAGTCTTTAAGAAATAAATCCTTAAAGAACTCAACATCCCTTGATCCTACAATCACATTAGAGTCAACTTCTAGTAGCCTGTAAGTTTTAGAATTTTCTACATAGCCCACAAATACTTTTAAGTGCTTTTGGTCCCAACTTTGTTTTTGTTGTCAAGGACTCTGTATTAAGCTATACAACCCCATACTTTCAAATATGACAAGTTTGGCTTCCTTCCTTTTCATACTTCATATAGAGACACTTTAGTCTTTAAGGGTAAAATTTGATTATGCAAATGACATGCAGCCAACAAAGTCTTACCTCATAAGTTTTGGCAAACCAAAACCTAATAGCATAGAATTAACTATGTCTTGCAAAGTTCTATTTTTCCTTTCAGCCAAACCTTTTTGCTGGAGAGTATATGGTGCATTAGTTTGGTGTATACTGCCATTTTATTCACAAAATTATGAGAACTCATTAGAGAATTATTCTCCTCCTCTATCACTTCTCAAAATTTTAGTCTTTTTACTTAATTGATTTTCAATAAGAGACTATATGTCTTAAAGATATTAAATGCTTCATCCTTGGTTTTCATCAAATAAACATGCACAAATCTAAAGCAATCATCAATGAAAGTAATGAAGTATTTGTTACCACCTATTGTTAAAAAATCATTAAATTCACATATATCTGAATGCACTAAATCAAACAATTTTGTATGTCTTTCAACTTTAGGAAAAGGAAGTTTGGTCATCTTTGCTTGCATGCATGTTTCACATTTCTTATTCACTTGGGCATTATAAGAGATTAGTCCATTTTTAGACATATAAAGAATCACTTTATGACTAATATGTCCTAATCTACTATGCCATAAAGAATAAGAAGCATCAACCAAATAAAGAGAAACATCATTCACTTTGTTAATACTAAGCTTAAATATGCCATTACAAGGATATGCTTTTCCTACAAAAATACCATTCTTAGACAAGATTACACTATTTGACTCAAGTACAACCTTCGAGCCCTTTTTGTTTAGGATATCCACAGAAACAAGGTTCTTGATTACATCCGAAATATGAAGAACACTAGTGAGCACTAATTTTTTGTTGGAAGTGAATAGCAAATGCACATCCCCCTTTCCATGCAACTTAGCTTTCACACCATTGGCCATGGCCACTTCATGTCCTTCAAGAACTTCACAGCTCTTGAATTGATCCTTGTTGTTGCACATATGAATTGCTGCACCGGGATCATACCCCTAATCCTTAAAAGGAATTGATGTTGTGATGTGAAGTTCCATCACAGAATCAAGAGTCAAGGTTGCCACAATTTTCGCACATTCATAAAAAAGGTTAGCACTAAGAACATTGTTTCCTTCTTGCTTTTTGTTGGATCTACAGTCGGCCTTGTAGTGCGATTTCTTTCCACAATTGTAGCAAATCCGATTCTTTTTCTTGTCTTTAACATTAGCATTTTTAGGTTTCTTCCTTTTAGAATTGTTGGATTTCTTCTCATCCACAAAATTCACCTTTGGATCTCCTTCCACTTCTTTTCTTTGAAGAATTCTTGCATCTTCTTCAATTTGAAAATGCTTCAAAACATTATCGATAGTTAAAGTTTCAGAAGTGTGCAAGAAGAAGGCTACTTAGCAATAATTGTCTTTACTTGTAATGATTCTCAAATTTCAACACCTAAGTCTTTAAGTTTTGAAACAATCACTTGTAAATTGTGGATTTGATACATAAGAGAGGAATCATCAATAAATTTAAACTCAAAATATCTTTTAAGAAGAAACTTATTTGCACCTTACTTTTGAGATGCATATTCACATTCAAACGATTCCCAAATCTCCTTTGGACTTTTCACGGTGGTAAAGAGATCATAAAAACTGTTTGAGAGGGTGTTGAGAACGTGACCCCTTCATAGCAATTCATCTTCTTGTCTTTGTCTCGTTCATCCTTACTTGTGTCTATTTTAACTTTCTTTGAAAGAGGAATCGCAGGAAGAGTGGGATCAAGTACATATGCAATTTCCAAAGTCGTAAGGAAGAACATCATCTTATCCTTCCAATGATTTAAGTTGATGTCAGTTCCATCAAGGCAATCTAACTTCACAAAGTCTTGGTTCATCACTTTGAGAGCGGATTTTTAAGTGGACTCCATTATAGCAACAAATAACACTTTAAGATTGTAATAGAATAGGGGTTGAAAGTCCATAAAACAAAGGATGAACAATTAAGTAAATAGTGTTGTAGAGAATTGAGAGAACTTGAGATCAAAACACAAAGTTTAAAGTGTTTTAGGCATGTTGGACATTTTCCTTAAAATGTTATTTGCCCACACTATACTTGCAAATCAGGTCAAAGACAAATTACCTCTAGGATACAAAGAACAAAAGAACATTCAAGTTGCAAGAGTATGAATGTTCTTCACGAATTATAAATACAGAGATTGTGTTGAT
>JANVCQ010000003.1:33342507-33355595 GCA_025531925.1 Erythroxylum plowmanianum
TATTATTATTATTATTATTATTATTATTATTATTATTATTATTATTATTATTATTATTATTATTATTATTATTTTATGTTTTTAAATTATTATTATTTATATATATATTTCATATGGATCTATCAGAAACAATATCTCTATAAGTTAAGGGTAAGGTTATTATATAGGGAGACTTGTAAACTGTTCCTATATTTTCTCTACTTGCAGATATTTTTTGTTTGTATTCAAATTATATAATCTCTTTTGTAATCTGAATCTGATTATATCAATCCCTCATTCATGGGGATCTAATCTTTACAATCTCACTCTATATCCTATAAATAGTTCACAGATTAATGCAAAAGTATGCAAGTCTTTTCTTATCTTCTGTGCTTAATTTTCATGGTATCGGAGCCAAACATTAAGGTTTAAATGCCCGATTTTCTATTTTTCTTCTTTCTTTCTCTGCATTCTTTCTTTGTTTCTCCCTCTCTCACGTCATTTTTTTTTTAGATTCGAGGAAACCCCGTAGGCGGGCCAAGCGGGCACACCTCTCTGAGGGCCCAACTGGCACACCATCCCACAGGAGGGCCAAGCTGGCGCACCTCATCATTGAGGGCTCAACTAGTTCTCCATCTACAGGTAAAACCCCGGCTACCCCAGGCTCTTACAAAAGGGGCTAGCATGGAATCGAACCTGAGACCTAACCAAAGTCAAGCCCCGCTCTCAACCATCGAGCCACACCCCTTGAGTCATGACAACTGGGTCCTCATCCCTCATGTCTCTTAGCCCTCCATCAGCACATCATCAAATTACCATCAAACTCACTTCTTCGAATTATCTTCTCTGGAAAACTCAAGTCATTCCTGTCTTTTCTAGTCATCAGTTATTACATCATATGGATGGATCAAAATCACCACCTCTTAAAGAAATCAACAATGCTGTGAATCCTAAATATACCTCTTGGTATCTGAACGACCAAATTGTGATGAGTTGGATTTTGGGCCCTCTTTCTAAAGCAGTTCTTTCTCAAGTCATTGGAGTCACTACTACTTCTACTGCCTGGTCACGTCTACAAATCACTTATGCTTCTGATTCTAGAGCACATATTCGAACTCTAAAAAATGCTCTTCATGTTTTATCTTGAGGTAATGATCAAATTACCACCTATATGGATCGTGCTAAGAGAATTTATGATCAATTGGCTGCTTTTGGTGCTCCTATCACTGAAGATGATCTTGTTGATCACATTTTGCGGGGTTGTGGTTCTGATTACAGACCCTTCACTCACAACATTGAATCTCAGTTAACTGCTATTTTGTTTGATAATCTGTTTGGCTTGCTTCTCTTTGAAGAATTGCAACTTCAAAGTTTAATTGATTCTCTCAACCCTCCTGCTATGACACACTTTAATACTCATCACACTATCACTGGTGGAAATTGAGGCAAAGGCCGTGGTAATCGACGTAAAGGTTATCAATCTAATTCTGGCCGTGGTTGCTCCAATTCCACAAACGGGGATCCTTCTTCTCTAACCTATTATAATTGTGGTGGGCAAGGTCACACCTCCAGACAATGCCCAATCCTAAATTCATCAACACCAGTGATTACAATTCTAAACCAACATCCAATCTCCAAATGCTTCTAAGCCATGTGTCGTCGATTCTGGATCAACCCATCACTTAACTTCTGAATTAAAAAATTTAGGCATTCACTCTGAATATTTAGACACTAATCAAGTTACTGTCACCAATGGTAAAAGCCTACCCATTACTCATATTGGTTATAATCTTATATCACTTAATTCTCATCATTTTTCTTTTAATAATATTCTTCATGTTCGTCAATCTAACACCAATTTGATTTCTGTACTTAAGTTTACTAATGCTAATGATGTTTTCATTGAATTTTTCCCATCTTGTTTCACCATTAAGGACCTCAAAACGAAGCAGCTGCTCCACTGGGGATACATTAAAGATGGACTTTATCAGCTTGCATCTGATCAAATTCCTCCTACAAGTCATTCTGTTTCTTTATCTGCTTGGCATGCCCGTTTAGGCCATGCTTGTTCTAAAACTATTAATAAAGTTTTATCCTTGAATAATTTACCTGTTCGTTATCAAGTGAATAAATCTTTATGCAAAACCTACTGTGTCAGTAAATCCTATAAGTTACCTTTTCCTAATTGGAAATATACTGCCAAAGCACCATTAGAATTAATATGTTCAGATTTATGGGGCCTTGCACCAGTTGCTTCTTCTGATGGTTCTTTGTACTATGTCATTTTTTTTAATCATTTTACCAAATACACATAGATTTATTTTCTTCATCGAAAATTTGATGTCTTTAATTACTTAGTCAAATTTCGGGCTATTGTTGAAATTTTTTTTGAAAGACCAATAAAATGTTTTCAATTAGATTAGAGGGTGGGGGCTGGGTGAATACCAAGCCTTACGTCACTATTTAGCCAAAAATGCCATTATTTAACATAACTCTTGCCCACACACTCTTGAACAAAATGGATGTGCTGAACGAAAACACAGACACATTACTGAAACTGGTCGTGTGTACTTATATCATTGCTTTATACCACCAAAGTTTTGGGATCGTGCCTTTACCACTACTGTTTGTACCATAAATCGTTTACTGAATTCCAACCTAAACCATAAATCCCCTTATCAAATAATTTTTCAACATAGCTCGAAATATGAGTCTTTACAAATTTTTGGCAGTTGTTATCCTCGACTCCATCCTTATACTGAGAATAAATTTGAACCTCATTCAACAAAATGTGTCTTTCTTGGTTATATTCTACTTTACAAAAGGTATAAATGCTTGTCGTTGTCCACCAATAAGATTTTTTACTCACGTCATGTTTTGTTTGATGAACAAGTTTTCCATTCAAAGAAAGTCATGGTAAATCTTCCATTCTCGGCCACCCACCGCCACCTTATTTTTCTCTTGGCCAACCTATTAAGACTACTACTTCACCGACGTCATCTACCCCACTCTTGCCCTTGCCCTGTGCTGCACCATTATCTCCTCTAATGTCCCCGTTGACCTTGACTTATGGTACACATTCATCCACTTTGCCACAATCACCTTTGCCCATTACTACAACGCCAGAATCACCAACATCCCATACTTTTCCATCAACCAGTGTTCCAAATGTCTCAGTTGTACAAAACCATCATCTTATGGTGACTAGATCAAAAACTGGTAATCTAAAACCCAAAGCTTACCAAGCTGTTTCCACTATTCTCACAACTCCAACATCTTACACTGAGGTAGCCAAACTACAAGTCTGGCAACAAGTAATGTCTGAGGAAATTGCTACCTTAATATCTAATGGTACATGGGATTTGGTACCACGGTCATAAGCTTCTAATGTGATAGGTTGCAAATGGATTTTTTGTATCAAAACTAAGCTTGATGGGTTGATTGATTGCTTTAAGGCTCGACTCACGACGAAAGGGTTCCACCAATGGCCAGGTGTAGATTATATTGAATTGTTTAGTCCGGTCATAAAACCTGCCACTGTTCGCCTCATTGTATCCATTGTAGTTAACTCTGATTAGCCCATTCGTCAATTAAATGTGTCTAATGCTTTTCTACATGGCAGACTTGAGGAGTCGATTTATATGGAGCAACCACAAGCCTTTGTTGATCGTACTAAGTCTAACTATGTTTGTTTTCTAAAAAAATATTTATATGGTTTAAGACAGGCTCCACAGACGTGGTATTTTTGTCTTTCACAGGCATTGCAGAAGATTGGTTTTAAAGGCTCTAAAGCAGATAGCTCACTCTGGGGATCAACTTTCTTATTTTTCTTATTTATATGGATGATCTAATTTTAACAAGCTCCTCCATCCAACTTATTTGGTCCATTATTCATTAACTTGGCGTGCAGGTTGCTCTTAAAGACCTGGGATCTCTCACATATTTTTCGGTGTGGAAGTAACTTAGCTGAAGAGCGGTCTCCATCTCTCTTAATCTAAATATATCTTAGATCTTTTGAAACATGTAAATATGAACGAGGCTACACCTATATCTATACCTTCTTCTCCAAAGGGCATCTTAGCCACTAATAGCTCACATCACTTTGATGATCTTGTTTTGTTTCGTCAAGTTGTTGGCACTCTTCAATGTTTAGCTCTCACTAGACCTGACATCACAATGGCAGTAAACAAAATAACACAATTCATGCATGCTCCGTCTGTGAATCATTGGCAAACTGTTAAACAAATTCTTTGATATCTTCGAGGCATAACTAATCATGGTCTACTTCTTCATTCCTCACAATCCAAATGTCTCTTTGCTTTCTCTGATGCGGATTGGGGAGGCAACAAGTTAGATCGCAAGAGTACCTCTACATATATTTTATTTCATGGTTCTAATCTCATCTCATGGTGTTCAAAGAAACAGAATACAATCGCAAGGTCTAGTACTAATTCAGAGTATCGTGCCCTAGCATCTGCAGCTTCGGAGGTTTAATGTCTTCTTCGGGAACTTCTTTAACCACTTCCAATGGTTCCTAAAATGTGGTGTGATAATGTTTTTGCTACTTATTTAGCAACTAATCCAGTGTTCCATTCTCATTCAAAACATCTTGAGTTGAATTTTCATTTTGTTCGCGATCAGGTTTGTCAAAAAAGCCTTTAGGTTTCATATATACTGATTGCAGATCAGCTAGCCAACATCTTAACCAAACCATTATCCAAGCAACAGTTTCTTGCTTTGAAGACCAAACTGATGGTTTTTCCTCCCATTCGTTTGTGAGGGGGTATTAAGGAAGACTTGTAAACTGCTGCAATATTTTCTCCACCTGCAGATATTTTCTGTTTGTATTCAAATTGCTTAATCTCTTTTGTGATCGAAATCTGATTGTACCAATCTCTCATCTATGGGGATTTGATCTTCACAATCCCACTTTGTAACCTATAAATAGTTCACAGATTAATGCAAAAGTGTGCAAGTCTTTTCTCATCTTTTGTGCTTAATTTTCAGTTATGTACTATTAGAACATCTCAGATTTCGTATATTAGCGAAATTTTTACTAAATTATTGTTGTTATTATAATATTTGTTTCATTTATGGGGTTAAAAATAAGTGGACAGCCTGTAAAAATGCAGCCTTCTTATGGGTTTCAACTGATAAGTTTTTACATTTGGTACTAGAAATAAGTTTTTGATTCTAAGAAGTAATCTTCAAAATACCGATTTGTTGTTATTTGAAGAGTGTGAAAATCGAGTTGTTTATCTCATCTTTAGCTAAAACAACTTTTTGGCACTTATCCATCCTCAAAGGGTTGGAGTACCCTGTGTCAGTTAATTTTGTCCATATATTTACGTGGACTTTATATAAATATATGGATAAAATTTAATAAAACAAGATAAGAACTAGTTAACTGGAACAGAGAATTTGTTTCCATCCATAAGATAGGCATCTTCATTAGTGCAGTGGACCTTTAGAATGTAAATGGGAGAAAATTAGGAAACTAAAGAAAGAAAGCATGGGAAATGAAGATAAGGAGAAGAAAGAATAGCACGAAAATGAAGAAAATAACATTTACTCTTTCTTGGAGGAGCTAATTCTTTGGAAATTTTTTCCACATAAACAAATGTGAAAAATACAATTTTTTTTCATTTTTCTTCTGGATGCATTGCCCACGTCACAAGTATATCATCAAATAAACACGTTACTGATTATCTTGATACCATTTTTCCGTTCAAATCAACCAATCTTAAACACGGGCTTTGCTTCTTAGACTCGGCTAGGCTGACAAGATGATTATCCTAAATGAAACTAATCACGTCCATGAGCTTGTAGCTCAATGGTATTCAAATTTTGACACTAAAGACATAAAAGAAGTTTATTGCTTAATGCATAAAGTTAATGCTTATATCAATCTATTATTGTCTATGCTTTTAGTAGCTCTTTAGATCTTGCGTTTCAGATATTCTTTTGTTTGGTTAAAAAATAACATATAGAATAACTAATATCAGGTTTAATTATTCCTATAGTTTCAAGCATAGTTAAAGATACCTCCCCCTGTCTTTACCTATTCTGTGAAACGTACGGAATAGATAAAGACAATCTTTCTCCCTACTACTAATACTATTACTACTACTACTACTACTAGTATTCTTCTTCTTCTTCTTCTTATTATTATTTTATTTTTTATTCTTCTTCTTATTATATAATAATAACAAGAAAATTAATAATAATAATAATAATGATAATAATAATAATATAATAATAATGATAATGATAATGATGATAATAATGATAATAATGATAATAATAATAATAATAATAATAATAATAATAATAATGGAGACTATAACGGATATTTTGATCTTTTTATTAGTTATTTCTTTGTCATCTCAAATTTATATTTTCAAATCAAACTTTAGCATACATCATCATTAGAAATTTTTAAAAATAAACTAAACTAAATAATACTTATTTCATTATATCTCTCATCTATTTTATTATAAAGAATAACCATTTCATTCCTTATCTATTTCAGCATGTGGACCAAATAGCCTGTTAGTATATATAATGAGATCTTGCGCTTGAGTGACCTTGGTTTGTTACGATATTATATTATATGCAGTCCATGGATAAGACTATGGGCTAATGACTATGCCAAAAGTTGATAAAAGAAAACATATATTTATAACTAGATGAATATCTTATAAGATATTTTGTAATAGGGGATTCCCCTACAATTAACCTTGTAAATGAATGTAACACTTCGGGACAGACACCATCATCGACTAATGACTATGCGAAAATGAGAGACGTTGATAAAACAAAACAAATATTTATGACTAGATGAATATCTTGTAAGATATTTTATAATAGGGGATACCCCTACATTAAAACTTGTAAACGAATGTGATACTTCGGGACGGATGCCGCCATCGACTAATGACTATGCGAAAACGAGAGACGTTGATAAATCAAAGCAGGTACTTATGACTAGACGAATGTCTTATAAGATATTTTGCAATAGGTGATTCCCTTACATTAAAACTTGTAAACGAATGTGATACTTCGGGACAGATTCCATCATTGACTAATGACTATGCGAAAACGAGAGAGACGTTGATAAAACAAAACATATATTTATGACTAGATGAATATCTTATAAGATATTTTATAATAGGGAATTCCCCTACATTAAAACTTGTAAACGAATGTAATACTTCGGAATCGGATACCATCATCTGTGCTTAAATTTAGGACGTCAGTTTTTGGCCCATAAATTTGGATGTTTTCAATAGTTAAATTTATAGGTCAGGTTTAATTTTATACTGATTCGAGATTTAATTATTTAAAATAAAGTATTATTTTATTTAAAAGAGTTGAATCTCAAGCAAACTTGGACCTACACAGCCGAGATCCAACTAAAAAGAATATTGTCATATATTTTAAATTTTTTAAAAAATATTTTTTAAAAATTGGCCATTGCCATCCTATGCTTAATTTGTTTGAATAGGGATGCTCTGCTCATTTCTGAAGAAGTTCTCCGGATCTACTGCAGTCTTAGTCTTAACCAATCTATCAAAATTTGCATTGAAGTACCCGTAAACTTTGCCTTGATGATAGCTGCTCTTAACTGGACTCATTATCCCAATATCCAAATCCCTGTAGTTCACATATGCACTGTTGGTCACAAATGAAGTCATATGACTATGAAGCTTCCTGATGTTATTTATATATTTCTCGTCTTCCACACTTCCTGGTTCCTCCCAAGTCACTGAGTATTGGATCTTAAATAATACACTGCTCCGTATGGAAATGGAGTGTCTGCGGCGGGAATTTGATCCATCTTCCCACCATAAGGATTGAAAACCATCCCTGTTTTTTTCCAAATCAATCATTCTCTTCCATAGCCATTCCAAGCTATCTTTGGGTATGGGAGTTTGAACGTAATCTGATTTCCTCTTCCAGAACTTGGCATAATCAGGCTTCCTGTCCACGAGTGCATCAGGAGATGTTCCATTGTTAAAATTACCCCACCATAGCACAGAGGCAATCCAGCTGGTCTCAATACAATCCTCCTTTTTCAATCCCAATTCAGGGAACTGTCACCTTTCTTTGTCTTGGATGGTCCCGGACTTGTTGACATCCTCATGAACAGATTATCATCTATTTTTGGAGCAACCAACTGCCACTTATAAACGAGTTCGCTACCACTCTCTTCAAGATCCCTAGCCACCCTAAAAATGGTAACTTTCTCGGGACAAGAACAAGCTTGATCTTGTACGAGATTATAAAACCAAAACTCGCTCCTCCACCACCACGAACGGCCCAAAAAAGATCCTCCCCATGGCCTTTCTGTCAAGAAGTTTGCCATTAACCTCAACTATGTGAACATCAACAGCATGATCCAACGTCAGACCATACTTTCTCAAGTTACCGTAACCAGCCCTAAAAAGGATTCACATCAAATGCAAAAGTCCTTGCCTACAGTAATGGGCCAGGACACTTAACTATGAGCCCACTTGACAAGTGAACATCCAAGCTCATTAAAGTCTACTCTACACCTGATAGTGGAGAAGCATTTCATTCTCAACAAAATTCTAACTGCAGATAACAAATCTATTCCATGCTGTGCAATCTGTTGTAAATGGATAGTTTAGAATCTCACGCAACTCTGTATACATTGTTCTTACAGCAAACACAATAAAGCCTTGTCCCACCTCAAAACCAGCTTATCACTTATTTGAAGCACTCTACACAGCGCTCATCAAATCAGTGTACTTCTGGCTTAATTTCTCATCCTAAAACCTTCACTACTTATCTTTCTAAGACTGATGCCAATGTTTGGCATACCAAACTTGGCCACCCATCACCTAGTGTACTTAAACATGTTTTGATTCAATGAAAATTCCCTTTAATGTCAATGACTTAAAATTTTGTGATTTATGCAAATAAGGCAAGCTTCATAAACTACCATTTCAAACTCATGATATTTCTGCCAAACATCCTTTGGATATTATCTATTCGGACATTTGGGGCCCCTCTCCTTTCTTATCAACTGAAGGCCATAGATATTATCTAATATTTGTTGATGCTTATACTCGATATACATGGCTTTACCCACTGAAACTCAAATATGAGGCATTTGCAACTTTTATTCAATTTAAAACCTTCATTGAACTTCAACCAAACAGAAAAAATTAAAGCCCTACACATAGATATGGGTGGGGAATATAAAGCCTTCTTACCTTTTCTTGCTAAACATGGGATACAACCTAGCTTTAGCTGTCCATATATCCATCAACAAAACGGTATATCCGAAAGGAAACATCGTCATATCACTGAAACCAGCCTCACATTATTAGCCCACTCTCACCTATCCTTACAATTTTGGCTTAAGGCTTTCACCACTGCCACTTTTCTTATTAACAATCTCCCATCCCCAAAATTACAAAACTTATCTCCCTTTGAACTGCTATACAACAAAAAGCCCAACTACACCTACTTCAAAACCTTTGGCTGCACCTGTTTTTCTTACCTTCGGTTTTATTCTTCCCAAAAATTCAATTTTCACACCACCAAATGCATTTTCCTAGGCTACAGTCCTGCCCATAAAGGTTACAAGTGTCTTAATAGCAAAGGCAAACTCTATATCTCTAGACATGTTGAATTCAATGAACTCGAGTTTCCCTACCTTACACTTTTTTCCTCTCAAAATTCTGCTTCCTGTACTAACTCTACCAGTTTGCCTTTGTCTACCTTACATCCTGCAGTCTCCCCACAGCAACTTCTTCACCCTAGGCTATCTCCAAGTGTAGCACCCCACTCCCGCAAGACCCGAACTCGACATCTATGGGTGATATCCGAGTTCGTGTTCCGCGAGGGTGGCAAGCTAGAGCACTCAATCACTCAAATTTCAATACAAATTTTTTTAAAAACCACAAACATAAAATGCGGAAATCCATAACCAAATCAGGCCCACTTCATTTCATAAGCATTTTCAACCATAGCAAAACAATCAATACACAGCTCATCGAAAATTCACTTTCCACTTAGGCCCATTACAATTTCAACATAAATACATTTGTATACACATTGTGCAAAAGTTTCTGAATACATTATTTGATACAAAAATTGCGAAAATTATACAATTCAATGTAAAAGAAAAAAGTACAATATAGACGCAAACTGATCCCGACCTCTATCCCTCACTTGTATGCAGTATGTGTACTCCCGTTTGCCTAACGGAGTATTCTTCTGATCCTGAAAAATATTTACAAATTTTAGATGAGTTTTGCAAACTCAATGAGTGACCATCATCGATGGCTCACCCAGTCATATAACACATAAATCACATTCATAACATTTCACATTTCACAATCAATACGATTTAATCATTCTTATTATGCATATGCAGTGTGCATGAGACTCACTTTCTATTTATTACTTTGTTGTGACCGAATGCCTAAATTGTTCCATATAGGACTCATTGATAACTGTCCCATATAGGACTCATTAAACATTGAGTTTGAGATTCTGAATCACTTTTGAGCTCGAGGCTCGTTTTTACTCGTTGAGCTTTAAACTTTGTTCGGTGGAAACTCAGGTCACAACTGCCATTATATTTCATGCATTTATGAAATGGAATGCATCAATCACATTTGCATGCTCCCATTCAATCACATTCTCATATCATCGGACCTTAGTCCGGCATTCAACATATTTTCACTTACATGCAAATGCACCTTCAGAGCACATTTAACAATCAAATTATGTACACTTAGTTCATTTCATTCACATACAAGCAGCACTTCAATATCTCAACCAAATGTCACAATCATCGGACCTCCTATCTAAAAACCAACACAATCAAACCCATTCATATAGACATTTAGTAGTCAATCAATACAAAATTTAAAACAGAACAAATAATGAAATGAGACCATCTAGGTCTACTCACTGTACGCTCTAGTTTAGCAATTGCTTCCAAATTCTGAAAACTTCTGAATGCGAACGTTTATCTTGATTTAGCTTCCAATGCTCCTTCAAATCACCAAGAAACCCTAGCTCTCCAACATATATGATCTTCATTTTAAAGGTGGGTAGGCTAGGTTTTTCTTGTGGCAAATGGAAGAAACAACAAAATGAAAATAGCCATTAATAGATGAAAGCAAGGTGTAACGTTGGTGATGGTTGGTGGCAAAAATCATGAAGAAGGAGAAGAAACATGGAGAAAATGGAGGAGTTACGAAGAAGAAGAGAAAAGCAAGAGTTAAAAATGAAAGAAAAACTATTTACTTGATCTTTCAAGTGAAAGGACCGTGAAAGAAAGGAATGGTAAGTGGTAGTGACACTTGTCACTGCCACTTGTTACCTTCTTATGGTCCCATATGGACCCTTATTAAAACTAGTCTGTTTGCTTTTAATTTCTAATCCAACTGTCTCTCAATTTTCAATGACATGTCATTAAATCCCTAAGTCCTTTGTCAAAATTTTCATTGCCATTGGACAGTAATTTCTACTACCATTTAACAATTGTTTTGCCACTTGGTAATTTTCCTAGTTAAAATACTCAACAATTTTCAAAAATTTCTCCAAAATTTATAAATCAATTTATACACTCCCCAAATCAAATTTTCAACATATAAAAAATCACATTTCTCAATATACTCACATTATAAACAATTATACCCGAAAATTGTCAATGAATGCACGTACAATTATTTTCATGTGCAAAAAAATCACAATTCACGCATGTATATATGCTGTCATTATGCATTAGTATGAAATGCATTTTCTAAATCTCTCTTTGATCTCACATGTACTAAATTTTAGGATTCTAACCCTTAATATGGGAACGGGATGTTATATTTCTCCCCTCCTTAATAAATTTCGTCCTCGAAATTCTTATATGATTGATTAGGAAGGCAGGGGAATTGTTTCCTCCATTACTCCTTCGTTTCCTATATAACCTCATCATTGGAATAATTTCTACCAATTGACTATAGTCAATGAAGTCAATCAATCCTCTACTCACTTCTTTAGATATCACACTACCATAACTGTTTCCTTAATATAATTTAGATTACTCATAGTTTTCCTCTTTCCTAATTTGAGCACACTTTTTCTCAATCTAAGCACACCTTGGTAAGGTGATGCTCTCAAGGACATTCCATCATTCACTTAATATTTCCCATCTCTTTAGTGTCAATACACTCAACTCTTTTATATATATCTCGTATTTTCCATAACCTTGATGTTGAACCACTTAACTCATTCGTCATTATCTTGGATCACTTAACTCCTATTACTGATTCATTTCGCTCATCAATAGCATCTCGAATCAATTTTAGCCTTCAACCGTTTTTAGGCCCTCTTCAATTCAATGTAGGGCGGATGACTTCTTTTTTGTCATATTACACCTCATAGAGTATTCTAATGATATCACTTAGAACTATATATTAATCTCATGTTCCTATGAACTCTAAAATATAAGCTTCAAACATATCTCCAATAGTTAAGACTATTACCAACTTATATATGTAATCACTTGGTCCCACATTCTTGGCCATCAGAGGCCCTTTCGATGTATTCCTAAGGATGTATATCATAGGTTGTTATTGCGCTTCTCTAACAATTTCTTTACTCAATCTTCTTTATCGGGTACACATACTCCTTATTTCAATCACAAAATATCATTCTTCCGATTCAAGCTCAAAAATTTAGATTCATTTTCATTTTCCTTGATAAGACTCACAATTTCTAAATCCTCGATTTAAGTTTTGCTAATCCTTTTATGTAAAACTGATTTTAAATTTCAATAACTAAATTACTTCCTTTGCCCCTTATCAGCTCAACATTCTACACTTTTTATCGCATTAGATTTGATAACCTCAATATCCAAATTTGTGATACTCTGCTATTGAATTTTCTATTCTATGCATTAGATTGCAACACTAGCTTTATAAGGAATTACTCATTTGCACAATCCTTTCAAACTCAATAATTACCTCAATCTTTATTGATCTATATATTCATATATATATATATATCCAAAATGTTTCTGTACAATAATGTCTCCAAGCTTTCAAAACAATCACTATTATAGCAAGGTC
>JANVCQ010000003.1:33355695-33369179 GCA_025531925.1 Erythroxylum plowmanianum
TCCCGAATTTCTCGAAATTTTCCCATAAGCCTCTATAAATTACCAATCACTTATAACCAATATTAAATCAGTCAATTTAACCCAATTACTCTAATTTTCCAATCAATTATAATCCAGTCAGTCCAGTCAGTTCAGTCAGTTCATACTCACAATCAAATACCGAAAAATCATGAATGCATGCACCTATGGATAAATGCATATGAAATAGATCTGTTCCTCTATAATTAGAGGCCAGTAACATGCTCAGTCAATGAATGCAGTACAATCCTTATCAGTTCAACCCAATGACCAAAATACCCTTGCTAACAGTAACGGGATGTTACATAAATTGTCCCATATAGGGCTCATTGATAACTGTCCCATATAGGACTTATTAAACGTTGAACCTGAGGCTCCGAATCACTTTTGAACTTGAGGCTTGTTTTCACTCGTTGAGCTTTAAGCTCTGTTCGATGGCTACTCAGGTCACAACTGTCATTATATTTCATGCATTTATGAAATAGAATGCATCAATCACATTTGTATGCTCCCATTCAATCACATTCTCATATCATCGAACCTTAGTCCGACATTCAACATATTTTTACTTACATGCAAATGCACCTTCAGAACACATTTAACAATCAAATTATGCACACTTAGTTCATCTCATTCACATACAAGTAGCACTTCAATATCTCAACCAAATATCACAATCATCGGATCTCTTGTCCAGAAACCAACACAATCAAACCCATTCATATAGACATTTAGTAGTCAGTCAATACCAAATTTAAAACAGAACAAATAATGAAATGAGACCATCTAGGTCTACTCACTGTACGTTCTAGTTTAGCAATTGCTTCCAAATTCTGGAAACTTCTGAATGCGAACGTTTATCTTGATTTAGCTTCTAATGCTCCTTCAAGTCACCAAGAAACCCTAACTCTCCAACATATACGATCTTCATTTTAAAGTTGGGTAGGCTAGGTTTTTCTTGTGGCAAATGGAAGAAACAACAAAATGGAAGTAGCCATTAATAGATGAAAGCAAGGTGTAACGTTGGTGATGATCGGTGGCAAAAATCATGAAGAAGGAGAAGAAACTTGGAGAAAAATGGAGGAGTTACGAAGAAGAAGAGAAAAGCAAGAGTTAAAAATGAAAGAAAAACCATTTACTTGATCTTTCAAATGAAAGGATCGTGAGAGAAAGGAATGGTGAGTGGTAGTGACACTTGTCACTGCCACTTGTCACCTTCTCATGGTCCCATATGGACCCTTATTAAAACTAGTCTGTTTGCCTTTAATTTCTAATCCAATTGTCTCCCAATTTTCAATGACATATGTCATTAAATCCCAAAGTCCTTTGTCAAAATTTCTATTGCCATTGGACAGTAATTTCTACTACCATTTAACAATTGTTTTGCCACTTGATAATTTTCCTAGTTAAAATACTCAACAATTTTCAAAAATTTCTCCAAAAATTTCCAAAATTTCTAAATCAATTTATACACTCCCCAAATCAATTTTTCAACATATAAAAAAAATCACATTTCTCAATATACTCACATTATAAACAATTATACCCGAAAATTATCAATGAATGCACGTACAATTATTTTTATGTGCAAAAAAATCACAATGCACGAATGTATATATGCTGTCATTATGCATGAGTATGAAATGTATTTTCTAAATCTCTCTTTAATCTCACATGTACCAAATTTTAGGGTTCTAACCCTTAGTATGGGAACGGGATGTTACACCAAGCATCTCCCTTGTGCCAGAATCATCTCCTATGTCTTCAAGCTCCTTGGCACCAAATCAGGTAATATCTACATCTCCTATTTCTCCTATTGTTGATATTTCCCCTTCTTTAGTGCATTCCTCACCCAGCTCCGATCCCCAACCCACTATTTTTCCCAATTCTCCACACTTACCTGTCCAGCCTGATCCTCCTCCCAGCCCACTTACTGCTGTTCTTCCAAAAATGAAATCTACCCATCCTATGCAAACTAGAGCCAAAAGTGGCATTTTCAAACCTAAAATCTACTCTACTTCCTTATACTCTTGCCCCTCTCCAGAACCAGACTCTGTTTCCCGAGCTCTTCGCAATCCAGTTTGGTACAAAGCCATGTGTGATGAAATGTCTGCCCTACAGAAAAACCAAACTTGGACCCTAGTGCCCTATGATTCTAACACACACATTCTTGGTACTAAATGGGTTTTTCGCACCAAGTATAATGCTAATAGCTCTATGACAAAGTATAAGGCCCGTCTTGTGGCTAAAGGTTTTTCGCAAAACCCTAGAATTGATTTTTCAGATACTTTCTCCCCAGTGGTAAAATCATCTACCATTAAGGTTGTCTCATCCCTTGCTGCCTCCTACAACTGGAGTATTCAACAAGTAGATATCAACAATGCATTTCTCAATGGTGACCTTCATGAGACCGTATACATTACTCAGCCTCAGGGTTTCCAAAACCAGCATTTACCTAATTATGTTTGCAAGCTCTCCAAAGCCCTTTATGGCCTAAAACAGGCTCCAAGGGCTTCGTATCAAAAACTAAAGTCTGTTCTTCTCCAATGGGGTTTCAGCAACTCAAAAATTGACACATCTATGTTCTACCTTCATAACAAAGGGACAGTTCTCCTCCTCTTAGTCTACGTTGATGATATTCCAATAACAAGCAACAATTCATCTGCAAATCAGTTAATTATCCGCAGGCTCAATTCACAGTTTGCCCTCAAAACTCTGGGCAATTTACATTATTTTCTAGGTTTTGAAGTTTACAGAAACTCAACAGGCCTATACCTATCACAAAGTGGGTATATTAAAGAATTACTCACTCAGGCCAATATGGATCTCTGCAAACCCTGCTATACTCCAGCTTCCACGAGTCTCAAGCTCTCTCGCCATAAAGGTCAACCTTGTTCAAACCCATCTCTATATCGAAGCTTGGTTGGCGCTCTGCAATACCTATGCAACATGAGACCCGACATCAGTTTTATAGTCAACAAGCTCAATCAGTTTCTTTCCACTCCCCTCACTCCCCACTAGATAGCTTTAACACTGGTGTTACGTTACCTGAAGGGATCCTCGGATCTAAGGTTGCTATTCCGATCATTGTCCTCTCCTCTCGATCTTCAGGAGTTTAGCGACTCTGATTGGGCCAGCTCTCCAGATGACCGAAAGTCCACAAGTGGTGGTTGTGTCTTCCTCGGGAGCAATCTCATTTTTTGGAGCTCAAAGAAACAAACCATTGTCGCTTGTTCTAGCACCAAAGCCGAATATAGAGCTCTCTCTCAGCTCTCCACTGAGGTAATATGGTTATCCTCTCTTCTCTCAGAAATTAGGTTTCACACTCTGAGAACACCTATTCTATGGTGCGACAACAATGGTGCTCGCTCTCTCTCCTAGAATCCCGTCTTCTACTCTGGCACTAAGCATATCGAGATTGACGTGCATTTTGTGAGGGATAAGATAGCAGAAGGCCTTCTAGAGGTAAGGTATGTGAACTTTACTGATCAGATTGTCAATTTGCTAACAAAACCCCTCTCTGCGGCTCGATTTATGGACTTAACATTCAAACTCAACCGAGTTCCAAATCCTAGGTTTCGTTTGAGTGGGGGTATAAAGGATTCACATTAAATGCAAAAGTCCTTGCGTACAAAACCTTGTAATGGGCTAGGACACTTAACTATGAGCCCATTTGACAAGTCAACATCCAAGTTCACTAAAATCTACTCTACACCTGATAGTGGAAAAGCATTTCATTCTTAACAGAATTCTAGTTGCAGGTAACAAATCTATTCTATGCTGTACAATCCGTTGTAAATGAATAGTCTAGAATCTCACACAACTCTGTATATATTGTTCTTACAGCAAACACAATAAAGCTGAGGAAAACTTTACAAATCATTACTTCTCTTTATTTTCTTTCATTTCCTTCAAGCCCCACTTATATGCCCACCAACACCAACCGTCGGGCAGATACCAGCAGGCAAGCCGTGAACTTTGCTGTCCCGCCAGATTTGGTAATAAACTTCACCGAGTGTAGCACCTGCTTGGACCCAAGCAGACTCGTCTTTGACGTCGATTTCAATTGACTGCAGGTTAAACATGTCAAGAACGAAAAAGGGTGTGTCTGAGACATAGGAAATTCCCTCGTAATCATGTCCACCACTACAAGTCTTGAGTTGGTAGCCAACTTTCTTGGCACAGATAACGGAAGCTTGAACTTGGGGTATCTATTTAGGAGTTACGATGACAAGAGGCTTGGAAGCTGTGGAGATATTGAAACGTGCATTCCTAATATAGGCTTGCGGAACTGATGTGTGCGAAGGGTTGGTTTGAGCATAGACAAGGCTTGAGATTTCGTCTTGTGGACTTCTGTTCTCTTTCAGGCACTGAAGAAATGAGTCACAGACTTGAAAGTCGGAAGCTGCCCTTAAAATACAAGGACAGGACATAAGACAAAGAATCAGCAAATGAATAAGAAGAGGAAACATCGTATCGTAGACATGTTTTGTTATTGTGTTTTGGGTTCTGGAAGTTGAATATAGATAAAGATTTGGGCGGCGCATGCATTTAGGATGGTTGTTGAGTCTATTGATTTCTATTCTACCCTAGACTACCCAAAAAAGCTTCAATTTCTCTTATATTTTCGATCATCATATGTCAGAGTTTTGAGTGTGGAAGCTTGTGTATGCCTTTTTTCCCGTCATATTTTCCCTACCATTTAACCTGTTTTAACTCTATTTTTTTTTAAAACGAAGTCATTTTAGATCTATTTACACATAAAAAGACAAGATTTTGAGCCAAAAATAGAGTTAAAACAAATTAATACAGAGAATGTAAATCCGCCTTTTTGAGTTCCTTTTGTCAAGTTTCTAAGTTGGCATTTTATTTTATTCTTAGAAAGTATCCAAACCAAACCGGTAATTGAATTATGCATTGGATTACGAATTTTTAAACCCCTCTCTGTTTTGTCCCAGGCATACAAAAATTGCACTCGAAATAGTAATATCCAATGTTATTCTCGTTATTAAAACAATGAATGAAAATAAACCAGAATTACATACAATCATACCAAAAACACAAGTTTTGACCCTTTATGGAAGTTAGTCCTGACGAAATACAAAATGATAGGAGAAGCAAAAGTCATCCAAGACAAGCATGCAATAACACGAATAGCTTTACTAGGAGGGGAACTGTATATCTTGAATGGCTACGCACATCTGAACTATGCCCTGCAGCAAGCAAACAGAAATTACTTAACACAAATAGGATTTCAGGAGGAGATAAAAAGAAAAGGGAAAGGTGGCTCAGCAAGAGCACTGAGCAAAGTGAAAGTGACCGGGTGCCCCCACTTCCTTTCAGTAACATCAATCAACTGGCACGTGCCAATTTCGGCAACGACAAAGCCAAACTAAGAACGTGCGCGTGACACAAGCACAAGTTGGTATGTTTTAAACACAACACCCCCAATGTTATAAAACAGATCGATCTGTCTCTTGGTTAGTTAGCATTGTTACGGACGCATGTCATGCAGAAAACTCCTTGCAACTGTTAGAGCTGCCACCACATGGGTTAATTGTGGAAATTAGTGATTCGGCAGGAAACGAGTAGACAACTTTTTTACCATGACTTGGCCAATACCCAACGTATGGAAAACGCTTGTGGATATGGATGGTGTATCAAAGCAGGCTGGCAGGCTCTTGTTTTGTATAGGTTTGGGATTAGTAACATCACATGTTCCTTAAGCATGTTGAGTTGAAGCCATTTATTTAGAAACTTCCATGTGTTTTGACTCTAAACAGTTAATTGCTCACTTTGATACAGCACAAGTACATGATTAAACTTTATACAGTTCGGTAATGGGCATATCTTATTGACCCGATTAAAAGAGTCTTCCTACTTGTATTATAAAAAAAGGACGAGCACATTCATGTGGGTAAAAGGCATCCGATAAAGCTGGTCGTAAGATAAGTATGAACTGAATTCTTGAGTAATATTCTATGCCTTACTTGATTGAGTAGGGATACTCTGCTCATTCCTGAAGAAATTCTCCGGATCAACTGCAGTCTTCACTTTAACCAACCTATCAAAATTGCCATTAAAATACTTGTATCCATAAACTTTCCCTTCATCATAATTGTTTTTACCCGGACCCATTACTCCAATGTCCAAATCCCTGTAGTTTAAATATGCACTCCTCGGGTTCTTGGACACAAATGGAGTCGTATAACTGTAAAGCCTTCTTATCTGATTGATGTAGTTCTTGTCTGCTTCACTTCCATGTTCCTCCCAATTAACGGAGTACTGAATCTTAAACAAATTCGCAGCTCTGTGTGGAAATGGAGTGTCTGATGCAGGGATTTGATCCATCTTCCCACCATAAGAATTGAAAACCAACCCAGTTTTCCCCAACTCAAGCATCCTGCTCCAGAGCCACTCCAACCCATCTTTAGATATGGGATTCTGAACATAATCAGATTTCCTCTTCAAGAAATTGGCAGAATTGGGATTCCTATCTAAGAGTACATCAGGAGATGTTCCAATGTCATAATTAGCCCACCATACGACAGAATGAATCCAATCTGTCTCCAGACAATCCTCCTTTGTCAGTCCCAATTCAGGAAATTCCTTACCCAGCAAAGCCAGAAGACTATTGGCGTAGCCTAAATATTGTGCTCTAACTGTTACTCTGATGGTCTTTTCACCTTTCTTGGCCTTGGATGTCACTGGCTGTATTAACATCCTCATGAACAGATTCTCTTCTGTTTTTGGAGCAACCAACTGCCATTTGTAAGCAACATCATTCGCGTTATCTTGATCAACGTACCTTTCCACTCTAAAAACAGTAACTGTCTCGGGAACGGGAACAAGCTTGATCCTGTACGAGATTATGACACCAAAACTCGCACCTCCACCACCACGAATAGCCCAAAAAAGATCCTCCCCCATAGCTTTTCTGTCTAGGAGCTTCCCATTAACATCAACTATTTGAGCATCAACAACGTGATCCACCGACAAACCATACTTTCTCAACATGTTACCATAACCACCACCACTTAAATGCCCACCAACACCAACCGTTGGACACACGCCGGCGGGAAAGCCATGAACTTTACTATTCTGCCAGATCTTATGGTAAAGTTCACCGAGTGTAGCACCAGCTTGGACCCAACCAGACTCATCTTTGATATCGATTTCGACTGAACGTAAATTAGACATATCGAGAATGAAAAAGGGCGTGTCCGAAACGTACGAAATTCCCTCGAAGTCATGTCCACCGCTTCGAATCTTGAGTTGGTAACCGACCTTCTTGGTGCAGACAACAGACGCCTGAACATGGGGTATCTGTTTGGGAGTCACAATGACAAGTGGCTTGGAAGTTGTGGATACATTAAAACGTGCGTTCCTGATATAGGCTTCCAGGACTGAAGTGTAAGATAGATTAGATTGAGAATAGACGAGATCTGAGATTTGGTCTTGAGGGCTTGTATTCTCTTTGAGACACTGAAGAAATGATTCATAGACTGAACTATCGAAGGCCAAAGAACAGAGAGACAGAGTCAGAAAAAGACCAAGATACGGAAACGCCGGTTGTTTGGCCATATCAAAGACAAGCCATACATCTAAAGGGCAGCGTTTAGGTAATTCTGAAGACTAACTAAAACAACCAGCGTATTAAAGTTACAAGCCTACAGATAATAAGCTACACAGCGTGACTCTTTAGGTAGAAATGGAAAAAACGCAAAATGCGTCTTTTCTCAAGATCATTGTCGACATCTTGGATCAAAGTTCTGTTTGTATTATTTAGGATCAACCGTCACTTTTGGATGGGAAGGAATAAACTTTCCTGGTATTTTCTTTCTAGCTTGCATCGAATAAAAATAAAATTATGTTCAATTATTAACATTAATATAATTATATTTTTTTTACCGATGATAATTATATATTAAATTAAATATAAAAATAAATTATTTTTAATTATTTAAATGTATTTTAATCTTTTTCTTTGGTCTCAGATCAAGGTATCCACCGGCGGACCCAGTGACTAATCCCCTCGCTGGTTTGTAGACACTGTACAGGGTGGAACAGCTGGCCCAAGGATTTAAAGCTGCTCCATACCCAAAGTCAAGAATTGAACCCCTGACCTTTGATTATGGATTGATGAATCCCTTCCACTCAACCACACCCCTTGGGTTAATGTATTTTAATCTTTAAATTAAATTATTCATAATTTTTATTAATAATTAATATGTTAAAAATTAAATAATATATATTTAATTGATAACAAATCAAAATATTAATAAGAGAAATAGAAAATAAAATTCAATTTTATAGCTTTTCATAAGTTTTGAAATACCGAAGAAATCAAAATTTAAAACTCAAATAGATATGTTTTTAATAAACTTAAAAATAAAAATAAATAACTAAAAAAATAAATAAAAACAAATAGACTCGAAATGTTATACTTTGTACATTGGTCACGGCTTATGTTGACTGTCTAATTATGAAAAATAATTACCGAAATTAATCATTTTGAGGTTGCTTAGGTCCATTGTAATGATTAGATGCTATGGATTGTTAAGTTTTGATGTTTTTTTTTTCTCGAATTAGAATATCCGAAAAGATAAAAATGTTTCATTCACCAATCAAGTTCCGGACCTCAGAATGGGTGCTTCATTTCTGAGCTAACAAATAACGCTTAATCAACACTTAATTATAAATATATTAAGCGATTTAATTAAATTTACTTTTGTATCTATAATAAAACTTCTATAAGTTTATTATATAATATTTTTTATGTGCTCGACTTGAGTTAATTTATTAATAGGTTTTATGACAATTAGACTTTGCCTCATATAATTCATCATTTATGCTAAAAAAATAATTATAAATTATAAATAGAAAAAACGATTAAGGGAAGTGAAAAGGATACCATAATACCTATTGGTCCCTTTCAATATATCAAAGCGTGAATATGACTTGGAGAGTAAATGCAAACTTACAAACAAATATTCCAAAGTTACCTGCTTTCACACATGAGGTATCTCTCGTCTTATCATTCTATGTAGTAATTTTGTTCTCATGCAAATCTGTGTCCCGATAGGACATCAAAGTTGTAACAAAACATATGTTAAAACATTTGACTCGTTGAGTTTCTTTTCTAATCTGAAGGGACAGTGACTGCTTAAAAAAAAATAACGTACTCAATTTTCTGCTTATGATTTAACCTTTTCTTTTGTACGGTTCGATAAAAATATATGAACTAATATAATCACAATATTAATTTTATATTCACAACTATTAAATGAATTGTCCAATTTATATTTAATAATTATAATGAGATGGTTAATAATTTATTAATTACATTTGAGATACATGATAGTACCCTAATAACTATATATTGCTCCATTAAACTATAGTTCATCACATCCTTGAAATGATATAATTATCTTTTTCTACTCCTTAGGGTAGATCATGTTATAAAGAATAACATATGGTGAGATTGTGAGTGTGTAGCTGTGGGTGTGTGTTAGAAAATATGGTCTTCTATCATAAGCTTCCTCTCTTGTACAAGATTTGTTAATATTAATAGGTTGTGGTGTCTACAATGGAAAGAATGCATCAATATTCCATGCCAAACATTGGAGGTATGTTAATCTTATTGTGTAGTTAATGCTTTAAATAAAATATGGATCTTGACATTGTGGTCATAGGTGATTGCATTTATCAATAACAATTGGTATCAGAGCTCAATGGTCATTTGATTTTAGGGTTTGTATTTGGGTATAAACCTTTTTTCTCAAATCAATTTTTTGCCATGAATGACTTCGAAATGATTCAATGAAGGTGTAGAAAAATATAGTTGGTTGTTGTTATTGCCTTTTACCTTTGCTTTGGGCGAATGAATCACAGTTTTTAGTTGAGATTTTTGAAAACTTTTAGGTTTTACTTAATGGCCGAAATGGGTTAGAGACTTTCAGGTTTTGGAGCACTTTTGGTTGAAATGGGTACTGGAAATGCATAGAGCATGAAAATGGGAGAAAACTCCTCAAATCTCGTCAGAAATCGGAGACTAGAGAGGAAGTTTCGGTCAGGTAGACTCGTGCACCCGCGTGCCCGACTCAGAGTCAGAGATGACCGATACGGCATCGTCCCAACCCTGTTAATTATATATATATAATTTTTAAAATAAAAAATAAAAAATTCTAAACAGTGACATGTGGGGGCACGTCAAAGGTCATTTTTAGACAATTTTTCATCATTTTGCTTCATTTTTAATTGTCTTTTCATATGTTTATGCCCAAGATTAATTAGTATTTTTTATTTGATAATTCTAATTGTTTTTAATCTTATTATGGCATAAATATGATTATTTGTTGACAATAGTGAATGCTTATTTTTAACTGTCGTAAAATTGAGCATGTGAAACTATTTGTGATGAGGAATTTTCTTTTAATTATTAATATATGTTTAAAATTGTGTGTTTTCCCTCTAAAATAACGTTAAGATCTATACGGGTATTAATTATCCTATCGATAATTACTACTTAGTAGGATGCTTAATATGGTGAAGAATTTTTTATTGAAATATTATGAACCACACAAATTTGCTATCCTTTCGATAGTACATTGATTATTTGGTTGTAATATTTAATAAATTGTTTTTACCTGTGAATGAGTTCTGTTTTTGTTTAAGGAACTCTAACATGAATGATACAAATAATTTTGAGAAAAAGAGCACAAATTACATTATTATATTTTAACAAGCATATCATGGTTATTGCAGTTTTAAGCAATCCGAGAGTCTCTACCATCTTGACACTAAATGGAATGAACCACAAGCAGTGGATTGAATCTCTCATGATGAATTTGACTATTATACGAATGGACTTGGCCCTGAGAATTGATGCACCACCTAAATCCACTGATGATGCTACTGAGAAGGATAACAAGTACTATGAGGAGTGAAAATACTCTAACTAATGTTGTTTGATGATTATGAGGTATCATATGGATGAATCCATTTGTGATAGTATTCCTGAGGCTGATAGTGCAAAGGATTTTCTTGTTGCTATTAAGAAGTACAAGAAGTTCTCAAAGAATGAGAAGAATGAGTACTTAAACATGTTTCATCACACCATTTACGATGGTATAAGTGACATTAAGGCTTACATCGACAAGCTCATGGGTTGTTATCATAAGATTAAGGCTATGGATATAGACCTTGGTGAGGATTACATGATATGGTTTGTGATGGGGACCCTTCAAAATTTGATTCGATCAAATCAAACTATAATGCTCAAAAAGAGTAATGGATTGTTGAGGAAATAACTGCTATTCTTGCCAAGAAAGAGGATGACATGAAAAAGGGAAGAGTAAGAAGTATCTCCATGATGATCAACCATAACAATTCTCAAAAGAGAAAGTTAACATCTAATAGCTCAAGTGACCAAAAGCCTTTCAAGAAGAAAGTTATTAGTCCTAAAGGTAGTGAACAAGCAGACTCATCTTTTGTTAGTCAGAAGAATTATTTTTTCCAAGGAAAGTGCAACTTTGTCAGAATTTCAAGAAAGCTGATTGTCGAAAGCTCAAAGCTCACATAAAGAAGAAAGGTAATTGTCTTATGATGGTTTGTTTAGAGTCCAATATTATTGATGTGCCTTTAAATACTTAGTGGTTAGATACTGGAGCAATAATTCACATTACGCATTCCTTGCAGAAATTGATAAGTCGAAGAAGGTCGACTAGTTTTGAGTAACATGTGTACATGGGAGATAACACCAAAGTCCAAGTTGAATTTTGGGACAGTTAAACTATAGTTGAATATAAGACATCTTTTGGTGTTACATGATGTCACTTATTTACCCTCTATTAGGAGAAATTTGATTTCTATATCTATTTTGGATAGACTAGGTTATAATCTTCTTTTTGAAACTGAAAAACTAACTTTGTATTGTAATTCTCTTTTGGTAGGAAATGAAATTTTATATGAAAATTTATACAAACCTAAGTTGAATGATATTGTTACTGTTGCTTCTTCCTTTTCTCTTAATACTGTTGTTGGTTCTAAACGTATGAGGTTCAATTTGAGATCTTCTACTTTATAACACCAACATTTAAGCCATATTTTTAGAGACAGAATGGAGAGGTTGGTAAAAGATGGTGTACTTCATGATCTTGATTTTTAAGATTTACTGCTTGTGTTAATTGTATTAAAGGAAAGTTGACAGCTAAAGTTAGAAAAAGCAAAACAGACAAGTGCTTAGAATTGTTGGAATTAATTCATACTGATAAATGGGGATCATTTATTCTACTGTTATGGGTGGTTATAAATACTTCATCACTTTTATTGATGATTTTTGCCAGTATAGTCATGTGGAGCTCATTTGTGAAAAATCTTAATCTTTAGAGGTGTTTAAGATTTTCAAGACAAATGTTGAGCTTCAAAAGGGGAAGAAAATCAAGATAGTTAATTCTGACAGAAGGTGGAGAGTATTATAGGGGTTATGATGAGAGTGGAAGGAATCCAGGACTTTTTGTTGGATACTTGCAAGAATGTGGTATTGAAGCAAAATATATAATATCAGGAATACCTTAGCAGAATGGAATCGTTGAAAAAAGAAACCACACACTTCTTGATATATTACGGTGTATGTTGATTCATTCTAGTTTATAAAAATTTTTGTGGGGTGAGGCATTGAAGACAACTACTTATATCTTGAATCAAGTGCTTAGCAAGCTAGTCCTAAAGACTCCATATGAGTTATGGTCAAGTAAGAAACCAAGTTTGTGCCATTTTCATGTTTGAGGATGCAAAGCAGAAGCAAGGCCCTATAATCTACAATCTAAGAAGCTTGATCCGAAAACTATTAGTGGCTACTTTGTAGACTACACTATCGAATTAATGGGTTCTAGATTTTATTGCCCATCTCACACAACCAGAATTTGTAACACACACCTTAATATTGTACTTATGGTAGATGACCCTATTTTCTAACACACGCCCTGATATTGCTTTTATTGTAGGTGTGTTGGGAAGATACTTATGTGATCCTAGACTTATCCATTGGAAAGTGGCTAAGAAAGTCATGAGACATCTTTATGGTAGCAAGGATCATATGTTGACTTATCGGAGAATTGACACTCTTGATATAGTTAGGTTCAATGACGCTAATTATGCAGGATGTGTCGATGATAAAAATTCCACTTCAGGCTGCATCTTCATGATGGCTTGAAGAGCTGTATTGTAGAAAAGTGTCAAATAGACACTCACAATGTCTTCTACAATAGAGGTAGAGGATCTGACATGCTATGAGGCAGCTTGTGGCTGCAGAATTTATTTCAGCATTGGCCATTATAGACTCTATTTCGAGTATGTTGAAATTGTATTGCGATAACTCTATAGCTGTAGTGTTGGACCCCGAACCTTCGGTGAAAATTAGAAATATTAAAATGAATTCAATGAGTGTGTTTGTATAAGTATTG
>JANVCQ010000003.1:33398541-33420586 GCA_025531925.1 Erythroxylum plowmanianum
AGTAAAAGGAAGGCTTAAGTAGACTTCTCCCTATAAATAGACACTAAGAGGGAAGACTCAAGTATCCCAAGCAAAGTTTATGTCAATGTATAATCATCGGGGACTTTTAAATAAGATGTTATATTATCACTTGTGTAAATAAATAAAAGGAGAATTTTGCTTAGCCAATATTAACCTCCATCTCATCTTATGGAGACATTGATTCATTAGACATCAATTACATGGTCATGCAATTAAAAGGTGTTAGAAGTCACTCCATTTAAGAAATCCCATATCAAAAGTAAAAGGAAGGCTTAAGTAGACTTCTCCCTATAAATAGACACTAAGAGGGAAGACTCAAGTATCCCAAGCAAAGTATTTAGAGCAATACAAGCTTATTAAAGTAAAGAGTTTTGTGCCTGATGACTTAGCACTAGTGTTCCTCTATTTATGAGAATTTTTTTGCTCTCTTTGTATTTCCAAGATTTTAATCTCTTGAGTATCTTAGTGTATTATCTCTAACTTTATCTAGAGAAATTATGTTATACCCATTATTTTAAATAGTGGATATATTTTCGACTATAGTCCCATGGTTTTTACTTTCCATATTAGGAAGGTTTTTCACGTAAAAATTTGGTATACCTTTTTTTTATTTTATTTCATAGTTTCTGTGGTTTTCTCTGCTTGGTGATTTCCTCATGGATTTACAAAGGGTGGGAGGGATTTTATTATGGTACTTTGGTGTGTCTAACTCCCATCAAACTAGTATCAAAGCCTAGTTTAGGTGTGCAGGTCTACTTACCATATGCTTTGTGGTTGCCATTGAATAGTGTATCCTCCACGACAGAAAATAAGTTCGATCACTATTTGAAGATATTGGGCACTATTCACATGTATTATTACTATTTATATATACAGTCACTATTCATATGTATGATTATTAAGCCAATCATCCTTTGTAATCATGGAAGTCAACACAAGTAGAATAATCAGTTTGAATAGAGGCAACTTCTAAGTATGGAAGGAGAAGATGGAAGATCTTCTTTATATGAAACCAATATTTGGTGTCATAAAAATCGAAGGCTAATTCGACACCTAGTAGAGTCTATTGCAAAGATAAGTCTACGGATTCATCAGAAACTGGATAGATGATAATGCTCGGAATCATATCTGGTAATGTTGTCTATAACCAAATTAATACTAACTCTAATAATGAAATATGTAGTTAGTGAAGAGTTGAGATCATTCCCACGAGAAATCTATTGGTAAATGTTATATGAGTTGAAAAACTGAAACAAATTGGGGGAAGGTTGAATTAATGTGATTTTAAGAAAATAAAATTGACAAAAATTGGAAATGAACAAAAATATTTAGATCTGGAAAATTAATAACGAACCTTAGTTTTGGGTCACTTATATTATCAAACTAATATGGATCATCGATATAAAATTAAGTCCATTAATAAATACTCAATGAGTGATGTTCTCTATTAAGATTAAATAAATAGAAACATGTATTCTAAACACTTTTAATAGTCAACAACTTAGATACGATCTTAAGTTTGATTGATTAATAGCTTTAAGAACCAAGAGAACCAGTAAGCAAGAAAATACATATGCTTTATGTACTTAATTTAAATAAGTATCTTTCTTAGAATTTCCAATCCCTACCGTAAAGATAGTAATCCTAATTGCCACTTTAGATTAGCAAAACTGAACGTCAAATCCTACTAATCTGGCTGTAAATTAAATCAATTAATTCCTAGTTGCATAACCTAGAGATCAATCAATCCAATCATAAAAAGCAATACGGAAGACACTTAATTTTCATCAATGAAATAAACTTTATTCAAAAAATCTCACATATACTAGATAATAACGTGGTTCTCTTCAACCAAGAAGAAGGTTTTGGCCACTCATAATAGAGGTAAAATCCAACAGAAAAGCAGCAGAACACATAGTCTCCATATCTGCCTTTTTTAGCAAAAATTCGAAAAACTAGAAACCAGTCAAAAAAAGAATAGCTACTGAAAAATGTAAAGATGATGCAACTACAAGTGTCTTCTCTTCTCTCTTATCATTATCTTATCAGGTAGCAGATCCCCGACCTAAGGACAACAACTTGATTCCCAAAATAATTAAAATCCTAAGTGTATCGAATCTGTTTTCAAATCAGATTCAGCAGATAAGCTTTTTCTTGCACATACCCACGCTTAGTCAATTATTTTTTTGCCAGTTGAAAATTCGAATTGCCTTTACTTTTCTTGATTCTTTTTAATTCAAATTCTTCTCCCATATGTTGAAAATCATCTGAGAACAATTAAGAAACAAGTTCATTAATTTTAAATAAAAATTTCAATGCATTGAAGAGATTTATATCCAAAGTTAGCACAAAAATAACAATTTATGAAATTCCCCCACACCAATCTTTTGCTTGTCCTAAAAAAACTATATTTACAATCAGTTGACCAATTAATCAACTTCCTTTATTCCAAGTCTCACAATAGTAAATGTGTACACTTTAAGAGTCAAACAATTTTATAACCAATGAATGCCCCAAAGTTAATCATTCAAGTAATATAAACAAAGTCAATTTAAGGCAATCATATTTTAAAAACTAGCTCATAATTATAGCAAACTCACACAGGTTAAATTTCTCTCAAATCACTCGAGTGTTTGTTGGTTCAGTATTTTACTCAAATTCTTCTAATGCAAATATTCTACCATATGCTTGCTTTTTCACCAACTCTTCACCATTCAAAAGGACTTTATTCAAGGTTGTATTGGGCTATAAATAAAGGTAATGATTTATAAACAAAAAGGGGAAAAAAATCATAAACATTAGCAAAGCATCTAACCACTTGTGGCAATCACAAAGGAGTCAACAACGTCATTCCGTAGAGATAGATTACTCCAAAACTTGTTTTCCACTGTTGTATTATTCTTTTTCTTTTTTCATTAATGTATTGATATTTAAAGACATTAGTACAACACACAATTCAAATCTAAATCTCTTCAATTTCCTTTCATCTTTTTTTTTTCTTGTTTTTCATATCTCTCCAAATAAGTTTGACATAAATTATGGTTAGAATGCCTACTTACATTTATGATGGGTGAAGATATGAGAGGTTTTAGTTGTTTATTATAGGTTTATCAAGAAAAATGGTTCAGCTCAAAAATTTTAACAAAGGATATTGAATTAGGTTGGCTTTTTAGGCTAAAAGGATGGCCTTTATCATTTTTGTGCACGTATGTATAGATGTTATATCAAATCTATTCCAAGCAAGTTCTAATAGTAGGTAGAACAAATTTGCCAACTTTAAATGCTTTTATTACTGTGAAAAAGGCCATATGTAGAAGAACTGCTGGAAGTTGAAAAGAGAAGGTAAGAGGAATCAGGAACAAGAGAAGGATGATGCTAACCATGAAAATCGGATTACCATCACTGAAGATCTACTTATGATTTGTGATGAGGAGATTAGTATTCTATGAGAAGAAAAGAGATAAGTAATTGATAATGGCACCTCAACTCACGTGACAACTCAATAGGCACTATTTACATCTTATATATCTGGAGATTATGGGTGTGTGAAGATGGGAAATAATGGCTTCACACAAGCCATTGGTTAGAGATCAATAAGCCCACAAGATTAGTACTACAAAATCTCAAACATATTCCAATTATTAGATTCAGTATCATATCCGTGGGAAAGCTTGACTATGAAGGGTTTTGCATCATATTCATAACAATGTATAGAAACTTACCAAAGGGACCATGATTGTAGCCAAGGCAAAGAAGCATAAGATGATACAAGTCAACACTCCCAATAACAATATCAATGTTATAGAAGATATAGATGCAACTAAGTTGTGGAACAAAAGACTCAACCACATAAGTGAGAAGGGCTTAGTAGTGTTAGCTAAGAGGGGATATCTATCTGGTGTTAAGAGTATGTGTCTCAGAAAGTGTGCTTATTACCTAGCAGGAAAGCAGACTCGTGTTGCTTTTAAGAGTTCACCTCCCTCTAAAAAACCAAATGTACTTGATTTGGTACATTCTGATGTATATGGTCAGATGAAGACAAAGTCACTTCATAGTGCTCTTTACTTTGTGACTTTTATTGATGATCACTCAAGAAAGGCCTGGGCTTACACGTTAAAATTGAAGGATCAAGTGTTAGAGGTCTTCAAACAATTTCAAGGTTCAATCAAACAAGAAAAGGGAAGAAACTAAAATGAACCCGAACTGATAATAGGTGAGAGTATTCTGGTCCATTTGATCAGTATTGTAAAGAGCAAGGCATTCAATATCAGAAGACACCACCAAAGACTCCACTATTGAATGGTTTGGCGGAAAGGTTGAATAGAACTCTGGTGGAGATAGTCAAATGTTTATTATCATAAGCAAAGCTACCAAAATAATTTTGGGGTGAGGCATTGAATATAGCAATGCATGTGGTGAATCTCTCTCCCTCTGTTCCATTGTAGTCTAATGTGCTTGACAGAGTTTGGTCAGGAAAAGATGTCAAATATGATCATCTTCATGTCTTTAGATGCAAGGCGTTCGTGCACATTCCTAAAAATAAGAGATCCAAACTTGATGATAAGACAAAGCAGTGCATCTTTCTATGTTGCAGACTTTATGATCCGGTCAGTAAGAAGCTTACCTGATGCCATGATGTTGCATTCGTGGAAAATGAGACCATCAAGGATATCCAAAAGACAAAAGATGCAACACCTAAAGATATTGGTGATGTGCTTAATTTCGATCCAAATAGCAAGGTACCAGTACAGTAGAATGTTGAGGAGAAATATTCAACAGGATGTAGTTGATGAGGATTTCCTTGACCAGTAGAGGCAGATGATGGCAATGGTGACTAGGCATAGGAAGTAGAGGATCCAGCTCCACTTAGATGATCTGATAAAGAAAAAGGACCTTCTACTCTATAATCTCCAAATGAATATGTGTTACTCACTGACAGGGGAGAACCTGAGAATTATGAAGAAGACATGGAAGATGAACACAAGCAATAGTAGGTTGAAGCCATGAAAGAAGAGATGAAGTCACTCTTTAAGAATCACACTTTTGACCTAGTAAAGTTCCCTAAATTAAAAAGAGTTTTGAAGAATAGATGGGTGTTCAGGGTAAATCATGAAGAATAGTTTTCATAGCCATATTACAAAGCCAGGATGGTGGTTAAGAGATTCAGTCAGAGAAGGGGCGTTGATTTCGATGAAATATTACCACCAATGGTAAAGATGTAATCCGTTCGAGTTATCTCCGACTTAGCAGTTAGTCTTGATATAGAAGTTGAGCAGATGGATGTAAAAATTGCCTTCCTTCATGGTGATTTGGAGGAAGAGATCTATATGGAGAAACTAGAGGGTTTCAAAGTCAAGGGGAAGGAAGATTATATGTAGGCTAAAGAAGAGTCTTTATGGCTGAAAACAAGCACTAAGACAATGGTACAAGAAGTTTGAGTCAGTTATAGGAGAGCAAGGCTATAAGAAAATGACTTCTGACCATTGTGTTTTTATACATAAATTCTTTGAAGATTATTTCATTATTTTACTACTTTATGTTGATGACATCTTGATAATTGGCTAAAATATTACCAGAATTAACAAGTTGAAGAAGTAGTTAGGTAAGTCTTTTTCTATGAAAGACACCAGCAAAGCAAATCCTTGGTATAAGGATTACTCGAACCAAAAGTACAACGAGGTTATATTTCAGGAGAAGTACATTCAAAAGGTTCTTCAAAGATACAACATAAAAAATGCTAAAGTCGTTAGTTCCCCTCTTGTTACCCACTTTAACAGTCCTTTTACAGAAGCAGAGATGAGAGATATGCAAAATATTCCTTACTCCTCAGTAATAGAAAGTTTGATGTATGTCATGGTATGCACAAGGCCAAACATAGCTCATGTAGTTGGTATCGTTGGTAGATTTTTTTTCAAATTTGGGAAGAGAGCATTGAAATGTTATGAAGAGGATCGTGAGATATCTTCGAGATACTTCTAACTTGAGTCTCAGTTAGAAATGAAAAGCTTATATTAGTAGGCTACACAGATTCAGATTTGGGCAAAGATGTTGATACCAGAAAGTTTATTTCAAGATACTTGATCACTTTTGGAAGGGGAGCAGTATCATGATAGTTAAGATTGTAGAAGTGTATTATGTTACATACTATTTAAGGCAGAGTACATTACGACAACAAAAGCATGTGAGGAGTTATTGTGGATGAAAAGATACATCAAGGAACTTGTCTTCAAGCAAGATAAATATGTCATATATTGTGACAATCAGGGTGCTATCCATATTGATAAGAATCCAGCTTTACATTCGAAATCAAAACAAATCGAGATAAGATATCATTGGATCAGAGATGTTTTAAATTCCAAGCTGCTACCACTTGAGATATACACATATGAAATGATGTTGATATGTTAACAAAGGTATTACCAAAATATAATATTGAAGTATGTAGGTTGATCGTTGGAAGGAATTATAGGAATGGCAATTCCTTCCAACTAATATGAAAAAGGAGGATTCTCCCCTCTATCATGATGATCCTAAACATCGGGAGGTGGAGATTTTTTGGAAGTCCCTCCATTTAAGAAATCCCGTATCAAAAGTGGAAGGAAAACTTAAGTAGACTTCTCTCTATAAATAGACATCAAGAGGAAAGACTTAAGTATCCTAAGCAAAGAATTCATAGCAATACAAGCTTAGTAAAATAGAGAGTTTTATGCCTGATAATTTGGCACTCGTGTTCCTCTATTTGTGAGATATTTTTCACTCTCTTTGTATTTCAAGAGTTTAATTTCTTGAGTATCTAGGTGTATTATCTCTATCTTTATCTAAAGAAATTATGTTGTACCCATTATTTTAAATAGTGGAGATATTTTGGAGTATAGCTTAGTCCTATAGTTTTTACTTTCCATATTGGGAAGGTTTTCTATGCAAAAATTTAGTGTGCCTTTCTTTGATTTTAGTTCAGAGTTTTTGTTGTTTTCTTCGCTTGGTGATTTCTTCATAGGTTGACAAAAGACAAGAGAGATTTTATTCCAATAATTTAGTATGCCTACCTCCCATCAAAAGAGGCTTTTTAATGAGTTTTTCCTTAATGCTTTAAATTTTATTTGATATATATTCTAAATATGATTGCCTGGGCAAAGCATATTTAATATTTGACAATATCATACAAAAGAGTATTTATGGATTTTCTGAAAATGAATGTTCATAAGATACAATCAAACACTTGATAAAATGTACTTGAGTCTTATTGGAAACGATAAAGTAACCTTCTTATGTGCAGTTCAAATATGGTTTCAAATAGAAAATATCTTAAAGGAAAAATGAATACACCATAAATTGTGTATCAATAATATTATTTTCAAGGATCCTTTCATTAGTATAACTCTAATTGACATATATTATAAATATGATAATCTTCATTCCCAAAAAGATCTTTCATAATATGTCAGAAAGGATTGCTGGAATGCCATGATTTCTGGGTATAGCATTCATAGTGATGTTAATGCAACAATATTATATTTCAATGAAATGATAAATTTGGGAATAAAACCAAATAATATTACCATTATAAACATATTCTTAACTTGTAGTCATTTAAGATATGTGGAGGAAGGGAAGTCTTAATTTGATTCAATGAGTAAGTTTGCTTTTGATCCCAAGTGAGAACAATTTTCTTGTGTGCTTAACCTTTTGAGACAATTAGGAAAAATGGAGAAGCCTATAACATTATTAACACCATGCCATTCCTTTTAAATATGAGTGCTTTTCTCATTAAAATAAAGCATACAGGAGGGTAGGTTTCTTCAATGGGGAAGCATTGGGACAAAGAGATTATGATTGAGAGGAGATGGAGAAAAATGGATTTAGGGATTTAAGGTTTGAAATCCTGAATTCCAACTTATGGGATTTTAATGATGGTACCATCTAGGACAGTAACGTGGAAAAATGTCATCAACATCTTTTGATGGAATTTTAATCAGGAGTTTAGGGTTCCATTAGTCTCAAGTTTAAATGGTATATTTTGAAAATTGATAAGTTTTTTTTTAAATACTAACAAACACTAAATTTAGGTTAATTTTTATTGTAATTGTTTCGAGCCAAAACATACCTTTAATTTCAATGAATTAATTTATGTACGACATAATAATCCATATAAATCAAGTACAAATAATTATAAGAAAACAACCAATTTCAAAACCTAGAAAGTTAATTTAATGTATGCTACCTATTACTCGCACCAAACCAGTTAAGGTTTTTTTTTAAATATAAATTTACATAGTTACTTAGTCTAAGTCTTCGACTTATATCGTTTAAGCCCCTTTTAAAAATTATTTTTTAAGTGGTTCAGTAAATGGTTGAAAGTTATGAAAATAATGAAGTTGTTCAGATGGTAGTTCGATCAATTTAAGATAGTATTTAAGTGACTATTAAAATGATTAAATACTTTTAATATCTTTATATAAATTGTAGATAATTTTCTTAATTTTATACAATATTTTGAATCATTTCGATTTGATATTTTTATGAAAATTTATGATTAAAATGCTAAATATTATTTAGTTTTTTTTACACCAATTTGTACTAACATGTTTTGTAGCCAATCTCTCCTTTTTCTTTAAGTGTTATAACTACATTTCTTCAACCCTAAACCTTTTAAGTTGAGTATCTGTACTAATATTTTTAATTAACTCCTTCCATGTTAGATATTTTCCTAATCAAATCTTTTTCAATGATTCTGTTAATAAAAGTACAAATGGTATACCACATCAATCATGAAGATATACGGTATGCACCTATGAGATCCTTTAACATGACACGTAAACATATAGTGATGCACCTGAAATTATGGACCAACAAATGCCACGTAGACGTGTCATGTTACTATGATGCTGACATTACATTCACGTGAATGTGATAGTGATACCAATATGACACCCATAATATCAAACCTATCTTAATAAATCCTCTTAAAGGACTTAATTAGAATATCATTAATAATAAGACTTAAATTCAGAAATTGTCAAAATTAGTCTAATTACTTATCCTTATTGTTTTATATGATTCTAAATATCAGAGATACTAACAATAATAAGTATTAGTTAATCATATAATAAAAATAATATTATATTAGTGGGTATAAATTATGCTATAAACTAAGCATAAACTCATACACATTACTAAATATATATAATTGAAAAATGTTATTAAATAATATGATGTTTGAATACGAATTAATGTCTTTTAATTATCTTTTAAAATTGGATTACATAATTACTTTTTAATATTACATTCACATGACTAAGTTCATTAAAACTCTGTTTATAATTCGATATTTGTTTTTAGGAAATATAATATATTTTTGTCATATTTAATCTATTAATATTTATATCATGCAGACCGGGTGAAATATACATTGAAGACCAAATGAAGGGTGATAAAATTAGAACAAGTTAACATATAATTTACACAATGATAGTAATATTTTTTATTAGATGATTGATTAATACTTATTATTATTTTCCGCACACTTATAATATTTAAAATGATAAAAATTTATAATAGACTAATTTTGAATTTCTCTTAATTAAATACTCTTATTATTAATAAATTTTTAATCAAAATTTCTAAACTAAAATAATAAGGCTTATTAACAGTACTAAGTAAATTAATTTAAGATACTGACGTGAATGCCACATCTGACATCAGATGTCAAAATGATATTTGTAGAGCTCAGGATAATATTATTAGTAGCTTGAATTCTAATTGAATTAAATGAATCATAAATTCAGCATGTACTATATCATAATTAAATAATTTAAAATTATACATAGTTTTAAAAATAAAATTTTATACATTTATTAAAGAAGTAATTTTATTTTTATTTTTATAAAAATTTGAATAAGATATTATCGTTTTGTTATTATAATTTCAAAATATAGTAAATATTATTTTAGTAATGTAAAGTGTAAATCATAATTTAAAGTTTTAATAATATACAAAAAATTCAAATTACATTTAAATAATTTTATAATTAATATTATTTAAATAATTTTTATATATTTTATTGAATAAATTTAAATAATATTAACTTTAATAACAACAAAATTATATCCACGCATGAATGTCGTTCATTTATTGATTGATATCTTCCTATTTTTTACTTATTTTTTATACTCTTCATGACCTTAAACTCTACTGGCCACCGGTATGAGATAACATTCGGAAATGATAATGAGTGGACTCCTATGCCAGTTTCGATCATTTTTTAAATTAAAAATATAAAATAATAATTTTTAATTAATTTCAAACTTGAGTTGTATAAATTTAGGCTAATTTGAAGCTTAACTCTTATAAACAAAATAATATTATTCTATTTTAAAAAATTAAATTTCAAACCAGCTTAAATTTAATTTTACCCATAAATCGAACATTAAAAAAAACCAAAAGTAGATTCATATCCCAGACGATTGTCCCTGCTCGATAGTGCTTATGAGCCAGCCCTCCTGCCCAAAAAGGTTCCAAGTCCCAAAATGGAGAATTTGCTCACTTTTTCAGGGTCTAACTTTTTGGAAATAGATTCCCGTTTCAATTATGCGGGCTGCTTTTTGGAATATCGGTTTCTCTCCCTAAAGAATCGAGTCATATGTTCTTTTAGCTAAGGACTAGGATGCTCCAGGGACAAATCACTAAAATGACAACTGCGGCCCTAGTAAGTTATTGTTATTCACTCACATGATACACGACATGGCCACTGATATGACATGACCAAGGCCTAAGTGTCAGTATAATTTGTCTCCACGCACTAAATCATACCGGCCAGCTGGCGGTGGTAGTGTCCTTTTGTCTTTTAAGGTACTGTTCATCATCAATTCCCAATAGGGAATCTTCAGGGATTTTGCTGTCGGATAACTTCAATTCTCACAGTCGACAACACAGCTGAGTTTTTTCTAAGCACTGGGATTGAAATATGAACTACGACTACGAGGGCAGCCGAAACGATGAAAGGGAAACGGAAAGGAAAAGTAAATAGTTTTCATTTTATTAGGTTGGACATAATACTTAAAACTGAGTAGAGACTCATTCGCATAAGGGCAAGTTCTTTATTTTACTTTTTAACCAATTAGATTTTGGTTACAACAATCATAAACATAAAGTGGTTAATACATCAAATAGGAGAAGCAATTAAAAGCAGTTGATCCGACAACAAGTGTTCAGGATTATACTCCTAGCTAGAACTTTTGGTAGGGCAAAGTTGGAATGCTTTGCTCATGTCTGAAAAAGTTGTGAGGGTCAACCTTTGTCTTAATTTGCACCAACCTGTTGAAGTTTTGCTTGAAATACCTCACTCCGTAACCATATCCTTCCTCGAAGCTTTTGGTGCCATGTTTGTTTGTTCCCAAATCAAGATCCTTGTAGTTAACAAATGCTGCCCTTGGATTCTTAGAAACAAAAGGAGTCATGTAATTATATAGTTGCCGTCCCAAATCAATGTAATAGTCTGCTGCTTCAGTTCCTTGTTCGGTCCAGTTAATCTGATACTGAATCTTCCATAAGTTCCCAGCTCGATGGGGAAAAGGAGTTGATGTCGGAGATATCTCACTCATTTTCGCACCATACGGATTGAACGCCAATATTGGCCTCTCTAGCTGAATCATTTTCTTCCAAATACCTTCCAGACCCTGCTTTGAAATTGGCTCTTGCACATAATCTGATTTCCTTTTTAAATGCACCTGTCTATGAGTTTGAGGTTTCCTACAAAGCGCTGCTTCTTTTGGTGTCCCAGCTGGAAAATCATCCCAGAAAAGGGTTGATTCAAGCCAACTCATTTCAAGGCAATCTGCTTCAACTAAACCCAACTCTGGGAAGCTCCCTTCCGTAATTGAAAGAAGTCTCTTGGCATCTCCAAGGAACAGAGCTACAAATGAAGCCCTCACTGTTTTTTCACTGCCTTCACCTTTTCTCACAACGTCCAGAACCAGCCTGATGAAGAGATCTTCATCAATCTTAGGTGCAGCATGTTGCCACTGGTACACAATGTCAGTTGCATTTTCTTCCAGTGTTCTTTGGACTTTGAAGACAGTGACTTTCTCAGGAACTCGCACAATGTTGATCTTGAATGCAAGAACAACTCCGAAGCTACCACCTCCACCTCTAATGGCCCAGAACATGTCCTCTCCCATGGTTTCTCTGTCCAGAATTTTACCGTCAGCATTTACAAGTTTGGCATCTATGATATGATCAACAGTCAAACCATACTTTCTCATCATGCTCCCATATCCACCTCCAACAAAATGGCCACCAACTCCAACTGTTGGGCAGACACCAGCAGGAAAGCCATGAGTTTTGCTTTTCTCAGCGATCCTGTAGAAAACTTCCCCAAGAGTTGCTCCAGTCTGAACCCAAGCGGTCTCGTCGTGGATATCTACCTCAATAGATCGAAGATTGCACATGTCAAGAATGAAGAATGGGACTTCAGAGACATATGATGTGCCCTCATAGTCATGCCCTCCGCTTCTTATCTTCATTTGAAGGCCATGCTTTCTGCCGCATATAACAGCAGCTTGTACATGAGACTCGTGCAACGCTGTGAGGATGAGAACAGGTTTGGGTGTTGTTGGGGTGTTGAATCTGAGATTTCGAATGTAAGCTTGGAGAACGGAAGGGAATTCATGATCATGTGGAGTGTAAATAGCTTTGGAGATGGGATGAGAGGGGTGAGAATACCTCAACAGAGACTGGTAAAAAAGTTCATGATCAGTAGCTGAGGGTGGAACTGCCCCCATCGCCTGTGACTACTGAAAAGAGTACGATATACCGTGGTAGTAAGGAATTTAGAAAAGTGTGGTTCTAAACAACAAGATCGATGCATATTTATATAGAAGCATCTGGTTTACAAATACTGAACCGTCCTAATCTCGCAATTGCCGTGGAGCTGTGGTGATCACCAGCTTTAGTCCTTTGCTCTTTTTTCAGCCTTCGAATTGTCATTGCCTTGCTTATTTTCTTAACCTTAAGGGCGGGAGCTTTCAATAGAACAAATTAAGTTGTAAAAGCTTAGAAGAGGAATAGTTGAAATCCATGCAAAGTTATTCGAACAAATGAGGAAAGAGGTAGGAAGAATGGTGCAATAAGCACATAAGAAATTGTAGGAACAAGGGCATAACAAGCACCTATTGTGTAGGGTTTCACCGGGGGTGAATTAATAAATAAAACACAATATATTTTTATAAAAATAGAATTCATTATTATGATTATCTTTTGTTAATAAATTAATTCAAAATAAAACGAAAAATTATGTCTTATTTATATAAAAATAGGACCACCTTTTCACAATCATTGAACACTTACACTGTTATTACAAAGAATATTGTTCTAATCTACTAGTATGTATTGTTAAGATTAAGATTATAATTTAGCTATTACCAAATCAAATTAATCTATAAGCTCAGCGGCGGATCTGACAAATATAATAAATCGCCTTATCAATTGGTTTATTGAAGAGCCGGAGGTCCACAAATATAATTCAGAAACAGGACCGCACAAACCACTTCAATTAAATGCTCCCTCCTCCAAGTTTTTCTTGATTGAAAGAAGATATTTTAAGTATGTCTCTTAAGCCAAAATGAGCATAACTCATCTGATTATGAAATATGGAGAGAGAGGGAAATTGTAGAAGATTCCAGAACACAAAGCAAGAGGCACCGACACTCTGTCAATACATTATTCATGGTACAAGGGAAACATTGATAGTAAAGAAACTGCATCTAAGCAGTAAATACATGCTCAGAATGAACTGGAACCTCAAGAAACTAGAAGAAAATATAGCAGGAATTCTAGAGATTCAAACACGCAGTAACTCCCAATACGCGAAATCAAGCGAAAGGAACATGCACAGATGGTTCTCATAAAAGTCAGCAAAACTCACCTGGTTCACGAAGATGAGTACTGGAGCACAGAGGCAGCCGAAGTATGACAGAGCCTCGAGTGACATGCAATGCTATAATAGCAATAATTAGAGGGCAGTAAGGAACATCATCAAGAGATCATGATAACCTCGAAGATAATTCATTCAAGATACAGAAGACACATACCTCTGTTAGACATTTTTTTTTCCTTAGGGATATTTTTGTCTTTTTTCTATTAAGTAAACAATTATTAATTAAAATTTTGACTTTCAATAAATTATCGGTTAAGTTACATATCTCTGTTAGACATGTTTGTCCTTAGGGATATTTTTGTCTTTTTTCTATTAAGTGGACAACTATTAATTGTAATTTTGACTTTCAATAAATCATCGATTAAGTTACATAATTTGATCTAAATAAGAGTAATAAAGTGACTTAATAAATGATCTAGATTAATGAGTCGAAGTTCGGATGAAAAATGAATTCCTTTTAATATGGAATTGATCCATATCAGTCTTATAATGGGGAAACCCGATATGGAAACTATATAAAGGTTAAAGTCTCCTACAATTATTTATATCAATTGTAAATATACGGTTCTCTGACCCGTTAAGAGAGCTTGCGTGTTGAAAAAATTGTATAAAGACCTAAACCGAGTGTCGTGAATAACTTCCTCAACTGTTCTGAGAAGATCGAAGCTCATTTTGGCATCAAAAATTGCTTCAGAACACTGAATGGAACCGAAATAAAAAAATTGCTTCAAAATTTCCTTTGTTTTTACCCTTTTATGTATGAACATAGGTACGTAATAAGGACTATACTATGTATTACATGTAGTATCAGAGTGGTTACGTGATCAGGTTGACGGAAACGAATCTTTTTCGGTTTCCATTCATTATGGTTTTCTTTAGTTTTTAATTCATTTTTCGGTTTTTTACATATATAATTACATAAAAGTTGCATATATAAGGTTAGCTATAAAAAACGGGTCGAAAAAAGGGCCAAAAAAGTGAAAAATGACATCACGGGATGCCGAAAATCACCCTCCCTGTCGAAGGCGTTGCACACGCCCAATGTTGCTACAATAGATGAGGGAGTAACAATACGGCTAGCGCATGTGTTGCATGTGCCAATCACGCGACATCAAGTGGCACCACATGCTGGTGGACGCATGCGCCTCACGCGACAAACTCTCCCATGAGCATGGAACCGCGAGTGTGTGCATGACATGCACCGCATTCGGCTCGACATGTTGACCGTTGGGATCGAGACACATATCAGCGCGTGCAACGCACTCGCTGTACATTAGGCGTGTGTTTGTGCATGGGGAGCGTGTAACGTGCAGGCCCCAGACGTATCTAGCACGTGTCGATATAGGCGCATACAACGCACGTGCGGTTTCGCGTCACGCTCAGTTGCTATAGTGTTTTTTTATTAAAAAACACAAAATTTTAGAAATTCTCATAAAGTTATCCCAGGGTATTTTGGGTCAGTTTTCGGGTACGGGGAATTTTTTAAAGTGAATTTTCAATGTTTTGGATTTATTACGTGGGTAATTAGATTTTGGAAAAGTTTTAAAGGTTTTTTAAGATAATTTTGAGTGCATTTTCGTACTCTAAACTGCACATGAGGGAGACACTTAAAGTTTTATATCTCGTACGATAGGTTCGGTATTCGGAAAAGTACAATAAATATTCTCAATGAGATTTTTTATTTATAAAAGTCTCAAATAAAGTTCAAAGACAATGTTTTCAGTGTTAGTATGTGATTATTTAATTGTGAATCTAGTTTTTTCATTTATGATTGATTTTCACATACATTATGCTTATATAGAATGTAAGGATGACATAAAGATGTATCCCTTGTATTTGTGGTTTTGTGGTCTTTTCGGGTACTGGTAAGATTGCAGTCACCACAGTGGCCTTTCAAGCCACTACTTGGATTGTACAGCGTACATGTTAGGGGTTGTCTCTGATCTCATATTCTGTTATTCTACCCACAGGAGTTTACCTTATATGAGATTTTGAGAAGTACATAAAGGCATTAGATGAAGGAAAGTCGTCACTTAAATGATCTATTCACCTACAGGTGGCAGTGTCATAAGAGTTGATGGTTTATACACTGATCGCTTTTATATGGAGTTCTAATTGCATATATTATGTATTTAGCCCATAGGTGTTTCATAATATGTGTGATTGGATTCTCTATGTAGATAATGTTATTGTTGTTGTCTTCTATTTATACTAATTTTTACATTGTCTTTTCTATTTTTCAGTCACCTTCTCAGTCAACAACAATGCTGTCACCATTGAAACCTTATATGGTTTCAACTTCAAGAAATAGAAGAAGGACGTGGAATTTGCATCGGAGATGGCAGATGTTAACATGGCCATACGCATAGAGTGGCCTCCCCCACTTATAGATGTCAACTCAGAAGCTAATAGAGCAACAATGGCGACCTGGCAAAGGTCAAATAGGATGTGTTATTTGACTATTAAGAGGTCGATACTTGATCATTTGTTAAGTGGATTGGCAGACACGACCATAGCTCAGGAGTTCATAGAAAACATATCCCAGATATACAAGATCTCTTCTCATGCTGAGCAAAGCACCTTGATCAAGGACTCCATGAGGTACACTGAAGAGGGAGGCATTTGGGATTATATCATCCAGATAGTGCATCAGGCACTAAACACTCTTTCTCAGGAGTTTGAGATGTCGACCACCTCTTACATCTCACAAGATGAGGCTTGAGACATTAATGCTATGATTTCCCTGTGTGCTGCAACACAGGAGAAGATCAGGAGCTCTCATTATCTAGCTATATATGCAGCTGCGAAGGGTAAGGGGAAGGCTAAGCCCCAACAGTTTAAGGGTAAGGGCAAGAAACCTAAACCCTCTCCTCAAATTCAGAGTAGGTAGTCTAGCATTGTGAAGGGCCCACATGACCTTAAGAGTATGACATGCTTCTTCTGTAAGAAGAAGGGACACAAGAGGCCTGATTGCCTGAAGTACAAGCTATGGAATGTTAAGCAGGAATTGTCAGGTAACTCCTCAACCTTTATGATTCATGAATCCAATGTAGCTATAACCACATCAAGTTCTTGGTGGTTAGATAGTGGAGCTTTTAACCATGTTGTTTCCATAATGCAGGGGTTCAGATCCAAGGGAAGGTCAACTAAGGGAGAGGAGAAGCTAATGGTCAGAAACAATGAAGAGGTGGATGTCTTGTATATAGAAGATGTAGGATTAAACCTCGATACAGGGTTTGTACTGGTTTTACGAGACACATTTATATATCATCTTTTAGACAGAATTTGATCTCTATATCAGTTTTGGATAAAGAAGGTTTTCGTTTTGTATTTGATAATGTAGTTGTAAATATTTCTATCAATACTAGACACGTCGGTACTGCCTTCTTATCCTACATATTATATATAATGTGTCTTACTCCTAATGAAATGTATGCCTCCTCTTATGCTGCTGAACCTGTTAATCAAAAGAGAACCTTCATAAAGGAAACATCGTACATGTTATGGCATAAACATCTTGGTCACATTTCCAAGGAGAGGGTTGAGAGATTGATAAAGGATAACATTCTCCCAACTCTGGACTTCAGTGATCTGGAAACATGCATGTGGTGATTATTGTAGGGGTAAGTTGACCAAGATAAAGAAAAAGGGGTCAACTCGTACTTCTAGTTTATTAGATCTCATATATACAGACGTTAGTGGTCCCTATACAGTCACGTTATGCAATGCTAGATGCATTATGACATTTATAAATGATTATTCTTGTTATGGTTATGTGTTTTTGCTTAAAGAGAAGTTTGAAGTTCTTGATAAGTTCAAGATCTTTAAAACTAAAGTTGAGAACCAGTTGGGAAAATTAATAAAGATTGTCAGACTTGATAAAGAAGGGGAATACTATGGCAAACATAGGGTTGCAAAACAAGAAAAAGTTATGTTTTCCAGGTATTTGGAATATGTTAGAGTAGTAGTTCAGTTCACTATGTCAGGTAGTCCTGAGCAAAATATTATGGCTGAAAGACGTAATTGCACCCTAAAGGATATGATGAGGTTAATGCAGAGCAAGACTAACCTACCCAAATAACTTTTGGGTGAAGCTATTAAGACAACACTATATATTTTGAACAGAGTCCTGAGCAAGTCAATATTAAAGACGCCTTTTGAACTCTGAAAGGGCAGAAAGCCAAGCCTTGCACACATTCGTGTATGGGGCTACCTTACTGAGGTGAGGTTGAATAATCCTTATGAGAGTAAATTGCAATCTCATTCAACTCGTTACTATTTAGTGGGTTTTTACGACCACTCTAAAAGTTACAAATTTTACTGTAGAGAGGGAGGAGCTAGACTAGTGGAATCACAAACGGTGAAGTTTCTGAAATACAATGTCTATGATGAGGGAGGATTCTCACATCCTCAAGAAGATAATAGGACGGATACTACAATTATTGTGTATCCACCTGTCATACAGTCAGTTCTAGTGGATGAAGGCCCGAGTACTATGCCTATACAGGCATAGGAACATATTCCTATTCAGGAAGAGGTTTTTGAGGTACAAAAGCCTATATGGTTGAGTAGATCCACCAGAGAGAAGCAACCAGCTATCTCATCAGATTACATAGTCTATTTAGGTGAACAAGACTATGACATAGGATATGTTATGGATCTAGTGACTTTTACAGAATTCATTTCTGGACCTCATGTAGATATGTGGTAGGAAGCAATGAAGGATGAGATGTAGTTTATAAGGTATAATAAGGTATGGGAGCTTATTAATTTACCTCAACATTAAAAGCCTGTTGGTTGCAAGTGGCTATTTAAGACCAAGAAGGACACATAGGGTCAAGTTGAGCGATTTAAGACACGTCTAGTTACTAAGGGATTCACTCAGAGAGAAGGAGTTGATTTCAATGTTTTCTTCTCTCCTGTATCCTGAAAGGATGCATTTAGAGTAATTATGACAATAGTAGCTCATCATGACGTAGAGCTATATCAGATGGACGTTAAGATCACTTTCTTGAATAGTGACCTTTATGAGGAGGTCTATATGGAGCAACCTGATGGATTTCAGGATCAAGATGCAACTGACAAAGTTTGTAAGTTGAATAAATCAATATATGGTTTGAAGTAAGCTTCCAGACAATGATACCTAAAGTTTGATGAGGTTTTGACCTCATTCGGCTTTGTGGAAAACAAAGTCGAAAGATTCTTATACTATAAGGTTAGGGGGCAAAAAGTCATCTTCATACTATTATATGTCGATGATGTCTTACTCGCGTCAAATGATTTGACCATGTTGCATGAAGTAAAGAAACTTTTGGCCAAACATTTTGACATGAAGGATTTGGGTGAAACATCTTTTGTCCTCGATATGCATATTCACAGGGACAGATCTCAACACTCCCTAAGCCTCTCATAAAGAGCATACATTAAACGAATGCTACAAAGATTTAATATGGTTGATTGTAAACTTGTTGTAGCACTATCTCTCATGATGAGAGATTATCTTTGGCATAGTTTCCAAAGAATGAAGTTGAAAGAGAGACTATGACGAATGTCCTGTACTCTAGTGTAGCTGGTAGCCTGATGTATGCCAGATGTGCGATAAACTAGACATTGCATTTGTTGTTGAACTGTTAGGTTGATATCTAGACAACCTAGGTATGGACTATTGGAATGCAGTTAAGCGAGTGTTGAGATACCTAAAGGATACCAAAGATTATACGTTGACATATAAGAAGGTCAACAATTTAAACCTCACAATGTATATGGACTCCAATTTCGCTCTATGTGTGAATGATTGCAAATTCATATTGGGGTACATTTTTATATTGGCATATGGTCATGGAAGAGTGTTAAATAGACACTGGTAACTTCCTCGATCATGCATGCATATTTTGTTGCATATTGTGGAGTTGTTAAATATGCGGTTTGGTTTAGAAACTTGATTTCTGAGTTGTTTGTGGTGGATTTGATAGCTAGACCAATTCGGTTGTATTGTGACAATGTTGCTGCAGTGTTGTTTAGTAACAATAGCAAGAAAATCATAGGGTCTAAGCATTTGGAGGTCAAGTACCTGACCATAAAGGAGTTGATTCAGAAGGGTGACGTTGAAGTGGAGCACATCATGATTGAGGAGATGTTAGCTGATCCTTTAACTAAAGGGCTTCGCCTATTAGTGTTTGTTAGACATATATCCAGTATTGGCGTGTTAAAGTCCTTAGACACCAGTAGTTAGGGATCACTGTATTTTCTCCTTAAAAGTTTGTACATTTTGATGTATTATGAAATTATGTTTATTTATTAATAAAGATAATCATTTTCTTTTATCCTCAGTAATAACTGCTTTTGTATACATTCATAATATATAAGAAAGCTTTAAGATTTGTGTTGATCTTAAGCAATTTAAAGGTCATTGGGCATTTATAAAGATTGGCCTTGAGTTTATGTCATTTAACACACAAAGTTTATATGAATATCCTTAAAGTTGCACATGACATAGGGGGATATAAGGTTTTAATCCATAAAGTTTCTCTAATGCAGTTTAGCATTCAAATGGAGAATATAAAGGTTTTCTCTAATGTAGTTTAGCATTTGGTGAGAGAAAACAAGTTTTCACTAATGCTGTTTAGCATTCTATGAGAGAAAATAAGATTTCTCTTCAGCAGTTTAGTGCATGCAGTTAAAGTTAAAGAAATCGAGGCCTACAAACGAAGATGATACATTTTAGATCATACAAATATCATATTAGTTTGCTACACTCTATTTTCTCATTCATGTTAATGAGGTATTAGATACTCGTGATTATATTGAACCTGTGTCACACATGACTTTAGGGATGTTTTGTCTTTTCCCTATTAAGTGGACAATTATTAATTGTAATTTTGACTTTTAATCAATTTTCGGTTAAGTTACATAATTTGATCCAAATAAGGTAATAAAGTGGCCCAATAAATGATATAGATTAATGGGTCAAAGTTCAGGTGGAAAATGGATCACTTTTAGTGTGGAACTGGTCCATATCAGCCTTGTGATGAGGAAGCCTGATGTGAAAGCTATATAAAAGTTAAGATTTCCTATAGTTGCTCATATAAGTCGTAAACATACGGTTCTCTGACCCATTAAGAGAGCTTGTGTATTGAGAAAACTATAGAAAGGCCTAAACCGAGTGTCAGTGAACAACTTTCTCAACTATCCTGGGAAGATTGGAGCTTGTTTTTGCATCAAAAACTACTTCGGAACACTAAATGGAACCGATCAAGTATTTTGTAGTTCTTTACCCTTTTATGTATGATCCTGGGTATGTAATAAGGTTTGTACTACATATTACAACCTCAATTTTGTTGATTCAGAAGAATGAAAGAACAAAGGATGGAAGAGAGGAAAACAAAGAGATTTTTTAGGGAAAATAAATAATTCCATTAAGAGATATTAAATTGAGTACATATAAAAATGATTATGTCTAGACAGATAAACTTGGAAGAGATAAAGTTGCAAAAACAAGACAACAAGCCCTTTATTAGTTTGACACTTCTCCAAAAGTACATATTGTAACAATTTCCTTTTTGTAACTAGTTCGTCCTAATGGTGACTAGTAATTGTATATTTTGGAAACACATTTAATTTTTTCAAGAAAAAAGGTAGCCTGATCCTTTATTTATATCGAAGGATGATGATATGATAATATCATTGTTTTTGTGATCATTAAATTCAATATAGCCTGTTACATCATATTCTTTTCATATCACTACTTACATTATCACAATGCTGTAGGAAAATCCCGGTGTGTGCATCACATGCACACGGTGCAGAAAACAAAAAATTTTTATTCCGGGACCTTCCCGAAAGCCAGGATCCATGTGTCTATATAATGAAGTCAAACCATAACGACCAAAAGAGACCGTCTCTAACGGTATCCACGCAGAGATCGGAGAACCTAACCGGGGCAAACTCTTTGACCCGGGAATAGCTAGAATAAGGGAGAGAGTGCTAGCTCTTACCTTATTCTTGGAGAGCTCAAGGAGAAGACGATGGTGAAGCTTGGAGAAGAAGAAGAGTATCGTGTATATTGAGAGGGAAGCTTGAAAACAACTTTTC
>JANVCQ010000003.1:33425299-33437698 GCA_025531925.1 Erythroxylum plowmanianum
ACCGAGTTTTAAACTGCATTGACTGCTCTAGCATACCACCCTCGCGGGTCGCGGACTCGGATATCACCGTCGATGTCCGGTTCGGGTCTCGTGGGAGTGGGATGCTACATTAATAATGTCTATTCAACTATTAATTAGAGGAATCATACTACTCATGAACTTTTACTAAGTGTCTTTAAAGCCTATCAATTTATTCTTCAACTTCTGTTATTGAAACAACTTCAACTGCACTCAATTCTTTTCAAAACAAGTCATCTTCTAATGGTGTTTCTAGGGGTTCTACACAATTGAGTGGTAACAAGAAAATTGGATAGTATTTTTGCACAATTTGTAAGAAACTTGGACATATGGTGCAGGGAAAGGAAATTTTTTTTTCCTTAAGTGCAGGGATCTAATGTCGATGGAAGCCTTGTTGATGACTCAGATTCTTTCATAACCAAAGGAAAGTTTCAAAATTACTCAATCTTTTGGGAAAACTTAACATAGAAATACAATTTGACTTTTGTGTTGATGTTCCAACAGTTGTTATGGCTAGTAAGCCTTATTGTTTTGTTACTTTCAAAGGCTTTAAACATCCATGGATTCTTGATAGTGGAGCAATAAATCATATTTGCCCAACTATGGATCTGTTTACTTCTTGGATTGTACTTGATAAACTTACTATTGTTTTGAAGCTTGATAAGGATGTTGCTAAGTTATTGTATATCGGGATTGTTTAGTCGGGGCCTATCTCATTGTAAGGAGTTTTACGTGTTCCTTCTTTTGCTTTCAATCTTATCTCTATCAAAAGATTGTCCACTTAATTATCTGCAAATCTGGTTTTCACTCTTAATTCTTCTGTGCTCTAGGTCCCTTTAAAGAAGGCCTCCTATTGGGTAAGGAAAGGCATAGGTTATACTTTGTTGATCCATAAGGCTATTGGGAATTAATTCAAATTTTAGAGTTGTTTAAATTCCTTTAAAATAGGTCTTAGATTATCTTAGAATAAGTCTTAGATTATATTTAATCTTATCTTATAAGCTAGATTTAGTGGCTAAAAAATCTATTTAGTTGTTTGTAATTTGTCTATATAAGGCAACCAAGTTTAATAATAAATGAATGGGAATGTTACGTATTGTTTAAACATTATCTTATCCCATCTCTTTCATCTTCTTTTCTTTAAAATTTCAACATGGTATCAGAGCCTTAGATCCTTGAGGGATTGTGAGATTGAGTGAAAAAAAAACTCTTCCAATGGCTGTTAGCAATTCAGCTACTCTTCTACCCCCAAATTTCAATGGTGAAAACTATCAAATATGGGTTGTTAAGATGAAAGCTCATTTAAGAGGTCTCAGCTTATGGTAATAGGTGGAAGAAGAAAGGCAATTACCAGCCTAGGGAAATAATCCAACACTAAATTAAATAAGAGCTTATGAAGAAGAAGCAGCAAAAGCTCCAAGAGTGTTATCTATTATTTTTTCTGTAGTTTCAGAATCAGTTTTCACAAGAATTATAATTTGTGAAACAGCAAAAAACGCTTGGGATATGTTGAAAGAATTATATCAAGGCAATGAAAGAATGAAGAAGATGCAAGTTTTAAATCTCAAAAGAGATTTTGTAGCTTTGAAAAGAACATGAGAGCATTCAAGAATATTCAGATCGATTGATGACTTTGGTGAACAAAATATGGCTATTGGGGGAGGATCTATCCGAGAGCAAAATTGTAAAAAAGATTTTTATAAGTTTGCCTAAAAATTTTGAGGCGAAAATTTCATCTCTTGAAGATTCAAGAGATATTAATGATATAACTTTATTTGAATTGATTAATGCTTTGCAGGCACAGGAGCAAAGAAGGGCCATGCAGAAAGTTGAAACTGAGCAAATCGATGAAAGAGCTCTTCTAGCCAAATCGTCAAAAGGAAAAGGTAAAATTTCTCAATGTGATCATTGCAAGAAACCGAGGCATGAAGAGAAAGATTGTTGGCATAAGGGAAAACCTCAATGTTTCAATTGTAAAAAATTTGGACATCTATAGAAAAATTGAAGAATGAAAAAGGAGCAAGCAAATATGGTGGAGTTGGTTGGTGAAGAAACTCTTTTTTGAGAGTTGGTGAGATGTGCACCAAGATGTTTTTGGAGAGACGTGCTCTAATGATTATAGGTTGGTGAGAAGGGCATCAACAAGTTGATGAGAAGGGCATCAACAGAAATTGGTGAAGAGAAGTGCTTCAAACAATCATTGCAGGTTGATGAGAAGGGCATCAACGGGAAATTTGGTGAAGAGAAATGCTTCACATAATATTTTGAAGATTAGGAGAGATGTGCTCCATTTAGAAAATTTGAATTAAGAGGGAATGTTGAAATTAATTCAAATTTTAGAGTTGTTTAAATTCCTTTAGAATAGGTCTTAGATTATCTTATAATAAGTCTTAGATTATATTTAATTTTATCTTATAAGCTAGATTTAGTGGCTGAAAAATCTATTTAGTTGTTTGTATTTTGTCTATATAAGGCAACCAAGTTTAATAATAAATGAATGGGAGTGTTATGTATTGTTTAAACTTTATCTTATCCCATCTCTTTCATCTTCTTTTCTTTAAAATTCCAACAAAGGCTATCAATGTCACTTGGCTCTGATCCTTCTCTTTGTTCTGTTAGTGTTTTTACCTATTGAATGTACTTTCTTTATGAAAGATTACTTGTTATTTAAATTGTAACATTGCTGTTTAGGGCATGTTTCCTTTACCAAACTTTAATAGATTAATGAAATTTCTGTTTCCTCTTCTTTTGATAATATTTGTAAAATTTTTCCTTTAGCTAGGCAATATTGTACATCTTTTCCTGGCAGTAATACATTTACGTCTGGCATTTTTGAATTGATAAATATGGATGTGTGGGGGCTTTATATGAATAAAACCTATAATGGATATCAATATTTTGTCACCATTGTGCATGATTTTTAGCAAGATCGACACATTTGATCTCTTATCGGTGTAATGTTTTTATGATTTTGCAGTATTTTACTACCTACATAGAAACATAGTTTACTGCTTATGTAAAAATCTTACAAACTGATAATGGATCTGAATTTTTCAGTTGAGTTGCTCAAACATTCTATCAATCCAAAGGTTTTTTTTTTATCAAACGAATGTTTCCTGCACACCCCAGTAGAATGGTATGGTCGAACAAAAACATCGACATCTTTTAAAACTAGCTCGAGCGTTATCTTTTCAGGTCAAATTATCGCATTTTTACTTGGGAGAGTGCATTTTGACAGCTACTTATTTGATTATCGGACTTCCTTTGTCTATTGTTCATGGTTGTACATTTTATAAATTTTCGTTTAAGCATCAACCTAGTTAGACCCATTTACGTAATGTTGGTTGTCATTGTTTTGTGGGAACTCATCAGGTTGGTAGAAGTAAGTTTGATCCTCGTTCGCAGGCTTGTGTTTTTCATGGTTATCCAACTAAACAAAAAGCTTATAAGTTCTCAATTTGCAAAACAAACATATTTTCACTTCTTGTGATGTAATTTTCTATGAAGGGTGTTTTCCTTTTCACCACACTGCTTTTATTAGTAGAATGTTCCTTTACCTAGCCATTTTGAAGATTTTTCTTCTTCTTTCTATCCTTTTGTTACTATTGAATCTACTCCAAGTTATTCTTCTAGTACATTTGAATCTACGGCATCTATTTAAGATCTTAGTTTTATAACTTCTTCATCTCCTCCTCCTATTGTACCTCGTTAGTCTGAAAGAGCTAGTCATATTCCTTCTTATTTATTATTTACAAGATTATGCGTGTTCAGTGTCTACTGGTGCAATTTAATTACTGTTGATTACCTTCCTACTTCTCATTTTTATCAAGTTCACATTCGTAGCTCTTATTTTGAGCCTGCTTCTTATCAAGAAGCTTCTTTATCTTCTTGCTGGGTTGATGCTATATGTAAAGAAATCACAACACTTGAATATAATGATACATGGGACCTTGTTCCTCTTCCCCTGGCGAAAAGGCAATTGGATGGAAGTGGGTTTATAAAGTCAAACTAAAGGCTGATGGTTCTTCAGAAAGGTACAAGGTAAGGCTTATTATACGTGGTGATAAGCAATAATACGTTGTCAATTATTCAGAGACTTTTTCTCCTGTTGTGAAAATGGCAACCATTTGGTCTGTTATAACTATAGCAGCATCTAGAGATTGGCCTTTATACTAATTGGATATCAATAATTCTTTCTTGCACAAAGATTTGAATGAGGATGTCTATATAAAATTGCCACAGGGGATGGATAATCTAGTTAATTTGGTGTGTAAACTGAAGAAATCTCTCTACGAGCTCAAACAAGCATCTCAACAATGGTATGCAAAGCAATATGCAACCCTTTTGTTGCTTGGTTTCACACATTCTCAATATGATCACAGTTTGTTATCATAAAAGAGGGCACCTCTCTCACACTTCTTGCTGTCTATGTGGATGATATTTTGAAAGACATTTATGGATCGATGTTTGTAAATATACCTGTATCCATGATTTTTTGTTCTTTCTGTAAAGCTTTTTATTCCCTCTCTTCTTTCTTTCTTTTATGTTTCTTCAATGGTTAAGAAAATAATTCAGTATATCATTCATAAGTTTTTTCTAAAACTTATCTACGAATTTTTTCCAATCATCATGTTGCTTCGCGAACCATTATGTTGGTTTACAAACCATTATGATGGTTCACCAACTATTATGATGATTTAGTTTTGAAAGACTATTTGAGTTCTATCATTTAATACCCAATAACCATTATCTTGAGTGCTTTTTATGGGACTCAAATCTATAAGTCACATGGGACATTAAATAGTCTAACAATCTCCCACTTGGCCTATGTTACGACTTGGTGATCCAACAATAAAACTTTAAGTGCACATAATACATGGAATCGATCAAGTCATCCTTAATTGAATTAAGCTAATGGGATTATGGCGGTCACAAGTTATATAACATGATTCCTTTCATGTATCATGAAATCAATTCAACTCAACAAACTTTAAGTGGGTAATACAATTGTTATCTCATAAATAATAATTTTTGTATACAACATAATATGGATAACCAGTTAGTAAGCAAAAACATATGACTGTAATTGAATTCACAAGTATCATAACAATTCGAGTAAGACAATTATATGTATATATACATGTCAGAACGCTATGCTAACAAGGACTTGTCTATAAGACCCATCCGTTCAACATGACCAATAAATGTTTTGGGCAGTAAGCCTTTTGTTAACGAATCCACTATTATGAGATCGATACCAATATGCTCAATTGACACATTATGTTTTTGCACTTCTTCTTTCACAAACAAATACTTCAAATTTATGTGTTTCACACCCTTTGAATATTTGTCATTCTTAGAGAAGAATACGGCTACAAAATTATCACAAATAATTCTTAACGGTTTGGTAATACTGTCGACAAGACCAAGACCTAAGATAAAGTTACGCAACCACAATCCATAAATCGTGGCCTCAAAGCATGCCACAAATTCAGCCTTCATATTGGAAGTAGCAATGACGGACTGCTTGCCACTTTTTCATGAAATTGCTCCTCCATCTAATAGGAACATATAATCGAATGTAAATTTTTGTGAGTCTACACAACCGACATAGTCTGAATCCGAGTAACCTATCATTTTGAGATGTGTTGATTTTCTATATATGAGTATATAGTCCTTGTGCCTTGTAAGTATCTAAGGACTTTCTTTGTAGCTTTCCCATGATTCATTCCAAGATTGCGTTGATATCGTCCTAGCATTCCAATAACAAAACTGATATCTGGCCTAGTGCATGTTTGAGTATACATTAATCTCCCAACTACTGATGCATAAGGAATAGACTCCATGTCCTTACGTTTCAAATCATTTCGTGGATATTGCATTAGACTAAATTTATCCCCTTTCTGAATTGGAACTATCCCCGTGGAGCATTTTTTCATTTGAAACCTTTCTAATACTCTCTCGATATAACCTTTCTGAGACAATCCTTGTGATCTAACCCGAAATATTTCTATTCATATCACATAAGATGCCTCACCCATATCTTTCATTTCAAAATTATTAGAAAAAAATTCTTTACATCATGTAACAAAACAATATTATTTGCAGCAAGAAGGATATTGTCAACATATAGGACTAATATAATGAACTTGCTCCCACTAACCTTCATATAGATACACCGATCAACGGTGTTTTCTACAAAACCATAAGACGTAATGATATCATTAAACTTAAGATACCATTGTCGGGAAGCTTGCTTCAGTCCATATATTGACTTCTTTAATTTACACACTAATCGTTCCTTTCTTGTAGTCACAAAACCTTCCGATTGAACCATATATACTTCTTCTTCCAAGTCACCATTTAGAAAGGCAGTCTTTAGGTCCATTTGGTGAAGCTTTAAATCATAATGAGCCACCAGTGTCATAACAATTCTTGAGTCCTTTTTTGAAACTAGAGAGAATATCTCTTTATAATCAATACCATTCTTTTAAGTGTAACATTTGACAACAAGTTTGACTTTATATCTTTCAATGTTGCCTTGTGAGTCACATTTGATCTTAAAGACCCATTTACAACCTATTTTTTTACTTACCAAACCTCACCTTTGGAAATAGGTCCACTTAAAATTCTGACTACATAAGAATATTTAGCAAATCAACCCCAAACAAAATAACTCCAAATTCAGTTCTTCCGATATGACAATTGGCAGAACTTGAGACATCTTCAAATCCACTCCGAATGAATTAAAGGAGTGTCGAGTGACATGGTTTCAGCAGTATCCTAAAATATTCACCAATAACTCAACATTTAACCTATTCAAAAAAATCCTTCTTCAATCATCCCTGTTCTCCTTTTACTTGGTACAGATATATCATCCCTAAGGCTTTCTTATGTCTGACTCTGAAACAAAATCCTAGAACTTTGGATAGGGTATGAATATAGTTCAATTCTCATAATACCTTCTCAAAACCCAGGCTCTTTCCTTTTCTTTTCTTCTTTTTTTCCTTTTCTCTACGCAAGAGAAGGTTTTACTGATGATAGAGAGTAGACAAAACACATCTAAAATAGGGAACAGAATGCCATAATCTTCAAATTAAAATTGGAAGCAAAAGCATTTTAAGCTCAAATATGGTTTAGTTTAGAACATTGTGAACTTCAGTACTTAAATATTGATTATTTGTACACAGATCAATACAAAGCAAATTTTTATTGAAGTCTAATAGAAAGGACAGACGTTTATACAACAAGAAACCATGGAAACGTCATTAAGTTGTTGTCCTTGCATTCTGAGCAGTATCCAATCTCTTAAGAAATTCGTGTGACCGCTAGGTCAAAAGAGGAGGAATGCTCTGTTCATTTCGAAAGAAGTTATCAGGATCAACTTCAGTCTTCACACGCACCAATCTATCAAAGTTATTCTTAAAATATTTGGTACCCCAAATGCTTGCTTTCCTGTAACTTGTATTACCAACATAATTATTCCTCCCTATATCAAGATCTCTGTAGTTCACATACGCTTCTCGAGGATTTTTGGAAACATATGGAGTCATGTACTTGTAAAGCTTCCTGATCCAACTTATATGTCTTCGTGATGCCTCCTTATCCGTCTCATTCCAATCCACCACATAACCCACTTTGAACAAATTCCCGGCTCTATGTGGATATGGAATGCTAGACTCTGGAATTTCACTCATTTTTCCTCCATATGGTACCAGAACCAAAGCACCATTGTCAACTTGGTTTAACCTCTTCCATATTTCTCCCCATGCATTTGCAGGTACAGGCTCTTTCACATAATCAGACTTTAACTTAATATTTAATTTGGATCCTGAAGTCCTATTCAATAAAGCATCGACCGATGTGTTGCGTGGGAGTCCAGCGAAGTATAAGATAGATTCTATCCAACTCATTTCAGTACAATTTTCCCTCTTCAAACCCATCTCAGGAAACTTCTCTTGCATCAGTCGAAGTAGCCTATCCACGCCGCCTAGAAACAAAGCAGAGAACAAAGCTGCTCCTTCTACTCTTCCATCTCCATTCAAATCAACGCTTATTAGGAAACAATATATGGTCAGATGTTCGTCAAGTTTGTTGGCGACGTATTGCCACCGATTCACTAGCTTCGCTGCATTATCGTCCACTACTCTCACGACCGAAAACACCGTCACAGTAGGTGGAACTGGAACCAAGTTTATCTTCCAGGAGACCACGATACCGAAAGTGTTACCTCCGCCGCCTCGAATGGCCCAAAACAGATCTTCTCCCATTGATGACCTGTCGAGAATTCTTCCATTAACATCAACGAGTTGAGCGTCAATTATGTTATCGACTGCGAAACCATACTTCCGCAACAGGGGTCCGTACCCTCCTCCACTAAAATGTCCGCCAACACCAATTGAAGGACAACTTCCCGCCGGGAAGGCAAGAGTTTTACTTTTCTCGGCGATTTTGTAGTAAAGTTCCCCAAGAGTTGCCCCAGATTGAACCCACGCATTGATATTTTCTAAATCAACTGTTACGGATCGAAGATTAATGAAATCCAGTATGACAAATGGGAGAAAAGAAACGGAGGAGAGCCCTTCAAAGTCATGGCCACCACTTCGAACTCTAATTTGCAAGCCATGTTTGCGAGAACAAGTAATGGCAGCTTGAATCTGGGATACGTCGACTGGGGTGATTATCGCTACTGGTTTTGGCGTAGTAGCTGTATTGAAGCGTAGGTTTTTCATAGAGAACTGCAAGACAGAGGAGTAGGAGGAGTTTTGTGGGGTGTAAACGACTTTGGAAATATCGGAAGTGGAATTTTTGGAAGCAAGGCATTGAAGAAACTCCTCATTAGAGTAACTGTGAGCTTCAGACACTAAAGAGAGTAAAAAGAGTGTACTAATTATGAGAGCAAGGGACGACATAGAAGAGTTTAAAGACATCATATCCAGTTGTAGTTTGGTGTTTGCAAAATCATGCAAGAGGTTGTTGTACTTATACTGGTTTGGACATTGCCTGTACCTTAAAAAAAATCGAAAGCTATTAGAATTAGAATTATAGATACAAGCTTATCCATTCAAAGACTACTGTAACTGATGTAGTGTTGTTTGCGAAGGCTAATGGAAATTGAGATCTTGTAGTCTAAGTAATCTTCTGATATTTGTTTTTTAATCCTTGCATGTTGACCGGAGTCAAATTTAAGCTCTGAAACAAATGATTCCACGTCGTAGTAACATCATAGGATTTAAAAGTCAAGAAGCCAAATCAGCTCAAATGTTATCTGCACAGCTTAATTGATTCTTTATATTGATTTACATACATGGACTGAAGTGTGCATTGAGAAATCAGAATAGTGTCAAGCATTCACACGCAAGAAAGCGTTCAAAGTTTCACTATAATTAATCTAAATTCTGTTGAAGATTAATTATTTTTAACTTTTCCCCACACCAAACCAATAGAAATATCTTTTTCGTTAAGGGATAAGGTACAATAATTGCAACATGCATCATCATTCATCTGATTGATTATTTAGTTTATTATTATTCTTAGAGCGTTCATGCTGTTCAACCTTCGGTAGCATATATAATCCATTTTAATCAACCGGGTCTGTATCATAGTTCAAAGTATTATTGTTTGTGCATTATAGTTGACTACTTCGCCAGTACTCAAACTTTAAAATTATAAAAAGAGTTACTGAATTTTTATATAATTAAAATATAAATGAAAAATATTTTTGTATTTAAATATTTTTAAACATAAAAATTTTAAAATAGTTTATATTAATTTTAATAAATGAAGTTATTGAAAATTTAGAATATTTTTGTAATTCTAATCATGATTAAATTTTTAAAATTTAAATTTATAATTTTAATCTAATATTTTTATATTAATAATTTAATATAGTAAAAAATATATGGGATAAAAGTATATTTAATTTTTAATCCTTTTGAAAACAATATTACATCTCTATCAATACATATCTTTATTATTATTTAAATCAATTGTTAATTTTATGTAAATGTGCAGAAATATTAATTGTAAATAATATGGCATGTAAAATATAACAAACATTATGTAAAGCCTACTCAGTAAATTAAAAACTTATCCAACAGCTTAGCCCAACCCACAAACCATTGAGTTGTATAAAAACACAGATATGGATCGAAATGCCTTAAACACTTTCCTCATTTTGTTTGTTTTGCAGAAAAATTGGAGGGAGTTGTGGATTTTGACAACCCCATAGTGCCTTACACTTAGGTAAAAATTCAAACAGCTATTATGTCATTTTTGTGATTTTTGATCATCCTACATTAGCTGATGGTTGGATTGCATGTTGTGGTTGTTTGAGACAATAATTGAAGTTGCATGAAGGGATAAAAGTGGAGAAAATAGGGCTGGAAAATGATGAAAGAAGAGAAGAGAAAAGAAGAGGAGAGGGTGAAGATGATGACATTATTTTGGAAATTTAAGTTGTATGTAGGGAAAAATAGGAAGAGTAGAAAGTGAAGGGTAAATATGGAATTTATTGCATGAAGGGCATTTTTGGTATTACTTGAAATGGATGAGGGTAAAATAGGATTTTTAATTAGTTAGGGTATTTTAGTAATTATGGGGTTAATTAGTTAGGGTATTTTAGTAATTATGGGGTTAGATTAGTAAGAATATTATTTTTATAATTAAGAATAAATTAGAAAAGATAATAATGTTGAATTATTAAATGTATTTGGGTTAAAATTTTTGTGTAAATGAGTCTAATAGAATTTTGTAAATTTTAGCTTCGAAGGTTCGATTAAGGAGTAATTTGGACTATCAATTAGTTGAGTCTTAAATCGAGACAAAATTAACCTTGGACACCATTTTGTTATTAATAAATTATATTTTGAATTAGTCATTAATTTAATTAATGATTAATAATTACATACATGAATTAAATTTACTTAATCATCAAGTAATTAATGTAGTATAAGTTGTTTCATTTTTATATTTTGTTACGTTTTCTGAGGTGTGTTAATTAAATAAAAATTAGTTGATAATATGTTGTGAAGAATTAGTGAAAGTTAAGAATCGGTAGCTTGCCTAAGATAGGCTACATTCGATGGTCTTTGATTGATAGGTTATGTCGATAAGAGCAAGTGGTGGCTACGTATCTGCTCGTGGAGTATATATCGGGGCATCCTGAGTCCCAGGGATATCTTATGTTGATGGATAGGTACCAGAGTGGTACCCAGATATCCTAAGTCTTGGGAATATCTTGTGTCAATGACTAGATACTAAAGTAATACCGAGGTACCAAGAGAGATTAAAGTACCTTGTGTTGAAATTTATATATTTAATGACATTTCCACTTGGTGAGATTTGATGACGAGTTGAGATGAGTCAACAGACCATTAGATATAAGTCTACTAAGTTAAGCTGGGCCCAGGCAATTTAGTTAAATATTGGAATAAAACATAAATGACAGTTATAATTAATATTTGTGTAAATCATAATTTAGTAAATTTTTTAAGATGTTTATTAACTGTTTGGATTAGACTGAGTGTTGTTGCCTATATACGTATTATATGTATGATTTAACCAGTTGACTAAGTCATATATACATTTTTTAGTTACTTGATTTTGAGGGTATGGTCAGTTACCATTACTGAGTGGCAACTCACCCTTGCCACCATTTTTTTAAGAGATCAAGTGATTGTCAATAATCCCAGTGCACATGATAGACAGAGTGAAGAATAGGTGGGGCCAGTATATTACTTTTGTGATAGTTTGGGTAATTGTGTTGTATAGAATATTTTGTATTTGACAAACAATCCACTCTTTTGGAACTAATGGGAATTTGATGGTTAATGGTATGCTTTGGAAACGATTTGGTTAATATGGTTTAAGAATTTTAGGGAGGCTCACATTGGATCAGAGCAGGTTTACATTTCTAGGGTATATAGAGTAAAAATTAATAATAATGTGTTCTCTTTTAGGATGGCTTCAAAAGATGATAATGTTGGCCCTTAGTCACCTGGGGAATCAGGAAATTTGATGTATGCTCTAGATGTGCTGGATCAGGGGGATGCCCAAGTGAATAGGGTAGGAGGAGATAGGCCAATCCCACCACAAATGATGCAGTTCTTTCAGATGATGCAGCAAGCTATTATTACGGGACCAACTCGAGGTGATTCTAGGGTGGATCACAATTATAAGCAAATCCATAAGATGGGTGCAATAGAGTTTTGAGATACTACTGATCCTAAGGAGGCTAAGGCATAGTGGGATTAGACAGAGATAATTTTAGACCGTTTGGAGTATACCGTAGAAAGAAGGTTATTGTAACATCCCATCATCGATGGGAAGGGTATTTTAGGAAATTGGGATGGGTTAGGAGTATTGAATTATATCTCGGCA
>JANVCQ010000003.1:33457847-33478177 GCA_025531925.1 Erythroxylum plowmanianum
AAAAACCAAGTTTAAGACATAAGTAGGCAAGTGACAAGTGTCACTTGCCACTTGTCTTGTTTTTAAGCCCTCTTAAGGTCTCTTTCTAAATACAATTTAATTTCTACTCCAAATTCCAATAGCTCAAAACAAAAATTCCTAAAATCGTGTATCAAATTTTTCAGTGCCATTTGACAGTCATTTCCAGTACTGAAAATCCAATCAGTCCGCCACTTAGCAATTTTTTCGGTCGGAAAATTTTCTCCGAAATTTTTCAGAAAAATTTCTAAAATTTCCCCAAAAATGTGAAACACACAAAAATCTACTCCAATTCAATTTTCAAGCACAAAATCATATTTTTCACAATAAACACACATTTATAGACACATATGCCGGGAAATATCATGAATGCATGTACAATCATGTGCATGTGCAAAAATTTATATTCGTGTATATATGGAGGTCATATTATGTATGATCTTGCCGAGATAAGTTTACACACTCATAACTCATTCCAAATTACTATTTTATCCTTCACATCGGTGATGGGATGTTACAATAAAGGAGATAACAGATTGTCTACAAATTCTTTGGATGGTAGGAGGTCCTGATTATTCCCAATAGAAGTTTGAAAGAGTCCAATGAACTACTCTTGAATCTCAACAATCTCAACAATCCTATTCCCATTTTCCACTACTAAGAAGTGTATGTTATTTCTATTCCTGTGAGCTAGGATAGAGTGGTGGAAAATTTTGTGTTCCTATCTCCTTCTCTAAGCCATTTAATTCGAGAAGACTGCCTAAGGAATGATTCTTGATCATCTAGTGCTTTGATTAAAGAATTTATAGCCTCAGCCTCCTTAGTCACCAATTGAGGATAGTTAGGCAACAATCTTTTTTGCTCTTGAATACTATTAAGAGCATCTTGGCATTTCTCTACTTTTATCATTTACATCTCCTATTTGCCTCGAATTAAGACTTTTAACAATTGTTTTAATCGACTTAAGTTTGGACACCACATAAAACATGGGGTGCCCTGAACTTGAGAGGATCACGCTTCTTAAACTATCTGCAGTTGGGAAGCTAGGAAATTTGAAAACCTGAAAGGTGAAAATCTCCTTTGGTGATTTGTTAAAGTCTTAACCACAACTGGAGAATGGTCATGGATGTTTGGATTGAGGAAAACACTAAAGGAATTTGGAAAGGTAGTGCTCTAACTTGCATTCACGAGGGTTCTATCTAGTTTCCTAGCAATATAAAGGTCTCCACATTGATTGTTTCTCCAAGTAAAGCTAGGGCCACTAGAGTTAAGATCGAACAATGCACACTCCTCCACACATTTCCTAAAATCATACATTTCATTCATAGCTAAGGGACTAAAAGTTTATACCTCATGAGGAGACAAAATGGCATTAAAATCCCCGATTATAAGGCAGGGAAGGGTGTTGAAAGTGGAATTGATATATGAGAGCTCAGTCCACAAATATTTCCTATGATTGAGGTTATTAGCCCTATATACACAAGTCATGAGAAAGGAAATTGAACTGTTCAGCAGGGAAACCTCTAAATGAATAAGCTGGTCAGTAGTATTAAGAATGCTACAGTTGAGGCTTTCTAGGTTCCAAGCTAAAACAATCCTAGCATTTGAAGCAAAATCTACATTACTATAAGAGCACCATTTCAGGAACAGAGAGGAACATACAGTACTAAGGAAAGAAGGGGACCTAATCCTAGTCTCAGTCAAGCACACAAAAGCAACTTACAATCTCCTAAGATTTGCTTTAACAGCTAATTATTTTTTGGGGTTGTTGATACCTCTAACATTTCAAAAGAGAAAATCCATTACACAAAAAACCAGAAAAAGAAAACTAAGGACTCCTACTTTAGCTTCCTTTGAGATTACCTATTTTTCTTTTCAGTGAAAGCCCCTCTGTCCCTCCCCTACTAGTACTATCAATACTAAGAACCAATTCAGAAGAAGGAGAGTTGGAATGGGTACCTAACTGAAACACCTCAGGCTGATTGTGCACCTCTAGGTCTTCACTCAGGTCGGCTTGTTGCTCTTGATCCATGGCTAGTTGATTTAAGCTCCCATATGGACTAGATTCCTTCCCAACTTGATTGATATCCCAATATGTTCTTTGATCTATATAGGTCTATTACCTGGACTAGTCTCAGTTTGGTTCTCCATATTTTAGGCCTCCTCAGTGTGCTGCATTGTCATTGCAGTAACTGGATCCTCTTCCCACCTTTACTAGATTGGATAATTGGTTTTAATCTCCTTCCCATTTTCCAACTCTTGTTGTAATGTCGTATCAAACTTCCTTCCTGTAGGTACCCATGTCTTCTTCTGTTGGTGTTGGTCAGGCATCCATTCATACTCTATTTGGATTTCCTTGAAAATTGTCTCCCCATTTTTAGTATATGTTGCCAATTTGAAAGATAGTGGCCATGGTTTCACTCACATTTGTGCATAGACAATCCTAGACATTCTAGCTGTCTGATTATCCATAAGTAGCGAGTGTCCTATGGCACTAGCAATTCTACCTAAGCCTTTGGTGTTCCAATATTCCATAGGTACATTGTGAAATCTTGCCCACACTGGGGCAAACCGAATTTCCTCTAATTCCCCCATTCAGACTCCACCTTCGTAGAAATAGGGTTTTGCCTTGGATATGCCAAGGTCCCCTTTCTAATACTTGAGTAAAACCTATCTCTGATTCGAATTTGAATAGAAAATTATTTGCACTCATGATCAGCACTTCCTTAAGCCCATATTCTAACTTAACACTCTATGTACACCAGGGAAAGTAGGGCGTTTACTTAAGAAGAAACCAATTAGGGCTAATCGTAGTTGTGTAGCACCTTTCTTCGCTAGCTCTGGAGGTGGGATAACATAGACCCTGTCCTTCTTGACCTCCGGAGGATAATAAGACAATTCCTTGTCAGTCGAATCTCCCTCCATACCTTCCGCCAGTACTGACTTCCACAATCGAGGTTTCTCCGAGGGTTCCTTCACGAGTGGAAGGTTTACTTTAGGATATGTTGCCTGAGGGATGTCAAAGATGCTTTCACTAGCTAGGGATTTGACCGGCGGAGTGGTTTAGGGACGAGGGTTGGGTTTGGGAGAGGGGATTTTGGTCGAGGGAAGGCCAATAATGTTTGGGTGTTGGTTTTGTGGTGTATGGAGGGTAGGAAAATCGATTTTTAGGGTTTGGAAAGGGGCGTTTATGGGGGTGAGAGGGGTGTAGTTTGTTGTGGGAGAAGAGATCGAAGAAGACGCCATGGAGATGGTCGCCTGTCATCAACAATCTTGCAGATTATGGAACTCTCGCTCTCGCTCTCTAATCACTCACCAGTCGCTCATGGATTCGCTCACTAGTCACTCATGGATTCGCTCATATGTCATAATTTTGTCTTATTTATAGCACTCAAAATCTTTCATAATCTTATCTTAATATATTTAGACTTAATAATCTGCTTACTTTTTCAAGATAATAGTTAAAGATACTATTTGATTGAAAGAAATATTTGACCTTAATCCAAAATTTGAAATTTTAAATGGAAAAGAAATTGTCAATAATCAAAGGTGAATCAAGGAAATTTGGGCTAACAAAATGTTTTATTTCACATATTTGGGTCAGATTATTAAAATCTAAATATATTGTTTGGCATTATTTTAAGCATAAGCTAGCTCAGTAAGAATTACAATTTCCATACTTCGCATTTGTAAAAGAAAAAAGTGTTTAAAGTTGCGAGAATACTTATCCTGACCAAATCTAATTTAAAATCAATGAAGTTATGAACTAGGGGATCCAAAGAATCATAATAACAAGTTTTCACATAGGGTCAAGTGTGGTTATAAGTAGAGCTAAAGTGTGAAGGAGCAAATCATCCCATCTTCCATATACATTTTCTAGTTTCTCAATATCATCTTTTTCCTGCTTTCTTTAGTAAATATTAGAGCAGTTTTCCTCCTTTCTTTAGTAAATCTTAGAGCGGTCTTTCTTTAGACTCTACTATAGGAATAGCCATTGTTGACTAAATCTTTTATTACTGGTTGAAGAAAGTGGAATCATTTTTGGAACTTTGAAAATTTGGAGGCAATTAGGTCTTAGTATGGAGTATTGTATTTATTCATGCATTGGATTGTTTTTTTATGCTTTGTTTTGATGATTATTTTTTATTTCTTTCTAAGGTATGTAATTATAATATTAATTGAAATGATCATTTACTATATTAAAGTTTAAAGACTTGAAAGTTCAATTCTTTTAATCATTTGTAAGAAATAAGAGTTTTAATTTGCTCCATTAGAAATTATTAGTCTTAGGAAAAGCATTTTACTATATTAAATGTAATTGCGGTTATTGTGTTATCTTGCTTTGATGATCTTCTTTTCTTAAAGCTATTGTTTAATTAAATTTTGGATCATATTTAAGGTTATTAAATAATAAGAGTTAATTGAATTATAAGTGTTTTATTAATTAATCCTATGAAAAGATGGATATTTAATATCACAACAAATATAGGATTAATAAATAATTATTTTGTGATACTAATCAATTGTAGTTCCAAGGGATGGAAGCAACCATAAGCCAAGGTTTTTTTTATCTAGAACTCTTCTTCTACTACTTCCTTTATTTTCCTCGTTACAAAATTTCTCAACCTCCCTTTTATTAATTATTTTCTTTTGTAACCGTTAGCAAACAAGAGTTATTCTTAGGTTCAACTCTTACTTCCCTATGTCACTTTTGTTGATTGCAAGAATTTAGGAATTAATTTCGATATAGATGATAGTTACACCAACAGATATGACAACCGATTGTCATAGATGGCTGCCATTTGCAAGCTATATAGTTGGGTACCTTCTAACAATCTATTAGAAACTCTAACAAAATCAAAACAATTCACCAACTGATCGAAATGGACTGGAATAAGTGAGAATATAAATTTAAAAAGAGATAAAAATTGTAGGAGAAGTATTTGGCTTGCGAAAACCTACAAAATTACAAAAATTATGTTTTCTTTAGTGGATAAAAGATTGTAGGAGAAGTATTTTACAAAATTACAAAAAATTTTGTTTTCTTTTGTTACAAAAACCTTTTGAATATTTGAAAACTGAAAACGACAATAATTTTAAAGTCAAACGCTTCGTCTTTCGGATTAATTTAAAATTTTTCACAACCCACAACTAAACCTAACGAGCTCAAAGTGACTTTAATTTTCAACTATAGATCTTATATATGGTAAAATCTATTGACTTGAACTGAGAGAAACACACTTATTCATACCAAGAAACCATGTAAACTACCTAATACCTGTTTGTTTCTATTTATTTTTTTAGTTTTCACGGCGTAAAAATATAATTGGAAAACCCTTATCACCAGTGAACCTTCTGCGATCAATGGGCCAAAAGTGAAGGGATGCTCTGCTCATTTCTGAAGAAGTTATCTGGATCAACTTCAGTCTTCACACGCACCAATCTGTCAAAGTTACTCTTAAAATACTTGGTACCCCAAATGCTTGCTTTCCTGTAACTTGTAGTACCAACATAATTATTCCTCCCTATGTCAAGATCTCTGTAATTCACATATGCTTCTCGAGGATTTTTGGAAACATATGGAGTCATGTACTTGTAAAGCTTCCTGATCCAACTTATATGTCTTCGTGATGCCTCCTTACCCGTCTCATTCCAACCCACCAAATAACCCACTTTGAACAAATTCCCAGCTCTATGCGGATATGGAATGCTAGACTCTGGAATTTCACTCATTTTTCCTCCATATGGTGCCAGAACCAAAACAGCAGAATCAACTTGGTGTAACCTCTTCCATATTTCTCCCCATGCATCTTCAGGGATAGGCTCTTTCACATAATCAGACTTTATTTTAGTATTTGATTTGGGTATAGTCCTATTCAATAAAGTATCGACCGATGTGTTGCTTCGGAGTCCAGCGAAGTATAAGATAGATTCTATCCAACTCATTTCAGTACAATCTTCCCTCTTCAAACCCATCTCAGGAAACTTCTCTTGCATCAATCGAAGTAGCCTATCCGTGCCGCCGATGAACAAAGCAGGGAACAAAACTGCTCCTTGTACTCTTCCGTCTCCATTCAAATCACCGTTTATTAGTAAACCATACATGGTCAGATCTTCGTCAAGTTTGTTGGCGACGTATTGCCAACGATTCACTAGCTTCATTGCATTATCGTCCACTACTCTCACGATCGAAAACACTGTCACAGTAGGTGGAACCGGAACCAAATTTATCTTCCAGGAGACCACGATACCGAAAGTGTTACCTCCGCCGCCTCGAATGGCCCAAAACAGATCTTCTCCCATTGACGACCTGTCGAGAATTCTACCATTAACATCAATGAGCAGTGCGTCGATTATGTTATCTGCTGCAAGACCATATTTGCGCAACAAGGGTCCGTACCCTCCTCCACTGAAATGTCCACCAACACCAACCGTAGGACAGGTTCCTGCAGGGAAGGCAAGAGTTTTACTTTTCTCGGCGATTTTGTAGTAAAGTTCGCCGAGAGTTGCTCCAGCTTGAACCCATGCATTGGCGTTCTCTACATCAACAGTTATTGATCGAAGATTAATGAGATCAACGATGACAAATGGGAGAATAGAAACGGAGGAGAGACCTTCAAAGTCATGGCCACCACTTCGAACTCTAATTTGCAAGCCAAGTTTGCGAGAGCAAGTAATGGCAGCTTGAATCTGTGATACGTCAACTGGGGTGACTATGGCTAACGGTTTTGGCGTAGTAGCTGTACTGAAGCGTAGGTTTTGCATAGAGAACTGCAGAACAGAAGAGTAGGAGGAGTTTTGGGTGGTGTAAACAACCTTGGAAATATCATCGGTGGAATTTTTGAACGCAAGGCATTGAAGAAACTCCTCATTAGTATAAGTGTTGGCTACAGATACTAAAGATAACAAAAAGAGTGTACTAGTTATGAGAGCAAGGGACGACATAGAAGAGTTTAAAGACTTCATATTCAGTTCTAGTTTTGTGTTTGCAAAATTATGCAAGAGCTGTACTTATACTGGTTTGGATATTGACAGCACCTTTAAAAAATTGAAAGCTGATCTGTTCTAGTAATGTAGTGTTTGACAAGGCAGGGGAAGATTGAGATCTTGTTGTCAACAGTAATCTTCTAATAATTATTCTTTAATATTTCCGAGTGTTGATCTGTAAAGCTTAATAAATTCCTGCTCATAGTTAATAGAATCATAGGGCATAAACTGTTGCATCCTGTCACTACACTAAATAAATCATTAAGTTAATGTAAAAACAGAGAAATTATATTATAATTTAGTGTTTGATCAGATCTTTAAAAATTAAATAAACAATCAGTTCGCATTTTAGTGGATTAAGAAACACTACAAGAAAATGGGGCATTACCGACGGAAACTGAAAAGTTGCCTTCAGTAATGTTATTTACCGACGGAATAGACCGATGGAGACTTTCGTCGTCACGAACATGGTCGGTATATTTTACCGACGATACGAGGAATTCCATTAGCAAATGTTATCGACGGTTTAAGAAAATCGTCAGTGTAGTTGATAGTAATATACCGACGAAAATCGTCGATATATTTGTCGATCGTTATTGATGGTTTTCATAATCTGTCGGTAACTTAAAACAACTCAAATGCCGAGGGTAACAACAAACCGTCGGTAATTGTAAACTAAATTAGCAACGGCACCTTTCCGTCGCTAATTATTGTCCTTCTTTAGATTGCTTAATCCAAAGGTTGAAGCTGCATGCTTGCTGAGGTCGCCTTTAACCCTCTATAAATGTCTTGTTGAATGGCAATTGTTCTGAAAATCTCGACGTGAAATTTGATTTCAATATCAACAATTATAAATTATCCTTATATAAATTTTGGATTTTTCAACTCATGGAATTTGTTTAAACAGAAAATTAAATGATCATATAAAGAAAAAAAGATTTCCTAACTGATAATTAAAACATTAAATAGTACATAAATTAATACCAAATTAATGACAACAACAATTCTATTGTCCTGGTGAGTGTAGGTGATGTGAGTCTCTATCTCTCACTCTCATTTGTTTCATGCCATTTTGGAGCTTACTTATTACGTCTATCAAAGTCTAAACTGTGGTCTCAAGCTGATTGATACGTTGCGTTGTCGGCTGTGAACTAGATGTTGTTGTAGTAGACATAGAGGACTGCGAATAAAATGTGTTGACATATAACCCTAGGCCAAAGATCCTTCCACGACTGTCCCTACCACTCACTGCATCAAAATATGCCTGGCTCTCATCAGCAGCTTGTTCTTCCTGCGATTGTTGCCCAATTGTTTGTTATATTTGGTCATATTAGGAGGCAATGCTTATATTATAATTCGTAAGTGATAATTATTAAGATTGAATATTAAACTATAAATTTCACATACATTTAGTTCTCGACATCGGCTATTGACGAGTGTCACACCGTCATGTTTCTTAGTGTAAGTATGCAAAAACAACTGACAAGGTATAGGCCTAACGCCCATAGGCTTTTCCTACATAATAATAAAATGTTATAAGTTAAACTAAAATTTAAAAAAATTTCGACAAAGTCTCTTCTATTTTTATGATATTACCCCCTGTTCAAGAAAACAAAGTACTCAACATAGCCATAAATGGCACCAGCAAATTACTCGACACAGTCATAATCATTAGGTATACTACACATATTTTCATCACAACATTCACACATCAATTTAAATTGAAATATAACAAAGTTAAAATTAAGAATATAAGTGAAATATTTATATACTTACAAGTCTCTCTGCATGCTCGCGGTGAATAATTGATCCTCCCTTATGAACGGAAAGATTGTCTACCCCTAACCTACCACATCTGTTGGTAGAGTTACGACCCGATATGATCATTGCCTCATGTAATATCCAGTACTCCTGTCAACGACTCCATGTGGACTCAGAAATAAAAGAGAGTCATACACCAACATTGCGTATCTCATACACTATGTATTACCCCGTCGATAGCAGAATTCCAGTAAAAATGTTTCTGAAAATAAAGGGAATAAATTCGATAACTTATAATCTATTTATATGTATGTTATTAATGTATACAAAAAATGAAAAAAGAAAATTAATTGCATATTGTACCTCAAACTCTTGAAAGTAAAATATCTTTGTGACCTGAGAGAACTTCTTCCATATATAACCCTCAGGATCAATCATCTCTTTAAATGTAGATGTCATATGTCTGGAACACGGTCCAGACGGAATGAACATAATATAAGAACAAATAAGTTCATAAATTTGCAAAAATTTTAACCTATAAGTTAATGATAAATATATATAGTGTTTCATGCGATTTCACTTACAGTTGACGTGACTATTAATGGAGGAGTGTAAAAGGTAGCTATTTTGTGAAAAACTAAAACAAAAAATTAAGTAAAATTAAAGTTTTTTTGTAATTGATCCTACTTTAGAATTAAAGTTTTAAAAATATTTATTAATGAAAATATATTAAAATTTTTGTATTTTGAAGATCGCTTTTATAAAGAAGATGAAAATTGATATATTAACGTATATATAATACAAATTAATACTATGTAAATACATATCACATAAAAGTAAAAATATCATTTATTAATTCTAAATCAATATTTTCATTTAATTAATCCATATAAGATTTTTTAAATGAAATAAAAGATAACAAATTTATATCAACCTACTTAAACAGTAGATATAAGGCATAGGTTGAGAGTTATGCTGAGTAATAACAAGATGAAGAGATTTTCATAATAAATTCTCATTCATTCAATACAGAAAAACAAACAAAGAATATAAAATTTTATCCATGGCTACTTATAAATATATAATTAAATTAATCTTTTAATTTAATTAATTTTTTAGTAATATTAGAGTCTTTTTTTATTGACATGTCTTAAGTTATAATATTTCCATTTATGCTCGATTGTAGTTTATGTTGACTTCCATAACATTAACTCATTTATTAGGAAAGCCTAAACTTGTAATTTGATCCTTATACTTATAGCATATATGCCACTTTTAACATTTTTCTTTCAGGAACTTTATAACCACGTTTAATCATATATGATTTAATAAATTTTTAAGCATCATTTATTTATTTTATTTGAAGCTTCAACATAAACTTCACTAATTAATTTAGAAATCATAATATCATCTATACAATAAAGTGTCACAATGTATAATTTAGTTAGGAGTGAAACAAATTCATAGAATGAGAATTTTAGATCTTAACAATCTAGAGTCATTATATGGATATGTTACAATCTAAGAGGAATGATAGAAGAAGAGTTTTAAAATCAATTAAGGAAATTTTTGTTGTACTTACCACAAATCAACTTATGTTTGGTTCTTAATTTGAACAAAAATCATATTATTAATTACACAGGAAAAGTTAGTTTACACCAAAATAACGAGGCAAACATTTTCGTTGATCAAAGTTTGGTTAATATATGCACTAATTTACACTAAAATACATTTGTTCAATTGTAATATTCACATTAAAATTTGCATCTCTTTAAGCACTTGTAATTTGATCTTTATACTCGCATTGTTTCGAATTTTTTACTTATAATAAATATTCTTCTTTATTTCATTAATCTAAGAATTCGTTGTCATTTCGTGTTTCACTAAAAAATATTGGCATTGATAAAGACTAGTTGAATATTTGTTAACAATTTATAACAATATAATTAAAAGTAATATTATTTATTTGAACCCAAAATAAATTTATTATTCATATTTAAACAAAATTGATCTTAGTATCCATTTAATTGAAATTTTCTCACACCGAAAATAAATTCAAGAACACAAAAACAAATTATTTACGAAAAAACAGTGGATATCATCGGCTATATATTTTGTCAAACACTTAGTATGCATAAACTTCTTCATCCCTAATTCAAGACAAAATCCCAATATTTTTTCATTATTCTCTAACAAATACATAGTCTATCATTAACAATCACTAATTAACATTTAAACCCAAACAAAAACTTCATATGAACTAAAAACTTCATCCACCGATTGTTATTCACTGGAGATAGGAGAGAAAGGTTTTCCAAAACAATATTACCTTCGGTTAAGACCGTCAGAGCAGAGGACACCGGCGATGCAAGCCTCCACGACGACAGCACAGCAGACGACAGCGATGGCAGCAGACGGAGGCGACAGCTCGACGGAGAGGAGAGGAAGAAAAACCAGCTAGGGCGCACGCGCGGACTGGATGGAGGGGGGGCGCTTTCGGATGCTTTAAAACATAACCAAAACGACGTCGTTTTGGTTATGTTTAAACGTTTATAACTTTTGTTAAGTTATAAACGTGATAACTTTATCGAGAAAACGACGTCGTTTTGATGTTATGTTTAAAATATTTAAAACTTCACAAAAACAACGTCGTTTGGAATTTAACCAAACGACGCCGATTTTGTTTATGCTATAAACTTTTTAGCTCCATCCGAAAAACGATATTGATTTGGTTTTTACCAAAACGACATCGTTTTGCTAATGTTTTAAATGTTTATAAAATTACAAAATGATGTCGTTTGGATTTTAACCAAATGACGTCGTTTTTGTTAAGCTATAAGCATCATAGCTTCATCCGAAAAACGACGTCATTTAGTTAAGTTATCCAAAACGACGCCGTTTCGAGCTAACGAAACGACGTTGTTTTCTTTGAACTCGAAAACGACCAATTACATAGATAATTATCGACGGAATTTATATCGCCGGCAAATTTTATTTTCCAACTGATATTGCCAACGCATTTATTTTTCCGTCAGTAATTACCAATAGAAAAATATCGATCCCTAAATTTCCGTTACTATTATGTTCTTTTTCTTGTAGTGAAAGATCTTCAGGATCTTTGATGTATAATTGAATTCACTAGAGGACAAATTCTTAATTAAATCAATTGAACTGGTCCATCCAAATTAATTTTTAATTATTGACATGACGCTCTACTTTTTGTTTTTTAATGTTCAATTTTCTAAGATATATCCTTCGGAAATTTCCCAGCGGAATCCACTCCAGTCAAAGGGGCTTGGTTCAAACTTCAAAATATTCATATTCTAGTCGTACAGTTGACTACTTGGACAGTACGTTTCTTGAAAGTTACTGGATTGATGGTATAAAAGAAACACGTGATGTAGACCCTAGTTTTATCCATTCCACTCAAATGGGCGTAGTTCAAAAGATTGACATTCGATTCGAGTCGTACAGTTGATTCTTGGACAGCACGTTTCTTGAAAGTCACTTAACGCAAATGAATATCATTTGGAAAGGTCTATACGAACTAGTTCATTGGTTTCGGAGAAGCTTCCGTGTAAGCGGTAAGAAGTCCCACAAGCTCTGGTTACATTTGTCCCTCGTTTTGAATTTTTTAATATTAATTAGCCAAAATAGTATTTAATTTTTATATGAAAATACAAATAAAATCAATTTTGAATAATATAACATGCATAAAAAATATTATGGAAATCATTCAAATGGTTTTGAGCATAGTATAAATTAATTACTAGATTTATATACTTTTTGGAAGACACTTGTACGTTACAATTTAAGATATTAAGTGAAGTTATACTCTGAAACAAACGGAGACCTAGCAATATAAAAATGGTGTGCGGAAAACTTTATGAAGCTTCCGTTCTATTAAAGAATGGATATGACTATTGGCTCACTGTTCATTAACAAAATATTGGCTCATTGATCATTAACAAAGATAGGTAAATATACAGTACAACTCATGATCTCCATAATGGTAATGTATAGCTCATAACGTATCATGATAATAATAATCATGATACACCTCTATAATTAGAAGATGCATGTCCATAATTAGAAGATTAAAACAATCCAAGTGTATCTATAATGATCTTGCTTATCACCCTCCCGCAAGTTGTATAGGTTCGGAAAGAACTGACAACTTGTTTCGTAGAATAAAAAATTTTTGCTTAGAAAGTGCCTTGGTAAGAATGCCGATTAGCTGATCCTTGGACCAAATATATCTGATACTGAGTTCTTTGTTGGATACTTTATCCCTCACAAAGTGAAAATCAATTTCCAAGTGTTTTGATCTTGAATGAAAAATAAGAGTAGAAGTGAGATAAGTGGCACTTAGATTGTCGCGCCATAAGATGGGAGGTTAAGGAAGCACCGCGCCTATTTCACATATTAAAGAACAAATCCAATGAAGTTCATTAACTGTGGTTGCAATGGCTCGGTATTCTGCATCAGTGGAAGACTGAGCCACGATCCTTTTGTGGAAAATAAAAAACAGGACTTCAAGAATTCCAGTGAAACAGAACTTCAAGTCTTCTCCAACCACAAGCTCGAAGATGATTCTGGTCTGCACTCTACAGCAGCAACTTCTGAGCTAAAACGTTTGCCTTCAAGGAATTAAAGCTTTGCAGAAGAACAACATTTGCATTCTATAAGCTAAATGTACTCTCTGTAATAGTTACTCTATTAGTAACAATGTATGTATCTCTCCAGTGTTTGTGAGAATTCGAAAACAGTGTTTGTAAAATCAAGAAACTATGAAACTTTAGAAAATGGAAATTTTGCACTTTCAAATCTGCTTCCTTTCCACTCTCTTAGAAATTTTTATCATGTCTCTCTACGTACACACATTCATAACAACTCTAAATTAACAGTAAAAGCAAGAAAAAAAATGTAAGAACAGATGATGAGAAGAAGTTGACATTTTTCCACAAAAGGTACTGCTACCGTTTCATTGCTTCGAAGGTAATTTGTGGGTGGAGCTTTTTCAAGTTAGCTCTCACACCTTCCTTGCTTGATTACATCAATGGCTCAAAAAGAAAGACAAAAACAGCTAATGAGTAAGATCTTGACAAGTTTCATACTCATTGGTTCAGCAAGAGCAAAAGTAAAATTGTTGGTTGATACATCAACAAAAGCTGATACAAGGATTTCATAATGAGTTAAAGCTGCAAAAATAAAACTAGAACAAATGATGCTTGAAAACAATGGGAACAGAACTGATGCTCGACTTCATTTCTTCAATGCCTATTGTTGCTTTGACTTTAAATTCTTCAACCTTGTTGACTTGTAGGACTTCAATTGCTTCAGGTTTTTTTGATTCATAAATTTTCTTACTCTGCTTCAGATTTCTTGCTGCACTTGCTGCTCATCTTCGGATTTTTCATTCTTCAGCCTTTCTTTGCATGTAGCTTCATCCTTCTCACTTGTCTTGCTTTGATCTTCATTCTTAATATGGTTTACAACCATTCGGATTCTAGTTTTTCGATCCAAACATTTTTGAATTGCTCTCAAAATCATCAACTCTAGCTTCCTCTTCAATGCTGAAAACTTGCTCTTCATTTTGCTTCTCTTCTTCACTCTCACTGAGCTTGCAACCTCCTCCACAAACTTCAACATAGCAGGTTTCATGAAACAACACAAACCAACAGCTCCTCCTTTGTTTTGTGCAACCTGCATTCCTATAAACTTCCTTAAGGATTCTAATCTCCACCTTGGTAATGCCTTAGTGAACAAATCAGCAAATTGAAAATTCAATCTGCAGAATGTCATTTTAATGTCCTTCTCATCAATCAATTCTCGAACGTAATGGTACTTCACCTTCATGTGCTTAGTTTTCACATGATCAGATGGATTTTCAGCCATAGAAATGGCAGCACTTGAATCACAATAAATTGTTACACAATTGTCCCTCAACTCATCCATATCCTTTAAAATTTTCTTCAACCATTGAGCTTGTTTGGTAGTCATATTCACAACCACATATTCACTTCAGTTGATGATTGTGCTACACTCCTTTGCTTCTTTGAACACCAAGCAAAAATTCCTGAACCTAAGCTACAACAATATCCACTTCTACTCCTGCATTCACTACTTCCAGCAAAGCTTGCATCAATAAACACATACAATTCCACTTTTTCTCCCTTCCCAAACCAGATTCCATAATTGATAGTGTGCTTAACATATCTTAATATCCTTCTAGCATACAAAGCATGTTGTCTCGAAGGATTTTGATTGAAACCAACCATTATATTTACTAAACATGCAATGTCAGGTCTTGAAGCACACAAAAACATTAAGGAACCAATCATACTTCTTTAATAAGTCACATCAAATTGCTCACCTAATTTTGTAGTCTCCAACTTCAGTTGATGTTCCATGGGAGTTGACATGCCACTGCTATCTTTCAAATTGAACTTCTCAATGAGCTCTTTGGCATATTTCCTTTGATGTATAAAAATCCCCTCCTTCCTTTGATCAATCTCCAATCCTAGAAAATAGTTCATCTCCCCCGAGTCTATCATTTCGAATTCTGATTTAATCAATTCCTTGAAATCCTCCACTAGCTTCTCCTTGGTTCCAATTATAAGCAAGTCATCCACATATAATGAGCAGATCAGTTTCCCTTCCTTATCACCCTTCACATACAATGTAGCTTCACTTTTACTTCTTGTAAATCCATTTTGCATCAAATAGCTATTGATTCTTGAATACCAAGCTCTTGGAGCTTGTTTTAAACCATAAAGGGCCTTTACTAACTTGTAAACCTTCTGTTCTTGTCCCTATTTTACATAGCCTTCAAGTTGCTTTAAGTATACATCTTCATCCAACATCCCATTGAGAAATGCACTCTTCACATCCATTTGATGCACTTTCCATCCATTATTTGTTCCTAATGCCAACAACGATCTCACAGTGTCAAGTCTATCTACTGGTGCATAAGTCTCAGTGTAATCCACTCCATATTCTTGTTTGTAGCCCCTCACAACCAATCTAGCTTTATGTTTGTTTATAGATTCATCCGGGTTGAGCTTGGTTTTGTAAATCCACTTCGAGTCCACCACTTTAGTTTCTGGAGTAGTAGATCCACCAGCAGCCAAGTGCCATTTTCCTCTATTGCCTTCATCTCTTCATCCATTGGACCTTGCCACACTCCTTGTTTAATTGCTTGGTTGTATGTTTTTTGTTCAACTCCTGCAGGCATAGCACATTCAGATATCACAAATGCATCTTCTGGTTCTTCTTCATCTGCAACATTGTACCTGAAACCAAAAATGGGGTTAGTTTCATTATAAATCGAGGCCAGGTCTCTTGTTTTGTGTGCATTATCTGAGTTTGAAGTCTCCTCCTGAATTTCTGAGCTTGAACCATCACTTTTTGAATTAGATGATGTCTCCCCCTGATTTTCTTCCTCTTCAGAATTGCTTAGATCCCCAACTGCTATCCCTTCATTAGGTGGTTCTTCTCTTATATCTCCTTCAATAGGTGGTTCATTCATTGGTATCTCAATACTAACTCCTCCTGACTTCTTCACTGAATGCTCTTCCCATTTCCATCCTTCATTCTCATCAAATTTCACATCTCTAGTCACAAACGTTTTCTTAGTTTCGGGATTGTAAATTCTATACCCCTTTGATTCCATACTATATCCCATCATTACTCCTTTCATTGCTTTCTCATCTAATTTTGTTCTTTTTGGTTCAGGAATGTGCATATAGGCAAGACATCCGAATACTATCAAGTGATTCACCCTTGGTTTAACTCCAAACCAAGCTTCAAATGGTGTTTTCTCCTTTAAAACTCTAGTCTTCATTTTGTTTTGCACATAAACAGTAGTGTAACATGCTTCAAGCCAAAAACTCTTCAGAACCTTCATCCCAAACATCATAGCCTTAGCCATCTCCACAATTGATCTATTCTTCCTCTCTAAAATTCCATTCTGCTGAGGTGAGTAAGCAACTGAAAACTGATGGAAGATTCCTTCTTTTTCAAAGTAATTCTTCATCTCATTTGAAACGTATTCCCCTCCTCTATCACTTCTCAAGCATCTCAACTTATTTCCACATTATCCTTCAGCCTCAACCCTCCATACTTTGAACATGCCAAACACTGGATCTTTGCTCTTCATGAAGTAAATCCATGAGTATCTTGACACATCATCCATAAACTCCACATAATACCTATTTCCTCCAATAGATGGTGTCTCCATTGGTCCACAAACATCAGTGTGTACCAATTGCAATTTCTCTGTAGCTCTCCAATCACTTATTGGATATGGTAATACGTGGCTCTTGCCTTTTGCACAAGCCTCACATACGGATTTTAGCTTGCTGCTCAATTGTGGTATACCATGAACTAATCCTTTCTTCTGCATTTCAATAATATAATCCAAGTTTGCATGTCCATATCTTCGATGCCATAGTTGAGTCACCTCTGTCAATGAGAGAGCAGCAAATGCTTCATCCACTTCTTGCATTTTGATCTTGAAAACTCTGTTAACTATTGGCACTTTATACACTAGCTCTCCTTGCTCATTGAAAATTCTGCACATTTCATCTTCAAAATACACCTTATACTTCCTCTCCAATAGCTGAACAACACTAATTAAATTTTGATAAAGTTCAAGAATGCAGTATACTTCATCAAGGATTGTATTTCCAGCTTTTGTTCCTAATTTCACTGCCCCCTTCTATGATATTGGTATGATCTCCCCATTTCCAATCTTCACCACAGTGTTTATGTTTGTGTCTTTCTTCACAAATGCTTTTCTTCTTCTTGTCATATGGTTTGAACATCTACTGTCTACTAACCCTTCACCTTCTTTATCCTCCTTTGCTTCAGCTATGTATATCTTTGCATCATATTCAACATTTTTGGTTTTAGGACAAACTTCCACAATAAATACACTTTCTTCTATCACTGGATTTTCTGTTGCTTTGGTGGTCTGAGATGAACTTGGCTGATTGTTTGGAGGGTTATGTGGATTAGTTTGGAGGTTGGGACTAATTTCAAGTGGTTGTTGAGATAATGAATTGTTCACAAGAAAGGCATTTTGTGACTGTTGGTTTAATTGTTGTGTATGGATCGAATGAAATGACATTTGGTGGATATAGGCTGATTGACATGCATATGGTTGAGTTGTTTGTAGTTGAGGTATATAGGCTAGAGTCATTGAAGGCTGAGAGGTAAATTGTGGTGGATATGATGCTTCAGATTTTGCAACATAGTGAGCTTGGTAAATTGGTGATTTTGGAACATTTTGGTAGGATTGTGGTGGAATTGATTGACTTGATGAAGTAGCTTGTTTTTGCGAAGGATGGATTGGTGGTGGTTTATCACAAAGGGAACTTTGAGGATTTTGTTGCACATTCAACCATTTCTCATAGCACACTCTCTTTGAATGTCCTCTTTTTCTACAATGTATGCAATCCACATTTTCATTCCGAAAACATTCTTCAACTGCATGATTTGTCTTCCCACAAAATTTGCAACTTGGAAACATTCCCCACCTTAAGCTCTTGGATCCATTTTGCATTCGTTTGGGGTTATTCTCAGCATATTGGTTGGTAGGTTGGTAGTTTTGGGAATGATTCAAATAAGGCATTTGATGAGGGAATGGTGTTTGAGGATATATTGGGTGTAGCTGATATTGCATCTGGTTTTGGTAGTAATTATGGTTTTGAGGATATGAGGTCTGGTAAGGATTTTGAATGTTTGGAGGTTGGTTTTGTAAATGTGAAGGCATCTGAGGTTGGACAACATTTGAATCAAGGTGGTTTTGAGTTGGATTTGAGGTTTGGGTAAGAATAGGTGGATTTTTGGGCACTTTGAACCTTTCAACTTTCAGAGCATATTCTTCTCCTTCCCTTCGAACTCTATGCCTCTCTTCATGCATCTTCAACACATTGAAAACTTGCTCCAATGTCACAGAACTTGGATCATTAGTGAATTTCCATTCCACAGGTACAATAGTTGCGTCAAACCTTAAAGGTAATATGCTCAAACACTTATCCACTAGTCTGTCAGTACTTGTGTTTTCTCCGTACTCCTTCAGCTATTGAACCAAGTTCATGAATCTGATTTTTGCAACTCCCACATTTTCTTCATTCTTCATCAAGAAATTCTCAAAACTCCTCACTACAGCTTGCTTCTTCAACCTCAAGGATTGAGCTGAGCCCACATACTCAAGCTTCAATGTTTCCCACAACTCTTTAGCACTTTTATAACTTGCAAGTCTGAGCAAGATTGCCTCACTAACTACCGACCTTGAGAAAACAAGAGCCTTAAAGTCCTTGTCTCTCTCTTGTCTAATTCTTGCTAGTTGTTGTTCTGTTAAATCTGTTATACCCTCAACATCAGTCACTCCTTTATTCACCACATCCCAACACTCACACATTCTAAGACAATCCTCAACTCTAAGAGCCCAAGCTTTGTAGTTTTCACCAGTTAAAACAGATATATTAGCTTGCATACTCTGCATATTCATCATGGGAAAGCTTGTACCTGACTTGATTTTAGTTCAATCCAGGTTGGTGAACTGTGTAGCTCTGATACCACTGTGGAAAATAAAAAATCAAGACTTCAAGAATTCCAGTGAAACAGAACGTCAAGTCTTCTCCAACCACAAGCTCGAAGATGATTCTGGTCTGCACTCTACAGCAGCAACTTCTGAGCTAAAAAATTTGCCTTCAAGGAATGAAAGCTTTGCAAAAGAACAATATTTGCATTCTATAAGCTAAATATACTCTCTGTAATAGTTACTCTATTAGTAACAATGTATGTATCTCTCCATTGTTTGTAAGAATTCAAAAACAGTGTTTGTAAAATTAAGAAACTATGAAGCTTTAGAAAATGGAAATTTTGCACTTTCAAATCTGCTTCCTTTCCACTCTCTTAGAAATTTTTATCATGTCTTTCTACATACACACATTCATAACAACTCTATATTAACAGTAAAAGCAAGAAAAAATTGTAAGAACAGATGATGAGAAGAAGTTGATATTTTTCCACAAAAGGTACTGCTACTGTTTCATTGCTTCGAAGGTAATTCGTAGGTAGAGCTTTTTCAAGTTAGCTCTCACACCTTCCTTGCTTGATTACATCAATGGCTCAAAAAGAAAGACAAAAATAGCTAATGAGTAAGATCTTGAAAAGTTTCATACTCTCATTGTTTCAGTAAGAGCAAAAGTAAAATTGTTGGTCGATAAATCAACAAAAGCTAACACAAGGATTTCCTAATGAGTTAAAGCTACAAAAGTAAAACTAGGACAAATGATGCTTGAAAACAATGGGAACAGAACTGATGCTTGAATTCATTTCTTCAATGCCTATTGTTGCTTTAACTTTAAATTCTTCAACCTTGTTGACTTGTAGGACTTCAATTGCTTTAGGTTTTTTTGCTTCAAAAACTTTCTTACTTTGCTTCAGGTTTCTTGCTGCACTTGCTGCTTATCTTGTAGGATCCCGTTCCCGGAACCCAACTCTCTTGCTTAAACTCGTGAAACTTGAGCGTTCGTATTACTTTGAAGGGC
>JANVCQ010000003.1:33516218-33530124 GCA_025531925.1 Erythroxylum plowmanianum
AATGGTATGTGCGAAATCGATTTTGTGCGAATGTTGGGATCGGGTCTGACGGTTCGGGTAGCCGACGTGGGCGCAGCCCGAGGGGCCACCTCGGGAATAGGGTTCTGGGACTCGGGCCCAACAATATTGGATATTGACCCATTAGGAAAACTATAAGTTTTCTCAAATTCGTAGTGAGGGCTATGGATTTGGATAAAAATAATGGGACCCATAATGCATGTGATTAAAGTCCTTATAGATATGCATTAGTGTACTTTATAACATTTTCTCTTGTTCTTTTAGGTTATTGAATCGTTATGATGTCTTTGTCCAGTGTGAACCTACATTCTCTATTGGACTCCGACAAACTCATGGGACCTAACTTCTTAGATTGGTTGCAGAATTTGAGAATTGTTCTCAAATATGAGAAACTAGGATATGTCCTACATGAACCACTTCCTGATCCCCCTGCTACCGATGCATCTGATGAGGATTAGAAAGCTTATAAGAAGCTTCTGGATGATAGTGAGCTAGCTAGCTATATAATGGTGGTCTCTATGTCACCAGAACTGCAAAAGCAACATGAGGCTATGGATGCTCATACCATAGTCTACCATCTAAGGGAACTATTTGATAAGTAAGCTCAGTGTAAAAGGTTTGAGACCTTAAGATTGCTTTTTCGCTTTAAGATGGTTGAGGGATCATCTATAGTGCAGTATACACTAAAGATGTATGGATACATTGAGATGTTAGCCAGTTTGGGTTTTATAATGGATCATTAATTAAGTATATACTTAATTATGATGTGTTTGACTAACAGTTATTCACAATTTGTATGATGTGTTTGACTAACAGTTATTCACAATTTGTGCTTAACTATCAGATGAACCAAATATCCACCTTGATACCTAAGCTGATTAATCTGCTCAAAACAACTGAGAAAAACTATAACGAAAGAAAGTAAGGCTGTGATACTGGTGGACTCTGCTTCTGGTTCTCGCAAGAGGAACCAAAAGAAGGAGAAGAAGTCCAAGAAGCCAGAGGGAGGTGTAGCCAAGAAAAAGGCAAAGAAGGAAAGGCATTGGAAGAAGGCATTGGAAGGCATTAGAAGAGGAACTGCAAAGCCTATCTAGAGTCTCTGAAGCAGAAGAAGGCATTAGATGCTCTACCGTCTACTTCTGGTATATTATTTGTCATTGAGGTTAATACTATTTCTAATCATAACATTTGGGCATTAGATACCAGATGTGGCTCACACATATGTGTTGATGTGTAGGGTCTTAGGGATAGTAGACCGCTCAAGAAGGGAGAGATAGACCTACGAGTGGGAAATGGAGCAAGAGTTTCTGCATTAGCCGTAGGAACATATATTTTGTATCTTCTAGTAGGCTAGAGTTAGTTTTGGATAACTGCTAGTATGTACCCACTGTGACAAAGAACATTGTATCTGTTTCATGTTTTAATAAAGTGGGATTTCATTTAACTTTTTCAAGCAATGGTTATTCAATTAAGTTGAATGAAATGTTGTATGGTACTATTATATTTTGCAATGGTATTTACATATTAGATATGTGCAATCCAATTTTAAATATTAATGACAATAAAAGACAAAAATGAGATAACTTAAAATTATCTTACTTATAGCATTATTGACTTGGCCATATAAGTGAGAGACGGATGGCTAAGCTACACAAGAGTGGTAGCTTAGAGTCATTTGATTATAAATCATATGACATATAAGAATTTTGATTGTTAAGCAAGATGACTAAATTACCTTTTAAAGGAAAGGGTGAATGAGCGAATGGATTACTAGACCTAATACATTATAATGTATTTGGTATAATGTCCATTTATGCCAAAGGTGGTTTTATGTACTTCACTACATTTATCAATGATTATTCACAATATAGGTATATGTATCTAATGAGATACAAGTCTGAAGCATTTCAAATGTTCAAATAGTTTAGACATGAAATATAGAAGTAGCTTAAAAAAAATGTCAAGACACTTCGATCAGATCAAGGTGGTGAATACTTAAATGAGGAGTTTCTAAATTATCTTGGGGATAATGGGATTGTATCCCAATAGACTCCACCTTACACACCGTAACATAATGGTGTGGTTTAAAGGAGAAATCGAACCTTGTTGGACATGGTAAGGTCAATGATGGGCTTAACAGATCTACTAAAATCTTTTTGGGGTTATGCACTCAAGACTACTGTTTATATGATAAACAGAGTCCCTTCAAAAGCAGTTGAGGTTACTCCATATGAGATATGGAATAACAAAAGGCCCTATCTTTCTTATATGAAAGTTTGGGGTTGTCTACCTTATGTAAAGCAGATTCACTCAGACAAGCTTGAAATGAAATATAATAAATGTCTATTTGTAGGATATCCTAAGGAAACAATTGGTTATCAATTCTACAATGCTTTAGAGCAAAAGGTGTTTGTCTCAAAGCATGTTGTCTTTTTAGAGAAAGATTTTTTTTCTAAAAGAAGATAGTGGAGGCAAGGTTGAACTTAATGAAATTCATAATGCTTAAATAGATGCAGATCAACTGCCTGAACCTGAGATCATTGTTCATGAAGACGAGAAAATAGTTCAACCTTCTAACACACATAATGTTCGTACGTCAAGTAGGATATGTAATGTTGCAGAGAGATATGGATTTCTCGTACGTGAACATAATGACTTATTGCTCATTGAGGATGATGAGCCTACAACCTATGAAGAGATTCTAAAGAATTTAGAATATGAAAATTGGCTTCAAGCCATGATGTCTGAAATGGATTCCATGTCTTAAAATCAAGTATGGACTTTTGTTGACCTACCTAAAGGGCTAAAATCACAGGGTACAATGGATTTTCAAGAAGAAAATTCACGTGAAAGGTAATGTAATTACTTATAAAGTGAGGTTAGTTGCTAAAGGTTATCGTCAAAAATAAGGAATTGACTATGACGAGATATTTAGCCCTGTAGCCATGCTTAAATCCATTATATTACTCCTAGACATTGCTTCTCATTATGATTATAAGATATGGAAAATGGATGTAAAGATGGCTTTCCTGAATGGAAACCTTACTGAAGATGTGTATATGATACAAACTAAGGGCTTCATATCCATAGATGGCAAATAGGTATGCAAACTTCAAAAATCCATTTATGGATTGAAGTAAGCATCTAGGAGTTGGAACATCCGATTTGATGAGACAATCAAAAGTTTAGTTTCTCAAAAAATTTGGATGAACCTTGTGCGTACAAGAAGGTTAGTAGGAGTGCATTCATATTCCTTGCGTCATATATGGATGACATATTACTAATGGGAAATTATGTCTTGAGTTTGCAATAAGACAAAATTTGATTATCCCGAATTTCTCCATTAAATACCTTGGAGAAGCTACTTATATATTTGGAGTAAAGATATATAGAGAAGATTAAGAAAGTTGCTACGTCTTTCATAATTTACATACATAGATAAAGTGAAAAAGAGGTTTAGAATGGAGCAGTCCAAAAGAGGTTTTATTCCCATGAAATATGGGACAAAACTCTCAAAATTTATATGTCTAAAGATGCAAGATGAGAGGACTAGCATGAGTTTGATCCTGTATGCTTCAATAGTAGGATCAATCATGTATGCTATATTATGTACTAAACCCAATATATTGTATGCTCTAAGTGTTAGAAGCAGATATCAATTGGATCCTAGTGAGTATCACTAGGTGACTGTCAAGAATATCCTAAAGTACTTAAGAAGGACTAAGGATATATTCTTAGTATATGGAGATAGAGAGCTAGTAGTGAGCTAACATACAGATCCCTACTCCTATGTTTGGTTCCGGAAACCATATGGTTTACAAAGGATGGTTGGGTGAGTTGAGCAAACATTCAATAGAGAGATCAAGAGCTATATAGAAGCAAGTAGTAGTAAGGGGTATGGGATCTTCTTCATCACCATAGGTACCCTAAACAATGAAGATCCCACCCTGTTCATAGAATTAGAAAAAACTAATGGAACTTTCTTCTACTTATGATGTGCTGATTTGAAGTTATGGTTTTTCTTTAGAGGTAGGATTGACTAGTATATGTTTCTGCTTTAGTTTGTTATCTAGAAATGGTTATGCTACTAGTAAGATGAACCTTTTCTATAGGGCCTCTTGGTTGGTAGATGTGTATATGCTCGATGTTGTGGTTTTTATGGTCATAAAGAATGATTTTGTAGGGTTCCTTATGCCTTCATGTAAGGTTATTCCTTTTGGTTTAGAAAAGAGATTTGCATCTTGGCAATCTCTTGATTCTATATAACTTTTATTTATTTTATATAATTTACTGAATTACTAAAAAAGGAAGTGAAATTAGAGATCTATATAATGAAGACTTAAAAATAAAAGCTAGAAAATGTTTAACTTACAATTAAGTCCATATCAAAATCATAACACTCCTTCCCCACACTTAAAGATGTATATTTTTCCAATGTACACAATAAATCCTAGAAAAATATAAAAAAGTAATCAACAAGGAGAAAAGGTAAGCTAAACTAATATTTCCCTCATTTATTATCTAGAAATTTATATCTATAGTACAAATTCCATCCATTATTGTCCTTGAAAAAATAAAATAAAATAAATAAAACATTAAACTGGAGAAGTAAAATAAAAAAACACAAATCAACTATATTTATGAAAAGAAAATATGGCTTAGTATACTCACAATAAAAAAATAAATGAAACAACCTATGTAATACTAGTTTAGTAGAGCTAATCCTTTACTAACTATTAAGAAAAATAAAATAGAAAATACATAAAAATAAAAATAAAATACAAAAGGAAGAAAGGGGGGAAAAAGCCCTATTAATCATTTTTAAGAATTTTGGATAATCAGAGTGACCATATTAAATAAAGAGCCTAATATATGGTCATCTGACTGATTATGATATGCTTTTATCTAGAGATCTATCTATATGATGGGAGTGTGTAGGCCTCGAGTGTCTTCAGATGCTACCTTTATAGTAGCTAGAGCATCTAACTGTTAAGGACTCGGTAATGGTGTAGCATCTATTATTAGTAGAGGTGGTAGTGAAACCACTAAATTTCCTACAATCTGTACAAACAACTCCTCTATCTATTGATCATGCACCTGTAATGATGCTAAATGCTTAACCATATCTCAGTTTTCCTATCTAATAGTTTGTTGCACTCATAGAACCTGCTCTATGTATCTCTCTAACTAGACGATCTTTAGCTAGTCTCGATGCAGAGGTATGGAAGGCATACTAAGAGTGCCTATGCTATCCAAGGATTTATTTTAATTTTTGGACGCTAATGAAGGCTACAATTGGAGATCCTATTTAGGCTATTGCTCTTGTATATCATGGTTATCCTCTCTGCTCCATCTATAGCTATAGGATCCTAAGCTCCTATTTGAATGTAAACTTGTCTCTACCAACCCGACCTCCTCCAAATTATACCGATATCTTTTCATGTCTCCAAGGTGATAGGCACCATCTAATGCACTAGTTTCATCCCAAATAGCTACTCCGGTAGTCTCATTCCTTGGATTAATTTAGTCATATATGGGCACATGTAGATAGCTCCCACTTTGGTGTCACATATCTAATGCTTAAAGAACTAGGCCAATGCATATTAGAGGTGGTTAAGCACCCACTGCACCATATTGTATATGTAAAACATATCTACCTTTCTTACCACTTTGGTGTTGTCTCCTTTTCCCTCCCAATGATCATGTGGCTAATAAATGTGTGCATGTATCTAATCATATGATAAATCAGCTATGATGTCTTGGACCTAATTATATTACAAGACTATAGACCAATGATGTCTTCTCGATAAATCTAACTAGGAAGTGCAAGAAAATACAATGTACCACTTCGAGTATAGGCCCATAAAAAGTGAAAATTTGATGTAGCTCATATTATGCATTTCTTCGAGCACTCAAAACTACCATATATTATTGATGTCTTAGGTGTTGTGTCACTTCTCCATAGTGAAGATGTTGAGAAACTCCATATTAAGCTTTTTGTAGGTGAGCTCATCGATCACAAAGAAGCAATCTCATCCATTAACATTGATAAACTCTTAAACATCTTGAGTAAGTACAATTTGGTCAAGCATCGCCTAATAAATACTTTGGCTCTCATTGTAAGGCTTCAACGTTAGTCTCTCAAACTGTGTAATGTGAGTAGTGCTGTAAACTAAAACATGAGATATGGATGTGTGCATGCTCTAACTAATGGGGTGTTTATTATGAAGTACCTTTACCCCTTACCTCTTTTCCTTTTTCTTAATACCTCCTTTCTCTCCTTTGTTGTAACGTATTTTATCTCTTCATCGTTATTCCTTGAGATATGAAAATAATCATATTTGCCAAAACAAAGGGAATAATATACATAAATCAAACCATAAATAAACCAAAATATAATCCCACAATCTGTAACATCCCATGTTTGGGGCTAGATCCCAGAATTATGAATAAAGCGTACTGTAGAGTGCATTGCATGCTCATGCATCATTGTATATTCACACACATGTGAATATTTGTTGTTGACATATTTAAAATAATTGTTCATGCATTCATTGACATTTTAAAGTATAATTGACTTACTAAGGCGATTAAAATATGAATTGTGAATTATTTACATTAAAGATTTAATTGGAGACTAGTAGTATTATTTCGAAATTTTTGGTAGTGTGAAACATGGATTGATTAATTGATGACAAAAAACCTATGTGCATGTATGACATATGGCAGTATAGAATAGTGACAAATGTTAAGCCATGCAAGAGAACACTTAGTTACATTTGTTAGACTCCTGCATTTCCCTCTCTCATTGTTCTTCACCGAGAGTAGTGTTGTTATCAAATTGTCTTCTGGTTTTAACAATCATCGAGTATCAAGTTATTATTCTTGTGTGACTGATTCACTCTCTCCATTAGCAATATTATTAAATCACGCAAGTTATTTTGAGATGTGTTATAGTGTTCATATATATACATGCATGAGAAGTTTAAGCAGTATAGTTTTGGTGAATAAATAAATTGAAAGACTTAATTGAGGAACTGAATTTGTTAAGGAATGAGCAATAACTATATCTAGAATTAAATCTGAATTCCCTAAGTGTTGTTAAGTTGTGAACTACTGAAAGAATGAAAATACAGTAGTGAGAGAAAGGATGAACACAGTAGTGAGAGAAAGCTTGTGTGAGGGTTCATTTTTGATGAAATATCATATAAGCTTGCATATGAATTGTTTTGAGATTGTACTGGACATAGAAGAGATGATTCATGCATAGATGTATGAGTTGGAAAGTATGAGAAATGGAAAATCTGGAACAAAAATGGAAGAAGATATGAAAACTGGGTTTTCTATTTTTGGAGAAATGAAGAAGAGAGAAAGTCACGATCATGCTTCTACATGATCATGACTTCTCTAAGGAAGCATGATCACAACATCACTGAAGCACCTACTGCACGATCGCAACTTCCATGCTTTCCGAAGAGAGATAATTCTAAACTTCCTTTGCTCTTTTTGTTATAAATTTTGCTCTTGATATCCAAATGACAAGAGACTTAAACTAATAGACTCATAACACATTGGTATACCTCTTCAAAAAAATTGGTAGCCTTATGAATTGATTTGGAAAAGATTGATTGAATGAAAGTGAGGGAATTTGTTGGAATAGTATGAACTGGAATATTTTACTAAACATATTTCAGTATTTTGATTATATCTTGATCTGTATAGTTCCAAATGAGTTGATTCTTGATTAAAGTGAAACTACGGACATAAAACTACAATTTCCTTGAAGAAGTCAAATTGTAATTCTGGTTTTATAAATTCCAAAAATTGTTATGAAGTTAAGTTCTGAGTTCTATTATAGCTTAAGAACAAACTGACATATTTGGAGTATAACTTTTAGTATATTGAATCAAATTGAATGATCTTAATGTCAATATCAACCTATATAGACGAGCAATTAGAGAAACTGCTTTCAGATATTGCCAAAACATCAAGGCAATAAGCTTAACACCGCAACTGTGAGTAACCTATGATGATCTCACTTTATCTGTTTTGGTATATTACTGAACTGTATTACTGTCCCATTGAACTGTATTGAAATGTGCTGACTGTGTATTGGATTCCAGACAATATTTGTCCGAGGCATTTTGATACAAAGAAATGATATTGAAAGTGCTATTTGTATGTTAATGGGACTGCCTAAATGATTTTCTAATCCTCAACTAAAAAGTTGAATGCTAGACCTAGTCCAATGATTATCATCACCGTGACTGATATTGTGACTATTATACTGTCATAATACTTTCCAATAAAAGTGATTAAATTTGATTACTGAATTGTGATGTGCATTTCATTCCAATGCATGTAATATAAAGGAGTTGTGACTAATGTTGCTACTGACACTGAGATTGTTACTAAAAAAAGCATTAAGCTCTCACATATGTGATTAAAGCCTATGGCTTACTGTGATCAATAAGCCCTGTATCCACAACAAATAAGGAATAGACTAATAAACTGAGCCCGATGATTCGGGATACTGTAAAAGCACACATTTATAACAATATAAAAACAAATGTGAGTCTCATACATATAGCATCAGTATATGATTGTAATTAATTGAATAAGTTGCAAAGCTATAATGAAATGATAGACTGAATGAACTGTTGATTGTATTACTACTTGCTTGCAATAGAACTTGATGTTTATCAGGTTGATATGAATTGTGTGACTGTACGCACTGTATGACTTTATGACGATTGTATTATGTTACATCAGTGAACCATCAAGGATGGTTACTCAACTGAGTTCGCAAAACTCATCAAAATTGCAATGTGGCTTTCCAGGTTTAATAAAGATCTCCAGATAGTCAAATTAGAATTGCCATTGTATTCGAGTAAGAGTTCTAGGTCGGGACCAGTTTGCGCCTGCATATGTATTTCATTCTGTTGTATTGAAAAGTGTGGTCATAAGTGTTGTACAATGTATATCCAAATGGTTTTTGAAGTGTAATGATATTATGACTATAAGTATTTTGTTATGTAATAAGCCCAAATGATTATGGAAACTCTGATGAGTTCAATAATGATTGTAACTTTTGTGACTAAAATTGTTTATAAATAAATTGGGCCGAAATTGAATATTTACTTTTCGCATATCCACAGGTTGTTTTAAAATAAAAGTAATGAGTTTAATTTACCGACTGTTTTAGCATGCCACTCTTGTGGGATATGTACTCGGATATCACTCAGGATGTCAGGTACGTGTCTTGTGAGAGTGGAGTGCTACATAATCAATTAGTTATAGATTAATAAAAAAAACAATAAATTAAATGAATCTTAAATTAATCTATAACTTCAGAACATAGTAGCATTAACAAGAGTAAAACTTCCAAATTAAACAAACATCATTCCCTAATATCAATTAATTACAAAAATATAATTAATTTATTTAAACATCATAATTGAATCAAATAATCATAAAAAATAAAATTGCCTAAATATTATGTAATTAAATAGTACAAGAGCCTAATAAAAATGTAAAACATGCAAAATATAAACAATTCCATAATTAAATCCATAATAGATCAATTAGTAGCCATAAAGGATTAAAATTCATAAGAAAAAATCTAGAATAGCTAAAAACTCTCTAGAAATTTTGAATTCAATATGAAAAATAGGTCAAGAATATCTATTAAACCTCCTGAACCCTTCCAATCACATGGGTAATCCCAAAGAACTTTGTAAAACCTAAAACATGGATTCTCGCACCTAATTTCCCAAAAACAATGCAATAACTCAAGAACTACAATATATCATAAAATATACCTTAAATTGATGAAATTATAAGAGGAGTAGGTTGGAGGATGGTTTTTGCACAAAGGAGGTGTGGATGAGCATTGCCCAGAAAAGAAAGATGACATAGAAAGTGAAAATTGAGATTTTGGGAGATGGGGTGTGATTTTAAAAAAAATTTCTCAACACAGGTGACAATACAACTATGGAGTTGCCACTTATTGAACAAATTAAGATTAATTTTTTAAAAACATAGGCATGTAGGATTTTCACATAGGTATGTATCTTAAATGAGCTATGATAAAATTTAACATGAGTTAGAACATAGGTGTGCAACTAGGCTATATTGTCATGTTGGGACCTAACATAGATGTCTTGAAAATAAATAAAATCTATATAGTCACTAAAAAAGGCATGTTACTTTTGTAATTTTTAGAGAAAAAGAGAAAAGGAAACATAATTAAACACGAAAACCCACTCCGGCATATGGGTGGTAGTGTATCTTACTATTTCTTAAACAATTTACTAATTTTAGCAACATGGCTACGCTAATGGGTGTGTAGGTGGCTCATAGTGATTTTCCATTAATAACGTCACTAACATGAGTCTGTTGATAAGCATGTAAATTGTTGCAACTTTTTGGCACCTTTTCTCTGGGTGGATCATGGTCATGTTTCGAATCAATATGAGCTTATAGCTCAATATGATTATCAACTTGGGTTTGTTAATGGGCATATAACTCTCTATAATTTTTTTAACTTAGCCAACTTTCCATTTTCTTTCACCTATAAATCTACACATATGGCCAAAACTTAAAAGATGATAATGATATATTTATAACCATAATCCAAGCAAAAATTTATACTAAACTATGAAGTTAACATAGATATAAGTTAAACTATAAAAAACAAAACCTAAAAACCTATAATAAAAATATTTGGAACATAATTACCAAATTAAAAACTTAGGTTGCCTCATAAGAAGCACTTGTTTAATATTATTATCTGGACGTTCCCACTTCACTTACTCTATCATAATTTCAAAGATTATCCTCCTCTCCTTAGACTAGATAGAACTCTAACAGGTTGTCACTCATAATTTCTTAAACAACATCTGTTACTAAAAAAATCCACCACATTAAGAAAGTAACAAGTGTAATATTGTTAAAGAGAATGTCTCAAAGATTTAGTTATTTTGAAAGTAACATCTTCATCTTCCACTCCTAACATTAATTTACTGTCACTTACATCAATTACTGCCCTAGTTATGCCTAAAAATGTAAAGCCTAATATACTAGGTTCTTCAATGTATTTATCCATATCCACTATGAAAACATCCCATATGAATATCAATTTGTCAAAACATCTTCTATGATTCCTATAGGGTACTTGATTGACCTATTATCTTACTTTATACTCATCATTATTAGTTTTGGTTCCCCTAGCCCTAATCTCTTAAATAAATTATAAGACATAAAGTTAATGCTAGCCCCTAAGTCAGCTAATGCCTTTTTAACTGATAAAATGCCAATTGAAAAAGGACAGTAAAAATCCCCAAGTCCTTTAGTTTCTTAGTTAGTTTATTCTAAAGGATGGTCGAACACTGATCGAGTGTTTTATGTGTGTAATCTTTAATAACATCCTCGATAATTTGCAAGTGCACGGTTCCTTAGTGTAATACCTAAGGTGTCGATTTCACAAGGAGGGATAATCTAATCCTAAAATCTAAGGCCAGAAAAAATTGCAGAAATTCAAAAATAAAAAGAAATTAAAATGATAATTTAATTTAATCAATCAAATCAATTCAAGAATCAATCACAAAAATATTAATAATTTAACTGTTGCAAAACACACCCAAAAATCAACCTAAGGAAATTATCAATTGAGAGAAGGGAATTTTAGCTATCCTTAATGCTAACTTGATTGATTATAAATTACCGAATTATTGGTTTTAGACGATCCTATGGTTGATTACTCTCTATCTTAAGTAATAACCATTAACCCTAAATTGTAAACCCTAATCAGATTATAAAAAATACAATATCTTAGTTAACAATCTATCTAAAACCTTAATTAAATATGAAGTTGTCCAATAAACTATTGGGAACCTATGCAAGATCACTCTTCGCTTAATACCGATCTGATTTAATTCTTGTTCTATTAAATCACCTAACTATCGTTAGCCTAATTTTCTTATTTTTCATTCGATTCACCCTCTTAGTTTATTACCGAATTATGCAATTATAGAATTTAATCACAATAAATCCAATAAATATAAAAATAATCAAATTTCATTAAATCAAGAATAAAACTCCCAAGATGAGTTCAAAACTTCCCCAACATTTGGACTCTACCATCAACTACCCAATCCAATTATATACAACGATAAAAATGAAAATAAATATGAAATATAAACGAAATGGAGGACATGAGGCAGTAACGTTAGGAATCTGACCGTGCATCATTACGTTAGTTAAAATAAAATAACTAAACCTACTACTATAGCAGTGATAAGTCTAGGTCGATCCCACAGAGAGTGTGGGTAAAGTTTACGAAATAAAATTAACTGGTGATCAGTGGGGAACTAACTAATAAAAACAAATTAAAGAAAACATGAAAAAATGATAAAAGTGGGGAGTTCAATAAGGACTCGATTCTTGGGTTCAATCTCGGCCTACACACTAACTAAGCATATTTCATTGATTTGTTATTCTTTAACCTCTCCTAGAAACTATTAATCGTGGGTTAATAATTAACCCGAGTTTTCCCTTAGGTTTTATTTAATAAAGATACAATCATTAATTAAACCTAACCACCGAATAGCCTAGGATATGATCTATAGATTTAATTAGGCAGTAACATTACGAATTAGGAAAACCGATTAATCAAGGCAACAACAACATACCATGCATCATTTAACCTAGGTTATGTTATCCCTATTGATTACAACTCATTAGTCACTACATTTGAATTTCAACATAATAATTACGTATTATATCAAAATTCTAGCAATGGGTTTGCAATTAAACGATTCAATGAACACATTAAAGTCATCTTTTCACAATACCTAATGGTTTCATACTCAAATAACTGAACAATAATGAAATCTGATTATTGATTCACTAATCAATTACCATAGGATAACACCAATCAATTTCTAATGAGAGAAAGTGTTGGGCATCGATTTCCAGAACCTAACTTTTGCGAAATCATGAAGCGTGAGCGTATTCCCATAGGGTTATTTTCATGAACCCTTATTAGACATCATCCCATAAGGGTGGCATGCCCCATGACAAACAAACATCAAAACAAACTTATTACTTCAACTCAAACTATATTACGAGGAAATCAAAAACAACATACATCCATAACTGAACTACTTCAATCTATCATTTCATTTCTAAAGTAATGGAGTCTGAGAAACTTTATTTACATATCAAAAGCCACACCATTGGCTTATTACAAAATACAATTAACAAATTTTCAGAAGTTCCCTTAGACTTTTGATCACTTGATCTCATAACAATCACCTGAAGAGGGGACAGAAAAGGGGTGAGCTTGACAGCTCGTGGGTAACAATTTATAACGAAAAATAAGCAAAAATCATTTGCAAAACTCATTGCCATTGTACATTTTCAAAACCATAGTAATTTCGCAATAAATCCTTAAACACTTGCTTCTTAAAATTTTCAATTTATCAAACAATTGATGAGCAAGGATAAATCATGCATGCATCAAACTTGTCAACAGATCATAAGCATATAAGCACATAAGCACATTAGAATGGTTTGAGTAGATCCAAAACAGAACGTACTACACATTTCTTATAAGGGTCCTATGTAGCCGTGAACAAAATGTACTAACGCAATCCTACATAATGGTCGTGCGTAGCAGTGAACTTATGGGAGTCCATGAAGGAGCTCCATGTCACTAGCGGGCAAGCGGGAGAAGTCTTAAATTTGGGTCAACGTGCACGTGACATTTCTTGAGGGATCACCACAAACCCACATAACACATATATCATAACTTGTAAACTTGTGTTGCCCAAAATGACACTTCTTGAAAACTTGAGTTTCATGAGCATACAATATTTCATATGCG
>JANVCQ010000003.1:33555695-33570646 GCA_025531925.1 Erythroxylum plowmanianum
CAAGGGTGCGTTCAACTTGATTTTCCTCGTCTTTTCTGATCGATCACTAGGGTTACCGCTACCTCAAGTATGTTTCATTAACCTTTTCATGTCAACTCTACTTTCAAGTTTACCAACTTTTTTTTTTTCCATAAAAGAAAGTGTCATTCCCATATAATTGCTTCTCAAAAGTCAAGACAATGGACATATAGTGAGACAGTTTTGCGTGTGGCCAGAGCCCAAAATTTTGAATTCTTGACTATGAATAATCCCTTCAAAGCAGACGGTCAGTTCCAAAGGGAAATATGTACGTTACGTGTTATGATGCGTCCTCTCGTATTGAGCCAAAGGTGTTATTTGATATTGTTGTTGCTGACAATCAAATTAATACTAATTCTAGCAATGAAAAATGTAGTTAGTGAAGAGTTGAGATCGCTCTCACGAGAAATTTTAACAGTAAATATTATATGTGTTTAAAACTAAAACAAACAATGGGTGTAGCGAAGTTCTATTCATGTAAATTTAAGAAATTAAAAATGACAAAAATCAAAAATTAACAAAAATAATCAGATCTGAAAAATTAATAAACAAATCATAGTTTCGGGTCACCTACGTTATCAAACTAATATGGATCCTTGATATAAAACTTAACTCATTAACAAATATTCATTGGGTGATGTATTATCTTAAAATTAAATGAATATATAAACATGTATTCTACACATTCTTATTAGTCAACAACTTAGATACAATCTTAAGTTTAATTGATTAGTAGCTTTAAGAACTAAGAAACCAATAAACAAGACCACATCTTCATGAGATACACTTCTCCCATATTCAAGTCATAGATCCCCATCAATAAGGCAACAACTTGATTCTTAAGATCATGAAGATCTTAGATGAATCAAATCTGATTTCAATTCAGATTGATCTGCAAATAATTTTTTTCCTTACACGTGCCCACACGTAGTCAATTATTTTTCTGCTAGCTGGAAATTTGAATTATCTTTACTTTCCTTGTATCTTTTTGATTCAATTTCATCTTTATTATTTTGAAAATAATCTAAGAACAATTAAGAAATAAGTCTAATAATTTTGAATAATAATTTCAACACATTAAAGAGATTTATATCCAAAATTAGCCCGAAAATAACAATTTAACAAATTTCTCCACACCAGACCTTTGCTCGCCCTCAAGCAAATATACCAAATCACTACACTCTATCAATTTGTCCTTCTTAAGATTAAGTGCACATAATTCGCTAAACTTGGGCCAACAAGACTTAGGTTACAACATATGTCATAATCACTTTTCACCGATACAAATAAACAAAGTCAAATTAAGATATTCTTGTTCAAAGGCAAGTATGAAACTAAGGTGAATTCATCTTATAGATTTTTCTCTTTATGCTCAAGTATTTAAGGTTAAAGTGTTTCTCTTAAATCTCCCTCTAACAGATTGCACTACCATAGGCTTGCAAATTCACCAGTTATCATTCATTCAAATTGCATGAACTCATAAATCAGAACGACTTTATTATAGGTTATAACAGGGCTAGGTTCAAAGGTAAAGTAAAAATGACAAAGGGTTAATCACAAGCATTCATATAGTATCAAGTAAAAGGGCACTCAAATTCAAATTCTAAGATAAATACATGAATATATGGGACTACAAATACTCATTACTAACTAATGCTACTATGCTTTATTCTTTATTCTTTTTCTTTTCTTTCTTTTTTTCTTTTTCTTTTTCTCCTTTTTTTTGGATAACGCTAAAAACAAGGGAAAATAATAAAAATAAGGAAAAATAATAGCCACATAAATTAACAAAGACATGAATAAAAGTACATTCATTCAACTTGTGATATGGTAAGGCTAAAGAGGCTTTTGAGTTTCAATGTAAGGTGATTAATTAAAAAAGGGTTAAAGGCTCAAAAGGGTTTTCAAGGAAAAAATGACTCGATGGGTCATTTAAGATAAGGGGTTCAAAACAAAGAAGGCCTTAATCATTTCCATAAACCATGTAGTCAAACAAATTCAATTTGGTTTAGTGCAAGTTCTAAAGGCAAGCCTAGTTAGAGGAGTATCACACAATACAAGAAAATATAATGATATAAAGATGATGTCATTAAGGCTCAAATTTGTTCATAAGTTTAATTCAATAATTCACCTTAATTCTACATATTACCTAATCACTTGAATGTCAATTTTTGACTAAGTTTACAAGATCGATTATTGCAATTAATCAGCATGGTTCACCTTCGACTCACATAGCCCAGTTTAATTTCATGCACACACTCAATCTCATCCAAACTAATATGACAAAGTTTTATAGTTTAACACACAACACAAGCATACAAAGAATAGAAAATAGAATCAAAGAAAGGCAAGACCATATAGTCACACACACGTACTCCATATCTTTCCCCCATAACTAGATCAACATTGTCCTCAATGTTACGACATAAAATTAAAGAAGAAAAAATAGAAAAGAAAAGAGAAAAGAATGCTTCTCTATTTGTTGATGTCTGAAATCATGGAGTTGGTGGCTAAGGAGGTTGGAATCCTTGATGCTCCCAATATGCCATCAAATTAAGCTCTATTCAGTGCACTTGATGTTCTAGTCGACTAAGATGATCGTTCAAAGTCGCTTGGGGAGGTTGGTCACTACGTGGCGTATCTGTTACAACCCGACTTCTTGTAACTAGACGTGGATTGAAAGGAATAGTTGGACCCGGATTAGTGAAAGATACCTTTCCATGGCTTAGGTTCATGATTCTCATCCTATGCAAACATTCTATATCTAAGGTTTTTATAGCACAAGCCACAATCATGTCAATATTGTTAAGGTCTAATAAATCCAAATTGATGACCAAATGAAAATGCTAAAATAAGTGGAATGAAATTCACAACTAAAACGAAACAGATTTAACAAATTAAAAATGAAAAATATCAAAAAATAAAAATAAAATTGAACTTGAAATTTGTCGGGTTTCCCCAAATGTGCTTCTTTAAAGTCGTTAGTTGGACGTATTTGGTGACTTACCTTATTAGAGATAGATTGGGAATACTAACTCTATCTCTTCCACATGCTCGACTGGATAGTTCTCATAGTATAGTCTCAAACGGTATCCATCAGCCTTAAATACTTTGGAAAGTATCTAAACTTTGAATTTTTACCGCGCTTTGAGAAAAGATAGTAGTAATAATAAATGGTCCGAGCTAGTGAGATCGTAATTTCCCTTAAAATAACTTAAGCTTTGAATGATAAAGAAGAACTTTTTTTCTATTGAAAATTGTTTCTAAGAAATCATTTTATCATGAAAAGCTTTACGCTGTGTTTGGTTATTGTCTCTCATATGCAAAGACGGAACGAGACAAAAATGTAGAGACAGAACATAACAAAAATTGAAGACAGTGAGGTGTTTAGTTGTGATGGATAAAACTGATAAAACAGTCATTGTCTCGAGGACAGAAATGTGTTTGGTTGCATAAAAATAGTATCAATAACTAAAATACCCATGCAGCATAATATGATTGGAAATATGTAATTCATTGATTATTTTAAAACGAATGATTTGTATTAGTAAAAAAGTTAACAAATAAAAATAATAACAATAACAATAAGAAATTAATAATAATAATAAATAACAATAATTAATAATTAATAAGTATTATTAATAATAAGATAATTAATTTTGTATAATAATAATAATAGGTACCAAAATAATAATAATAATAACAAGATAATTAATTTGGTATAATAAAATTAATAATATTAATAATAAAAAGAATAATAATAAGTAGGAAATTTATAACAATAATTAATGAAATTAATAAAAATAATTAATATTAATAATAATAATAACAACAACAACAACAATAACAACAACAACAATAATAATAATAATGATGAAGATGATGATGATGATGATGATGATGATGACGATAATAACAACAACATCAGCATCATCATCATCATCATCAACAACAACAACAACAACAATAATAATAAAGTTAAAAAGTTATAATAATAACAAATAATAATAACAACAACAACAATAACAACAAGAATAATAATAATAATAATGATGATGGTGATGATGATGATGATGATGATGATGATGATGATGATGATGATGATGATGATGATGATTATGATGAGTTCAATAATATAATTAAGAATAAAAATTGCTTATGTGGGGGGAGGGGTATTTCTAGACGTTGCTTATATGTTTTGTTTCGGAGACGGGGACAAGAAATCTTGTACCACAGTTTTGGAATGAACAAAAAATGTCTGTCCCTGTGATTTAGAGACAGAACAAAAATCAGTTGGAACAACAACCAAACACTGTAAGGCACAGGATTTTTTTGTTTTGTTATTTGTCTCCACCAACGAAGACAGCAACCAAACACTGAATTAGTTTTTCCTTATAAATTTTTGCATTTTCCTTATAAATTTTTGCATTTTCATACACTTCATTATTGATCTCTTCTAACTCTTGTAATTGTAACCTCCTATTGTTACTAGCCTCTATCTGATCTATATTCAGCTGCTTCATAACCTAGTAAGCTCTATGTTCTATTTCCACAAGTAAATGACAAGGCTTACCAAAAACTAACTTATATGGTGACATACCTATTGGAGTTTTGTAAGTAGTCTGATAAGCCCATAAAGCATCATCTAATCATAAGCTCCAGTATTTTCTAGTCAGGTTCACCACTTTTTTTAGTATGGATTTAATCTCCCTGTTGGACACTTCAGCTTGTCCACTTGTCAGTGGATGATAGGCTATAGAAACCCGATGTGTGACACCACATCTCTTCATCAAAGCCTAAAAATCTTGTTGCAAAATTAGTTTCCTCGATCGATAATGATAGTTTGAGGCATTCCAAATCTAACCAAAATGTTAGATTTAACAAAATCTATAACAGTTTTAGCATCGTTAGACAAAGAAGCCTTAGCTTCAACCCATTTCAAAATGTAATCCACAGCAAGCAAAATATAATTCTTACCAAAAGAAGAAGAAAAAGGACCTATAAAGTCTATTCACTAGACATCAAAAATCTCATATACCAAGATGTTAGTAAGTGGCATTTGATCTCTTGATCCCAAGCTACCTGTTCTTTGACAACGATCACAAGACTTGCAAAACATGTAGGAATCATAAAATGGTTTAGGCCAAAATAATCCAAATTAAAGAATTTTTCGAGCTGTTCTTTTGGGAACAAAGTGTACCCCACACTTAGATGAATGACAAAATTTTAATATGGAAGGAAGTTCATCATCTATAACACATCTTCTAACAATTTGACCAGTGCACAATTTTCAAAGATAAGGTTCATCCTAAATGTAATATTTAACCTCTCATTTAATTTTATCTTTTTCAGCTCTAGATAAACCACAACGTAAAGACTTAGTCACCAAAAAGTTTATTATGTCAACATATCATGGAATTACCTATTGAGTTGTGAATAGACTTTCATCTGAAAATTTGTCTGGAAGAACATTAAATGCATTGTTGGAATGATTCTGCTTAGATGATCGGTCACCAAATTTTCAGCTCCTTTCTTGTCGTGTATTTCCAAATCGAATTCTTAGAGAAGTAAGATCCATCGAATCAATCTTGAATTTGCTTCTTTCTTAGTCACAAAATATTTTAGAGCTGCATAGTCTGAATAAATGATCACCTTCATACCCAATAAGTAGGACCAAAACTTCTTCAACCCAAAAACTACAGTCAAAAACTCTTTCTCCATCGTGTAATAATTATTTTAATCATTGTTAAGTGTCATGGAATCATAGTAAATGACATGAGATATCTTGTCCACTTTTTAGCCCATCACTACTCCAATTACATAATCCGAAGCATTGCACATTAGCTTAAATGGAATGTCCCATTTTGGTGGTTGAATAATCGGAGCTATAATAAGTCATTCCTTGAGTTCATCAAATGCAATCTTGCATGGCTCATCAAAATCAAACTTCACATCTTTTTGGAGTAGTCTAAACGTGGGTTATGCAATCTTTGAAAAATCATTGATAACTCGCCGATAGAATCCTACATGACCAAGGAAAGAGTAAACTTCCTGCACAGTCACAGGGTAAGATAAAGATCAAATAATATATATCTTAGCCTTATTGACTTCAATTCCCTTAGAAGAGACTGTATAACCCAAAATTGTGCCTTGATCAACCATAAAATGACACTTGTCATAATTCAAAACAAAATAGTCTCAATGTAGCATCCAAACACTTTTTCAAGGTTGATAATGCATGTTTCGAAAGACTCTTCATAAAATATGAAATCATCTATAAAAACTTCCATACAATTCTCCACAAGGTTAGAGAAAATACTTAACATACATCTTTGAAATGTCGCTGGTGCATTACACAACCCAAATGACATTCTTCTAGAAGCAAAGATGCCAAATGGACATGTGAAGGTTGTTTTCTCTTGGTCTTTAGGTGCAACCAAAATCTCGTGATATCATGAATAACCATCTAAACAACAATAGTAAGATTTACCTACAAGTCTTTCAAGTATTTCATCAATAAATGAAAGTGAAAAATGATTTTTTCTAGTAATCAAATTAGCTTCCTATAATCTATGTAAACTCTTCACCCATTTTGAACACGAGTGGGTATTAACTCATCATCACTATTTTTCTATCACAGTTACCCTAGTTTTCTTCGAAACTACCTAAACTAGGCTTACCTAGCTGCTATTCAAAATTAGATAAATGATTCCAGCGTCAAGAAACTTCAAGATTTCCTTTTTCACTACTTGCATCATGGGTGGATTTAAATGACATTGGGATTGCCTTACCTATTTGACTTCATCTTCCATCAATATTCGTTGCATACAAATAGTGGGACTAATACCCTTTAAATCTACCACTGTCCAACCAAAAGCCTCCTTATGCTCCCTTAGCATTTGAATCAATTTATTTTCTGGAAAAAGAGTAAGGTTATTAGAAATTATGACAGGTAATTTATCTTGCTCACCCAAAAAGATGTATTTCAAATGGCTAGGCAAACTCGTCAACTCCAAAGTTGGTTGCTAGATCAAAGATGGTAGGAGCTTGGAGTTATTGCGTGACACAAATTTCCATTCGAATGTTGGCGGCTCTTGATACTGGAAAGCATTATTCAAAGAAGAGTCTCTTCATTTCAACCCATGTTTACACATTTTCACCAGGTAAATAGTACAACCAATCTTGAGCATCATCTTTGAGAGAAAATGGGCAGGCTCTTATTTTGATTTGCTCTTCCGTCACATTTTTTAGCTTTATACCCATATAAACCATGTCAAACTCCTTCAAATGTTTGTAAGGATCCTCTCCTGATAGACCTTTGAAAATCGGTAGTAAATGGATTAGGCCATATTTTAATTCATAAGTGTTGTTGTCCCCTAAATTTGGAAAGTTGATGCAGTGGGACTGTTAAGAATTCGAGCACGGCTAGTTCACGAAGAGTGCGATTCGTAGGCATCCTTTCCATTTTCTGACTTGTCGTTGTTGTTTTGTTAGTTTTCGTTACCCCTTGGTTGTCTTCTTAATCTCTGAATCAAATAGAAGTTAAGTTGTCTTGTTTACTCGTGTAACATACATATACTGTCAAGAAATTTCCAGTAACGATGCCAAATTTTGGTACTGTTGTCGATTGCAACCAAATTAATACTAACTCTAGAAATGAAAAATGTAATTAGTGAAGAGTTTAGATCATTCTCACAATGAATTTTAACGGTAAAGATTATACAAGTTTAAAACTAAAATAATTTGGGTGGGAGTTCAACTCACGTAAATTTAAGAAATTAAAAATGACAGAAATCAAAAATTAAAAAATAATCAAATCTAAAAATTCAGGAAATAAACCTTAGTTTCGGGTTACCTATGTTATCAAACTAATATGGATCGTTGATATAAAACTTAGTCTATTAACAAACATTCATTGGGTGATGTATTATCTTAAGATTAAATGAATAGAAACATGTATTCTAAATATTCTTATTAGTCAACAACTTAGATGTAATCTTAAGTTTAATTGATTAATAACTTTAAGAACTAAGAAACCAATGAATAAGACAACATATATTCGACATGCATTTAATGAAGTTAAACATCTTCTTAGAATTTCCAAATTCTATTAATAAACATTCATTGGGTGATGTATTCTCTTAAGATTAAAGGAATATAAACATATATTCTAAACATTCTTATTAGTCAACAATTTAGATGTGATCTTAAGTTTAATTGATTAATAACTTTAAGAACTAAGAAACTAATGAATAAAACAACACATGTTCGATATGCATTTAATGAACTTAAGCATCTTCGTAGAATTTCCAAACCCTAACGTAAAGATGTTAATCCTAATTGCTACTTTGGATTAGCAAAACTGAACGTCAAATCCTACTAATCTTGCTATAAATTAAACAAATTAACTCCTAGTTGCGTACCATAAAAATCAATCAATTCAATTATGAAAAGCAATTCAGAAGACACTTAATATTCATCAATGAAATAAACTTTATTTAGAAATCTTACACATATTAGATGATAACGTAATTCCCTTTAATCAAAGAAGAAATATTTAGCTACTCATAATAAAAGTAAAAATCAATGGAATAATAGCAAAATACAAAGTCTCCATTCCTGGCCTTTTTCAAAAAAGATATAAAAAATCCTCCAAAAACCAGAAACGTAAAAATTGACAATCCTCATGTGAATAGTGAATGTTTTTTTTTAATGATTTTCAATCTCCTCCCTCTTCCCTCCTGTTGTAATCTTCAGTAGATACACTCCTCCCATATTTATATCGCAGATCCCCATCGGTAAGGTAACAACGTGATTATCAAGATTATGAAGATCTTAGGTAGATCAAATATAATTTCAAATCAGATTCTACATATAATTTTTTTCTTGCATGTGCTCATGCTTAGTCAATTATTTTTTTGCCAGTTGGGAATTCGAATTGTCTTTATTTTCCTTGTTTCTTTTTTATTCAATATCATCTTTCATATGTTAAAAATTATATGCGAATAATTAATAAATAAATCTATTAATTTTGAATAATAATTTCAACATATTAAAGAGATTTATATCCAAAATTAACACAAAAATGACAATTTAACATTATCCAAAATCACCAGAACAAATTATGTAGATATTATAAAGAAGCTAAATATGAGTAATTATTTTAATGACTTTTATATCAATCAAAAAATAATTATAAAATTGACGGTTCTATATTGATTTCTGAATTTTTTTTCCGCCTATCGTTTCAAGTCTTCACCTAATTCATTTATTTATTTTTTCTGTACTACATGGTAATAAATTGTTCATGTGTACACTTATTTGAATACATTAAACTAAAGAGGCCATGAATCCCACACATGCTAATATGCTCAATGTCATTGTGTGTCAAAATATATATGAAACCAGCTTGGTCAACTTTATACATTATTTTTCTTAGCTAAATTCAGCTAATGTTGGTCCAACAAATTTCAGTTATTTCTCCTAAAATTTTAGGCCATGTAATGAGATAGACCGGTAGGCTGACCCGTGAAATTAAAGCAGCGCCATACATATTCGCGTCAGAAAGGACAAATTAGTTTTTGATAATTATATCATTATATTAAGCATGAATTGGTATAATAAAAATTATTTTTATTTATAGATGCTTTTGCGTTTGCCGGCTTGGGTGGGGCTACATTCAGACGCAAATTTCACTCGTTGAGCTGGGGACAGCATCAGGCGCAAAGTTCATTCGCTAGGCAGGGGTCAACTTACAGGTGCTGATGCTTTAGGCTATGTCTCTTTAAAGATGCTGATTTACGTGCAAACAAGAAAAGACTTAGGTTGCCACGTTCCATTTTTTCATAATATTAAGTATACGTGATTGTATTAGATATGTGTTCCACATGATATATGCATCTGATATATTTTGATATCGAAAGCTTTACATGACAGAATGATGAATTTTTATTATCTTTGGATCAGATGTTTTATTTTTAAACTTAATTGACTGATACGGTAGCGTGGCTTAATAGAGCTTTTAAACTTTTTTAAACTAGAGTCAAAATTGCAATTAATGTTTGTCCAAAGGGAAAATTGTTAGACATTTTTTAATCCTTAGGGACAATTTTGTCTTTTTATCATGAAGTTGGACAACATTAATTGCATTTTTTAGTTTTTAGATGAATTATTAGTTAAATTGCGTAATTTGATTCAGATAAAATAATAAAGTGACCCAATAAATGATCTAAATTAATAGGTCAAAGTTTGTGTAGAAAATTGATCACTTTTAGTGTAGACCTAGTCCATATCAGTCTTGTGATAAGAAAGCTCGATATAGAAACTATATAAAGATTAAAATTTCCTGTAGTTGCTTGTATCAATTGTAAGCATAAGGAATCCCTGACTTATTAGGGGAGCTTACGTATTGAGAAAACTGTAGAAAGGCTTAAACCATATGTTATAAAACATTTTTCCTAAAGGTTCTAGGAGATTCGGAGACGTTTGAAGCTCATAATTAACATCGGAATCAAAAATAGAACCAAAATTAAGAATTCCACATTACCTTGGTTCTTAATCCTTTCATGTTGATCCTGAGTATGTAATAAGGTGTATACTACGTGTTACAACTAATGCCCACTTCTTTAGTGTTAGTCCTTGGTTAATAATTGATGGAATGACGAAAACAAAATCATATTATTAGCTCAAATTACAGGGTAAATTGCATGTCACAAATGTGGTTCGTGCATCCTTAACTCTACAAGGCGTCGTATTCTCACATCATCTGAAACTAACACTTACAATTTTGACATTTGGGAAGCAAACTATTGCTGTTTTCGTTCTCCAAACGACCAATGGTAGTGTCCATTTATCTCACTTAACTCTCTGAGTTTATAATACTTGACTGGCTTTTAAGCTTAAATTTTTGTGCATCTTGCTAAAATTTCAAAGTGTTAATAGCCAAAATTTAACTATTTCTTCAAGAGACATACTTGAATAAGATGTTTGCACGTGTTGTGGCTGCCTTAGAGGACAAAGCTAGCCCTGGGCAAGGCAAGCAGGTCGGCTCAATTTTATGAAGAATAAAAATTGCAACTAAAAGGGCCCATTTATTTTATTTTGTTCCTTATAAAAATCTTGATTTTCATAAAGAGCAACAAAAGGGTTTCTATTTTATCTATTTTGTTATTTATAAAAGCCCACTTTTAATTATTATAAAACAGAAAAGATAGGAGTTTTTTTAATTGCCAGGCCTATAAAACATCAGGACCAGCCCTGTTAGAGGATGGGTGGCTTGTATTGTTGAAACTAAGTCGCAGGTTAATTTAATGGTGCATGACCATATTGAAATTCATATCGTCTCTCCAAACTGGATTGTTTATGTTAGAATATGGATAATATTGACGTTGAAGTTGTCCTGGGAAATCTCCTGTTGCATTTTCTTGTTTCTATCAAATCGTCTTGTAATGTTGGACACATATTAGTGAGGAATCTTACTATTGAACATATTTTGCAAGCTTTTGCAATTTGCATTTTTACTATAGCCATTTGATGAACAGTGCAGTAAGATAATCCAAACATTTGTGAAGAGAAGAAATGTTTACTTCGTTAACTCGTCGCGTCATTTGGTCTATTCTCGCATTAAACTGCTAGGAATTGGATGTCATATTAGTGATCAATTTGCACGCCTTACTTGGTTTTTTGTCAACAAGTGCTCCTCCATTAGCAACATCGATAATACTCCTTTTGGTAGAAGTCTTCTATAAAAAATACTCAATCGAGAGTTGTTCGCTAATTTGGTGGTGCAAATAACTGGCGCACAGGTTTTTGAAATGCTCTAATTACTTGTACAATGACTTTTAAATTATTGTCAAATGTCATAAATCTCCTTTTGAATGCTTGTGACGCTTGAAGTTGAAAAGAAATTTTCCAGAAATTGCTTGTTAATTTCATCCTATGTAGTAATATCAGCTATAAGTAAGTGATATAACCAATTTTGGGCATTATCTTTCAAAGAGAATAGGAAAGCCCTCAATTTAATTTGATCTTTTGTAACGTCTCTAGGCTTGATTCCTGTATATATGACATGTAACTCTTTAAGATGCTTATATGGATCCTCACTTGTAGTACCAAAAAAAGTTGGCAATAAATAAATTAAACTAGATTTTAATTCAAAAATAGCATTTGCATCAAAATTAGAAGAAGTTATGCAATGAGGTTACTGGTTCAAATCTAGTCTAATGAGTTCTCTTAGCGTTTAGTTGTTTGCCATGGTTTTTTGTTGATTTGTCAATTGTAGCGTTACATAGTTTTTGAATCTTTATTTCTTTTCTTAGCTTTGTCGTAACCTTTTTGATCTCCGAATTATATTGTAAATCAACTTGCTTCAAAGATCTCATAGTGAACATATAAACTTAGAACTCCTTGATAACTATGCTAACTCAAGGTTTATTATTAATGATTTTGATGATAACTTTATAATATTTGAAAATTTAAATTGGTTTTATTTTCTTGTATAGGCAACAATATAATTGTTAAAAGGAAATGATATCATAGGATAAATGCTTTCTTTCTTACAAGAACCTTCTTAATGAACTTATGTTATTCGAAATAATTCCACAATATCTGGAAGGATCTTACTATAATCACATAATTTGAACAATTAGCTCTAATATTTTGTCAAAACTTTTCTCTTAACATCTAAATATTTGAAGATTCCAGCGGAGATAATATCAAAGATTCGTTAGATACAAAGTCAACTCATAATAGAAATGAAGTAAAGGTCAGTTGAAGAAAATGCCTACTTAAGAAAGAGTCACTACACTAGTGAATCAATTAGATTTTTGAAATACTTCAGCAATATCAATATCCTTGAAAGTCATATCAATTTTAAATACCTTGTGCCCCAAAAAGTAAAATCACACTATTTGAGAAAGATTGTTATTCCTTGAAAGCTTACATTGAGCAAACTTTATATTAATTTTGTTGAGAGCTTGTAGAGGATTATGAAATACTACGAGTGTGGAAGGTTGAAGAACTTTGAAAAATATGTAATTGTGAGCTTGGAGAGTCTAGTCAAAATTTACTACTTGGAGTTTTTATATGTTTAGACATTTGGAGACTAAACATATACTTCATTATGTTAATGGGCATTTTATATTGATTTTATATACATTATTTATTAAATTATTATCCATTTAATATTTAAATTACACTAATTAAGAGTTGTTTATTTTAATTTTAGGTACATATTGGATTTGAAACATCTAATACCATAAATTAAGAAAAAGCATTTAAAGAAAACAAAAGAGAGGCTGGCGAAAATCAAAGAAGATAGCTGTTGGCTAGAGGCTACAAAAAGATTTGTGTGCTGTGTATGAGGCGTGGAGAAAACAGAAGAAAGAAAAAGAACACAAATGGGCTACGTTGGTACAAAAGAGGTGGCGCAAGTAGTGAACCAAGGTACATAATTTGTCACATCAAGACATTTGACAAAAGAAGGCAGCTAGTGTGATTTAGAAGGGCTGAAACATAAACACAAAAGAAAATGAGGTTGGCGGAAAAGGATTAAAAAAATGCAAGAGCTAGGCGTAAATGTGCGTGAAAGGTGAACCAAAGAAAATACTAAAAGACAACCAATACATTGAGATAAAGAGAAGTTGGCGACGCAGCTGGTGGAGACTCACAACGTGGAGAGCTGAAACAAAGAGCAGCAAGTGGCGTGAATAGAGGGAGAGATGTGGACATTCCATTGGGATAAATTAAATACGTTAGTATCAGGAGAAAAAAAGGAGGGGGGATTATGCGTGAGAAGCTGGAGAGTAAAAGGAGAATACATAAGTAGCTTGTGAAAATAAAAGAAAAGACACATTGAGTGGGTGGAGAAGAAATCGATGCAGCATGGTGGAGATTAAAATACATTAGTCGGTGAAAATTTAAAGAGGAACGTTGACACTTAGTTGTGTGAGAAGAAAGAAGCAGCTGGTGGTGGCATGAGAATATTGTGACAGCTGGTGGCTTAGGAAATATATATGTTGCAGCTGTGTGTGAGGATAAAAAAAGAGAGGTTGAACTAGTGAGTGGAAGAAGAGGAAGAACGTTACACCAAAAGGAGACACTCAACTCACACACGTTGCAGTTGGTGGTTTGAGGAGAAATGGAGCAACTACGTTGAAAGTTTTGGAGACCTTAGCTATTGGAGAATCACTCACCCTACATTCACCACTCTTATACACTCTTTATCCTCACATTGACAGCTGGTTGGGTGGAGAATAAAATAAAAACATGAAGCAGTTGATGGAGGGGAGCACGTTGCAGTTGTGGGAAAGAGACACACTCCATTAATTTACATCACAACATTACACACCACTCAAGACTCTCCTTCCACACACGATTTAGCCTTCATTGACTGTCAAGCACGCTATAGCCCTAGTTAAAACATATACTACTGTACTCATTGATTCACTCATTCACCGCAACACATGAAGCAGCACCTGGTGGCTGAAGCAACAAACGAAGACATGTTGAAGAAGCTACGCTAAAGCTAGTGGAAGGATCTAGTGACAGCAGCCATGTTGAAGCAAGAGGGGGGCGTGAGTGTTGAAGGAAGCTGTGACAAGATGGCAAGCAACGAAAGCAACAGCTGGAGGTAAGGAAGGACATAGCTGTTGATGATTGGGAAATTTAAAAGGAGCTGCGTGGAGACAAAATTAAGTATGAGGTGGCAAGCAACGAAAAAAGTGAGCTGGTGAAGATTAATTGTGTCGAAGATAGTGGCGCAAGAAAATACAGCTGCAGAAAAAGAGGTGTTTTTAATTTGTTATTTTATTCCTTATTTATTTTAATTGTGTGGATTTAATCAACTCAAACATATATTATGACCATGATTTATGTTACATTGATGAATATGTGTGAGTAAGTTTTTCTTTTTGGTTAAGGTTAAGATTGATATT
>JANVCQ010000003.1:33609549-33624690 GCA_025531925.1 Erythroxylum plowmanianum
ATTTACCAAAATTATTTTAAATAAATTAATTTTCGGTAAAATTATATTTAATAAATACTTTACAATCCGCGACGTCTGTTGAATCAGACGTCGCAGAATATCTATTTTCTGCGACGTCTACCAAACATCGTTAAAACACAAACAATCCCTGACGTTATCTCCAAACGTCGCAAAATATACACCTCTTTCCTGACGTCTGTATGAACGTCGCAGAATAGCTAAGCATTCTACGACGTCTTCTATCAGACGTCGCAGAAACCTATTACCTACACCACTATCTACGACGTCTATTGTGACGTTTTAATAGACGTCGTAAAAGGTTTTCTGCGACGTCTTATTGGCTTCTACGATGTTTAAAAGACGACGCCAAATGTCTCTTTTTGTTGTAGTGATCGCTAAAATTCGTTAGCACAGTTGACAGTAAAATTTCCTCCTCTTTTAATGACGAACTTTTTCATTCATTGCTAATTTACTATAGAATTGTTTTCCATCGCTATTAATACGGAATTTTTTCCGCAGGTAATTTTCCATCAATATTTTGTAATTTTCTTGTAGTGTTAAGTGATAGATAAGTTAATTTGTCAAAGATTAAAGTAAAATATGAAAGATCAGATTGAATATAAAGAAAAAGTGGTCCAAAGACTTCAGTAAGTAAAAAACGAAAGTTTTAAGATAATTTAAGTCCAATAAATTAAGATGAAGAACGAATTTGGTTATTTTATGATTAATAAATTATTAAAATTTTTCTTACAACTTATATTCATCATATCAATAAAGAATCAATCATTATATAATTATTATTTTGTATAGTAGATATACTTTGTCATTTGATGGACTGAGATGGCCTTCTGTTGAAATTACTTTTGTAGAAAACCCACGTCATTATATGCTAATTGAAAATTGACGTGTAATTTAGGGGTGTGGACATTAAGTGATTATCGGGGCCAGAAGAAGCTAGAGAAACAGCTAATTATTTACAGTTCCCGAAGCTCTCTTGCATTTTGACATCACTTTCTTAATTAACCTTTTGCCTCCTCCAGATAACATAGGGCGCATGGTCAAGTGGAACCTATTAAAATATCAAAAACAAATCCAAGAAGAGAAATATCCGTTGCAACCCAACTGACATTATGGAAGATGTATGAACATATCGATTTGCCAAGGAATTACGTATCTCCGTTTATGTTGACAATTGAGAAGATTTGATTTCTTCTACCGGCATGTTAATAAAATATCAACAATCCAAAGCTAAAATTCTTGCACGCTCACGTCACCATCCACTGCTGGCTCCTATAAATAGGAAACCCCACACCCCAAATCCTTCACAACCAGCAAACATCAATCATCAGCAACCTGAAGAGATAGAAGATGAAATCTCTTCCAAGTCATTCAATACTCCCGTTTTTAGTTGCTTTTCATGCATTCTTGTTCCCTTCAATAATCTCTTCAGCTCACACTCACTACAATTTCTTTCGATGCCTACTGGAGAATTCCGATAATCCCACCTCCATTTCCAAGCTCGTTTACACTCCCCAAAGCCCCTCTTACTCATCCGTCTTGGAGTACACCTTGCAAGACCTGAGGTTTAATACAAGTTCCACTCCCAAACCTCTTGTCATTATCACACCGACAGAGGTCTCCCACATTCAGGCCGTTGTTCTTTGTTCCCGTAAACTTGGATTGCAGCTTAGAATTCGAAGCGGTGGGCATGACTATGAGGGTCTTTCCTATGTTTCTGCTCTCCCATTCATGATACTTGACATGATTAACATGACAAATATTGATGTGGACGAAGAAAATAACAGTGCATGGGTGCAAGCTGGTGCAACTCTTGGATCCTTCTACCACAAACTTGTCAAAACAAACCCACGTCTTGCCTTTCCTACCGGAGTTTGCGCAAGTGTTGGAATTGGCGGACACCTCAGTGGTGGAGGCTACGGCACTTTAGTTCGGAAGTATGGCGTTGGTGCTGATCACATAATTGATGCACACTTGGTTGATGTTAATGGAAGACTCCTGGACAGAGCCTCGATGGGAGAAGATGTGTTTTGGGCCATCAGAGGTGGCGGAGGAAACACTTATGGTGTGGTGGTGGCTTGGAAGGTGAGCATGGTTTCAGTGCCTCCTCAAGTGACTGTGTTCAAGGTCCAAAGGTCCTTGGAACAAAACGCAACCAAACTTGTCTATAAGTGGCAGACCGTAGCAAATCAACTTCCTGAAGATCTTTACATATTAGGTGTGATGGGCAAAACTAATTCTAGTCAAGTGGGAAGCACATCTGTAAACATTACCTTCTTTGGAAACTTTCTCGGCAGCCTAGAAAACCTTCTTCCAATAATGCAAGAGAGATTTCCTGAGATGGGTTTGGTTAGAGAAGATTGTTCAGAAATGACATGGGCCGAGTCTAACCTCTTCTTCACCGATTTTCCACCAAATTCATCATTGGATCTTTTACTCACTCGTACCCTACTTAAAGGAAGAACAAAGACAAAGTCAGACTTTGTCAAGGAACCCATACCTGAAGCTGCACTAGAGAATCTGTGGCAAAGGTTCTACGAAGTGGAGTCAGGATTTCTGTATTTGGCACCTTTTGGAGGAAGAATGAATCAAGTTCCAGAGTCCAGTATCCCATACTCACACAGAGCTGGAATTTTGTATCAAGTGGGCTACTTCACACATTGGGATGAGGATAATGATGATGTAGCTCAAAGACATGTCAACTGGATCAGAAGTCTTTATCGTTACATGACACCATATGTTTCAAAGAATCCTCGATCAGCCTACATAAACTACCGTGATCTTGACATTGGAGTAAATGACCTCACTGGTAACACAAGTTATGCCAAAGCAAGTATTTGGGGCAAAAAATACTTCGGTGATAATTTCGACAGGCTGGTCAAGGTCAAAACTGCAATTGACCCCTCCAATTTCTTAAGAAATGAACAAAGTATTCCTATTCTTCTCTAGGAGACAGATACCCAAATGAAGATTACGGTTGCTGTTAATGAAGGTCGTCCAATTGACCTTTTTTATATTTATTTCTAAGAGTTGACCAAGTTACATCGTAATAAATGCTATCAAACATATTAAAATATTTGTTTGATATAATTAAAGAAGTTTTTCTTTTTGTTATAAATGGTTAAGCTAAGATTTTCTCAACGCATTTATATTAAAAATTTGAAAGACATATACAGAAGATAAGATCTCTATAACAGCATGATATGTTGGACTATGACTTCTGATATCTACTAATTCAATATGCAAGTATATAAAGTTAATAGTAGATAGTTAAATAAGATTGAAAATATTTTAGAGTCTCAACTGCACATAAATGAGAAAATAGTAATAAATACTATTAATCTTAATTAAATAAGAAAATTTAATTAAATAAATTTAATTTATGAGAATTAAACCAATAAACTAAATAAAACAAAGCATATAAATTGATAAATCACATTATAAATATTCAATTATTATATAAAATTGATTATTTAGGTTGAAATAATATTTAATCCAATATATTTATACTCTATGTAGATGCACAATTTAACCTAACAAACTCTTTAAGTATAGTTCATTCTTTTTATAATAAATAACTAAGCGAAGACTTTCTGAATGCATTTATATTAAAAACCTCAAATAAATATACGAAAGATTAGGTCTATGTGAGACCCTAAAATTTTAGGCCTTGACTTTATTTCATCATTTGAATGATTGCATGATTAATGTTATAGATTTATTTTGTTATGAAGTTATGCATTATGATGGTTTATGAACTTTAGAATAGATGCAATCCTTATAATTGGTTTTGTACTTGAATTGTTATACTTTAAACAATTAATTGAAGTTCTAAGTGTTTTGATTAATGGTTTACCTTCTATCTCTTTCAAAAGTGATAGAGGGATAAGACAAGGGAATCCATTACCCCCTATATTTTCACCCTAGCTATTGAGGGACTTTCCCGACTAATTTCTAAACTTGTTGAGAGCAACGAAAGATTTGTTTATCATTACAAATGCAAGAATATTCAGTTATCTCACTTGATCTATGTTAACGACCTTATGATGTTCTGTGGTATAGATTCTCACTCTATCAACATGTTGAGACACATATTGCACATATTTGCAAGTTGGTCTGGCTGACGATGAATATGGACAAGAGCAGCTTATACATTGATAAAGCAGATACACACAAAGGGAGGGTGAATTATGTGTGACAAAAAAATCAAGGTACTTTCAATTTGATAAGAAGATACACACAAAAGGAGGGTGAATTATGTGTAACAAAAAAATTAAGGTACTTTCAATTTGATAAGATCCTGCTAAACAAAATAAGTCTATAGAAAGGTCCTATCAACATTCGAAAGGATCCCATTAACGTTGAAAACTATAGGAGCCTATTAATTATTTAAAAAAAGAAAGTAGCCTGTTAATCGAAAAGAACCTGTTAACACTCAAATCAAAAGGAGGCTATTAATCGAAAGGAGCTTGTTAACGCTCAAAATGAAAGGAGCCTGTTAATCATTTAAAAATGAAAGTAATCTCTTGCGATATTAAAACAAAAGGAGCCTATTAAAAACTGAAGGAGCCTCTTGTAAGTTAAAAACATAAACACTATAATATGGAAATTTAAAAGTTAAGAGAGAGAGTGACATAGCCGATTTATACTGGATCGGTTTATAACAAAACATACGTCTAGTTCCCAAGTATTTAACTTGAGTATTTCACTATAAAATCCATGTAGTAAATTTTCACGAGCCTCTCCAACATCACAAGTACATATTTTTTAAGGTTATTCGACCTTCCACACTCATAGTGTTTAATAAACCTTCCACACTCGTAGTGTTTAACAAACCTATACAAGCTCTCAAGCAAAAATGTGTGAAGGGTTTTAATAGTCTCTTTTAATAGAGTGATGTCACTTTCCAAGGCACATGGAGTTTGATATAGATATGACTTTCAAGAATATTGATGTTGCTAAAGTATTTCGCAAATCTATGTATCTTTTTTGCAAATGCAGTGGCTCTTCCTTAAGTAAACATTTTCTTCAACTAGTCGTTGCTTCATTTTAATTTTGAGTTGACTTTATATCTAATGAATCTTCGATATCATCTCTGCTGGAATCTTCCAATATTCAAACATTAAGAGAAAAGCTTTGTTAAAAATTCTAGAGCTAATTGTTTAAAAATAGTAAGATCCTTGCAAACGTTGTCGAATTATTTCTAGTAAGGTAAGTTTGGAAGAATTTATCCTATATCATTTCCTTTTGAGAATCATATCGTTACCTATACAAGGAAAGAAATGTAATTTGAATTTTGAAATATTGTACAATTATTATCAAAATCATTGATAATAAACCTTGAGCTAACAATCTTCCATTTTTGATGATGACAAGCAATAATAGATATATTTTCAAAATTTAAATAATGAGGATTTCGAAATATACCTATAAACTTTATATGTTCTTACTCACAATCATGATTAACAGGAGACTTTCTTATAATAGGAACCTATCGTTATGATACATTTAAACTTCAAAAATATAGTTCAATAATATTTCAACAATTAGCAGAGAATAAGGCAAATATATCATTAAAAAATAATATCATCAAAAGAAAATATATCATTAACTCTCCCCCTTTGTTATTATTAAAAAGTATAGGGGAAATAACTAAGAGGAGCCTTCTAAACTAAAAGGAGCCTTCTAAACTAAGAGGGTCCTTCTAAATTAATAGGAGCCTTCCATAAAAGAACAGATCAGGAGTTTGCTAATATTTGCAAAGAGAAGTAGTATAGAATCTTTATACAGAGTTAATATCAGATAGTCTACACATAACAAGCTCTTTCCTTAACACACAAAATCTATCTTCAGATAGTGGCTTAGTAAAGATATTAGCTACTTGATTTTCAATTTTAACATGCAAAAAATCAATGGTTCCTTTTAAAACATGATCTTTAAGAAATTGATGTTTGATTTCTATTCTTAGTCCTAAAATGTTGCACAGGATTTTTAGAGAGACTTGTTCCACTTATATTATCACATAGCATAGGAATACGATCAAAGTTTAGAGAAAAATACCAACATTGATGTTTCATCTATAAGATTTTAGCACAACAGCTAATAGCTACTATATATTCCGCTTCAGTTGTCAAAAGTGCTATGTAATTTTGTTTCTTACAAGACCAAGAAATTGGATATCCTCTAAGAAATTGGCAGTGACCACTTTTTCCTATCAACTTTGTCACCTGCATAATCTGCATCACAAAATCAAACTATGTTAAAATAATCAATTTTTGGATACCATAATCCAAAGTCCATAGTTCCACGAAGATAGCGAAAGATCCTCTTGACTGTTTGAAGATGGTTTTCTTTTCGATTTTATTGAAAGTGTGTGCAAAGACACACACTAAGCGTAATTAGTGATCCAATCATTCCTCTCACTATGGCAAAAAATGCTTTAGGCAATAGACAAAAGTGTAGCAACAAGTATAATTATCATTGTCTTTTTAATAAAGCAACAGAATTCATATCATTACAAGAAGTGGCGCTACAATAAGTATAAGGCAACATAATTTTTTGATTAGGCAACAAAATAAAAAATGTTGCTTTAAGATCTAACTAAGGCAATACATTAGTTTCAAACTATGACAACAATGTTAAATAGATATTGCAACACTTTTAAGTCTTTATAAGGAAATAAAGTGAAATTTTTTAATGCAAAAATTTGTAACAATGAAAGCAACAATATATTCTTTTGTTACCAATATTATTTAAGGTAAAATCAAACTCTTGTCATTACGTAAACAATATCCATATATACATTAAAAGAAATATACAAACATTAATGTACATCTTAATTATGTATGTACTATTAAATGGAAACAATAAAAAAATTTCGTTTATATATAATATATAGTTCATGAGGACTTGTAAAATTCAACCTTTTAACATATTCAAAATATAAAAGCAAAAAATCTCTAGCAAAAATATTCATTTACAATATCATCCTCCATTCCATATGGAATATAAATAATCCAAATACTAAACAAAACCTATATGTATGGGCACTCTAAAATTCTTCACAGAATACCTCCTTATCCACTCCTAATCAACACCATCCTGAAAAAAAAGAAGTATATTAGAATTGTAACACTAAGATGCAAGAAAACTTGGTTTCTTTCAACCTTGTCAACCACGATGTAAAACTATGCCACAAATAGAGTTTATTATAGTAGAACCAAGTTATCCAAGAACTAGATCTATTGAGATAGTATAATGAGCTAAACACCTCACTTGCCATAATTTTACCCAATTTATGGTTGTTGTGTCAAGTGTACTTATTCTCACAAACTTCAGAATTAACTCCATCGTATTTTCTTCACTCCACTTTCCTCAAGTCAAAACACACATCGCAATGAAAAGCTATATAATTTTCAATTGCTGATTTCTCAACTTAATAATATGTTAGCTTTCCATGCACTTGACCTCTCCTCCATAGCTTAAAAGATATCTCCAAAGTTTCGTAATTATACTAAAAATAGTTACCTGTTGATTTTATATATTGAGCCAAATTTTTAGATAGTATAATAAGTAAACTAGGTGCATGTCTAAAGTACCTGAGAAGAAATAACAAAACAAGAAGGATGGAAAATATGGTTAAGTTTCATATTTTGTCCATCATTCTGAGGGTGAAAAATGTTATAATTTACATATGACTAAATTCAAAATTTAAATGTTGAATCACTAGACCATTAACATACATATGTTATAATAACACCTACGATTACTCATCACCAAATTTTCACCATTCACTCATACCATTGTCTTCCCCTGCAAGCAAGAGGATAGTAAAAAAGAATCATCTCTTATAGCCTTTTTTCTTTATGCTTATGATAAACACAATTCCAATAACCATAATATCTTAAAGAGCAGGTTGAAGTAAGAACAAATTAAACCTTGGGCCACTATATAGCCAGAAAAGCAAACCAAGCATAATTCAAAACATGAACCTAACTCATAGCTCACAAATAGAACATAAATAGTTTATATAATATGCGCAAAATGAAAATCAAAGGAGCAACAAGGTTCTGAAGATAAATTTCCTACAAACTAATAAGAATAAGAGATTACTAGCTAGGAATTTATAGTTATGTTGAATTCACTCTACATCCACATAAATAAGGAACAAACATATATAAACCTACATAGGAAAATTAGTTTATAGAAGTTACAATGAGTTAGAAAACCCAGTAGCAAAATTCAAGTTAGGACTACAACAATCATATATTGAAAATGATAAGCCATAACCATTTGGCTAGAGAACCACTATCTCATATTGTTCATATTAACTAATAGAAAAGCTTGAATTTTTCACCTAGTTCTAACTTCTAACCATAATTTAATTTTCTAAACACTACCCATTACAATCTGCGCCCTGATACTTGTTCTAGAACCCACAATCATGTTATTTTGATCCACACAAGTAAACTCTTATCTAATATGCCTTTATCTATAACAAGCTTAAACTACCTTTCTAGCTTTGTTTCAAGAACGCCATCAACCTGTATGCAAAACAATGGTGGCAACTCCAAAATATCAAACAATTAGAGCTACAAGATAAAACAAGGTTGAAGCATAAACTTATCTCAAATTTTCTACGACTAATGTTGCTGTAAACATTTTTTGTCACTATATGTTATAAATTGCAATAAACTTATACTTAAACAAAGCATATAAAGTCTCAACATATATCTCAATATGGTTTAAATTCAGACACAAGAGAAACTTCACAAAATTGAAGAGTGTTTCTATACATGATTAAATCAAATCACAATTCAGCTTTACAAAATTGAAGTGACAATGTAAAGAGCAATATACATGTGACAGAACAATGCTCAATTTCACTAGGATTTTCAATACTATGAATACTTCCCCATTACATGGTGAAATAAAAAAACAAGCCAATTCACAATCAAAGAGCTCAATACTTAAATAGGACAATGCCCAATTTCACCAAAAAATCATGGTTAAACAGATAGTGGGCTTCGTAAATGAAAATCCTAAGATACAGTAAACAATATTTGTTGGGAAATAATCAAGAAAGGAAGAAGAAAAGAAGTTAATGATTAGCTGACTTCCCTTATTTACCTATACAATGTGGGTGATTCGTATAAGTTATGAATTAAAGTATGAGCAAAACTATGCCAAAAACATACACATAAATAAGGATGAAGAAGCAAGAGCAGCTCAAGAAGGGAAGAAGAAAAGCAACTATAAAGTAGTAACTTTACCTGATGCTTTCATACGCTAGGCTTTGATGACAAAGCATGATCTACAGTAGGATCAAGAACATAATAAAACATGAGTTGCCATTCATATGAATAACAAATCCAAGCTATTAACATTATCTAAGAGTTTATAACTATTCTTTTTCCTATCACAAATTCTTGAGCCACAATTCAATTTCCCTATTTTGATTCAACCAAAATGAAGTCCCTAATAAAGAACCCTAAGAAAAGAAATTTAGCCTAACTTGTTAATTTATCCTTCAAGCTTAAATTTTTCACCTAGTTCTAACTTCTAACCATAATTTAATTTTCCAAACACTACTCATTGTAAACTACGCCCTAATACCCATTGTAAAACCCCCAATCCCATTGTTTTGATCAATCTTCTCCATGAATTGGCCAACGACGAGAGGCATCGACTAGATCTACTTGACCTCTTCTTAGGCGCAAAGACATTCTCATCTGATATTCTTCTATTCATCTTTGATGTACTCTTCTTAGATGTTGATGAACTCGAGCTACCATTGGATAGACTTGAGGAGATTACAAAAATCCTCCTCGTTGGTGGTGGACAATTCAATATGGTCAAATTTTATTGTCGAAATCAACGGCAGTGGGGGAGTGGAGACTGAAGTGCGACGAGGGAACTAGGAGAGTGGAGACTGAACTGCGATGAGGGAGCTAGGAGAGTGGAGATTGATTGGGAGAGAAGACATGGTGAGTGAAGAATAGAAGAACTGATGCGTGGAAATTAAATGAAATAAAAATGACGTCATTTTGTTTCCTTGTTTGAAGTAAAGCTACATCATTTTGATTAAGTAAAACAACATTGCACTATCCAATTCTTATCAAAATAAAACGACGTTGTTTTGAATCAAAATAAAACGACGTCGTTTTGAATCAAAATAAAACGACGTCGTTTTGAATCAAAATAAAACGACGTCGTTTTGTTTAAGTAAAAGAACATTACACTTTCTAATTGTTAACCAAGTAAAAAAGACATCATTTTTCTTTAAAAAAATAATGTCATTTGGTTTTTTGATCTTGTTGGGCTTTGGGCCTTGAGAACCAGTCGGGTTGGGCATATTGGTGGGCTCTATCATTTATGTTTTTTCATTCCACTTGAAAACGTAAATGTGTAATGTGATGTTAATTAGATTTTGCTTACATGATATAATATAATATAGAACTAGAGTAACAATTTCAAATGTTACATATATAAGATTTTTTTGCAACATTTTTTTTAATTTTGTTGCCTTTTTTATATATAGCAACAAATTGTTAGGCAACGCTTTTAAAACTATTGCATTATATTAATTTTTAGCAACACATTTTTAAATTGATGCAAATTTGTCGTTGTCTAAAACACTTTTTGCCGTAGTGTCTATACTTTGTCTCATCCGTATCCTTACCTTCTTCATCCTTATCAAGCTTAGTTTTAGAATACATTGGAATAACCATCAGTTGGGCATTCTCAAAATGATATTTCTTGATGAGTTCCTTTATGTATTTGTCTTGACTAACGAAGATTCTTTTCTCTGTTTGTCCAATTTGTAACCTACGAAAGAAAGATAGTTCTCCCATCATACTCATTTCAAACTCCCCTTGCATTAAAGCTAAGAAATCTCCACAGAAGGATTGATTAGTAACTTTAAATATTATGACATCAACATATATTTCCACTATGAGTAAATCATTCTCCTTTTTCTTAATAAATAAGGTTTTATCTACCTTTCATCTTTTGAAGTTATTCTCAAGTAGAAAGTTACTTAACCTCTCATACCATGCTCAAAGAGCCTGCTTTAGACCATATAAGGCTTTAGTCAACTTCACCACGTAATCCAGATGGTTTTCATCTTCAAAACCTAGAGGTTTCTTAACAAACACTTCTTCATTAATATATCCACTTAATAAGGCACTTTTAACATCCATTTGGAATAATTTAAAGTTTATATAGCCTGCAAAAGTAAGTAAAATTCTAATCGACTCTAATCAAGTAACAAGCGCATAAGTTCATCAAAATCAATACCTTTCTGTTGATTATAACCTTGAACTACAAGTCTAGCTTTGTTTCTTACCACATTAGCGTTTTCGTCAAGTTTGTTTAGAAATACCCAATGAGCTCTAATGTTTGACTTATTTTATGGACAAGGTACCAGATTCCAAACTTTGTTTTTGTTAAATTGATTTAGTTCATCTTTCATAACTGAAACCCAATTTTCATTAATAAGAGCCTCTTTAGTAGTCTTTGATTCTAATTATGAGATGAGGGCAACATTATTATTTTTGAAGGAAGATTTGGTTCTTAGATTTTCATAAGGGTCTTCCAGAATGTATTAATGTGTATATTGACCTCTCTATTCTCTTGGTGTTCTTTGTTGGATAGGCTCCTGTTGAGATGATGGAGCTACTCCATCTTAGCTTAAGAAGAATCTTCTTAATCTTGTAATTCCGAAGATACTATAGGTGTAGCTTGATTTTGCGATGTAATTTTAGGAGTCAAAGGATGCTCTTCATCATCTGAATCAATTATTGTTATCGAGGGTAGTGCTTCATTAAATACCACATGTATTAATTCTTCTATCCTCTTTGTTTTTTTATTATAAACTTTGAATCCTTTGCTGGCAGTACTGTAACCTAGAAAAATAGCTTCATTTAATCTCGCATCAAATTTTCCAACATTGACCTTTCCATTATTTAATATAAATCACTTGCAGCCAAATACTAAAAAATAAGCGACATTTGGTTTTCCCCTTTCCATAACTCATAGGGGGTTTCCTTTTGAGAATAAGTTTTATAAGACACCTATTAAGTACGTAACAAGTAGTAGATACAGCTTCTACCTATTAACCATGAGGTAGACCACTTTCATATAGCATTGTCCTGGCCATATTAATAAGAGTCATGTTCTTTCTTTCAACAACTCCATTTTGTTAAGGAGTCCTTAGGCATGAAAATTTTTGAGTTATCCCATTTTCATTATAGAAATCTTCGAATTTTCTGTTATCAAATTCCCCTTCATAATCACTCTAAATAGATGTAATACAGTACCCTTTTTCAATTTGAATTTTTATACAAAACTTCTCAAAAGCTTCAAAAGTATCATCCTTATTTGATAGAAAAGAAACCCATGTCAATCTAGAATAATCATCTACTATAACAAAACCATAGTGTTTACCACCGAAGCTTTGAGTCCTAGTAGGACCAAATAATTCAAGTGGTTGGTTAGTAGAAACAATATTTTTAGGATGAAAGCTACGTCTAATTTGTTTTCCTTTTAAACAAACTCTGCACACTTGATTACTCTCAAACTTCAAGTTCGATAGTCCTCTTACTAACTCGTTTTTGGATAATTTTGATAGAATGATCATGCTAGCATGTCCAAATCTTCTATGCCAAATAAATGAATCCTTTTCTAGCAAAATAAAAACATTTAACATTTTGTGAAGACATGTCCTCCAATTGAGCACAATATATATTTTGATTTCTAGGACTAAAAATACGATGATGTCTTTAAGATTATCAATAATTTCAAAATGGGATGTATTGAAAGTGACTCTATAACCCTTATCACATAATTATTGACTTACACTTAATAGGTTATGTTTAAAACTAACAACATAAGGAACATTATTCATAAAAGTAGAATTAGAGTCAATAATTTTACCAATTCCAGTGACTTTTGCCTTATTTTTGTCGAAAAAGGCAACATTAGCTCCATCTTTCCTTTCGATATAGTGGAAATGTGATCACCTATTATGTGTCTCGAACAACCACTATCAACTATCCCTTGATTTTCTCTTATCTATTTTCTAAAGCATATCTATAGAATATATTATCTCATTTTAGGTACCCAATTTTTTTTCATCCTTTCAGGTTAGTAGTTTGACCTTTCAGTCTCCAAACATACATCTGCGATAATTTCTTCATTTTCTAAAAGTTACAGGAATGACTAATATAACCATGTATACTATAGTAATTGCACAAAACAAATGAATGAGAATTACTATAATTTTTGCTATTTATTAGGTTCCTATTGTTTTGACTATGGCTACTAATAGATTTAACAAAGAAATTCTTGTATGGCCTAATATTATTATTTTCATTATATCATATTCTAGCCCTACCTTTACTATTCCCAAGTAATGCATCAAGATTGTTCCTTCCATCAACAAAATTGGCAAGATCTTTTTCTAGAGAAGCAACATTTTCTTCTAATTGTTTTACCTTAACATAATCATTTTCAAGCAATGCATTCTCTAATTGACTTACTTTTTGTTCCAAGAGTTCCTTTTCTGAGACTTTTTGCTTGTTGTCATTTTTAAAGACATAATTCTAGAAAACAAATTCTTATTCTCAAATTCTATTGATTTAATCTTATTCGTCAAGGATGTATCATTGTCTTTGGACTTCTTAACCTTTTTCAAAATACTACACTATTATTTTTTTATAATGATCATACAGTTCATGATATGCATCTCTTAATTCATCAATTTCAATACCGAAGTCAGAATAATATACCTCATCGTCTCCTGATTCAACCATAAAGCAAATATTGCTGACTTCTTGAGACTCTTCTTCTTCAAAGTTTTCAAAATCCTCATTTGGCTACAACCATAGCCTATTTTCTAGGTTTTCTATGTTATCTTTTTGAAGAAGAGGACATTTTGGTCTTGTGTCTCCAAGGTTCTTATGGTGATAAAATATGATTTGATTATTTTGTGAATTGCTACTGCTACTACTACCTTTAGATGGCAATCTGTTATTTCCAATTTTTTTGTTTCCTTCTCTTTTCTTCATTAGCTCTTTTTGTAGAAGTATGCATATTTTCTGACCATGAAATTGAATTCATCATCTCCATCTATTTGCTACTCAGTGGTGCTTTCATCACCACTTGACGAATTTGATTCATCAGCTACTTTTAGTATCATTCATCTTCTATATAAAGATCCTTCTTCTTTCCTAAGCTCTACATCATAGATCATCAAGTTTCCTCTTAGCCATTCAAGTGAAATAATATGAGATCCTTTGTAGTTTCAAAAGTTGTCACCTTAGGTCTCCATTCTTTTAGCGGTGACCTTAAAATCATTGTTACAAGCTCATCATTGGGATATACCTTTCCCAAGTTCTTTAAGGTTGTGATGATGTTTTAAAACATCCAAAGAATTCATTTATAGTTTCTCCCTATTTCATACAAATAGTGTCGTATTGATGCACTAAAAGACTTATTCTATGTTTCTTTACCTTATTCATTACTTCAAAAGTAATTTGGAGTTTGTTCCACATTTCCTTTGTTGTAGAATAGTAGGATATCTTTTCATACTCTTTTGGAGATAATGCACAGATTAGATAATGTCTCTATTTGACATTTAGTTGTGTATTTCTTCTATCAACATCATTCCACACTTCTACGTTATCAGTGGCAAGTGGTGTGGCTCTAACTTTGATAACTTGCTAGATTTTGATATGTACAAATTGAAGATAAATGGTCATTTTGTCTTTTAAATAAGAATAGTTGTTTCTATTAAAATAAGGGGGCTTCGAGGCAGATTGCCCTTCAACGCTTCTCAAATTGTTTGCCATGATCTATCACATGTTGTAAAATACAATAAAAGTGAAACCTCACTTTGATACCAAATGATAAAGCAAGCACACACAAGAAGTGGTGAATTGTACATGACAAAAATGTAAAAGATCTAGAAGGGGGGTTAAATAGATCTCTTAAGCTTTTCGTAAAAATTCTACAATAAAATCAGAAGTTAATTCACACAAAAAAAAATTTAAACAAATTTAAATGTAAAGAGTAGGGAAGAAGAGCAAACACTGTTTTTATAGAGGTTCGGTGCTAAGACCT
>JANVCQ010000003.1:33640682-33656475 GCA_025531925.1 Erythroxylum plowmanianum
ATAATTCTCCCCTTTAATGCAATGACATGACAATCATAAGATTGGAAAATTACATGACTTCAACAATGATAGAACTCTCAAGTTAGAGAATCCACTAGGTCATCGATACCTAAAATTTGTCAGAAATAGTGTGGTAATAATAACCTTTCTATTTTCCTTCAATCTCATTATTAATTTTTTAAAACTCTATGTTAATAGAAATTTTGGATAATACTACTACGTTAATATGTTTATGAAATTTATTAGCATTAATATGCAACCTAATTTTGTATTTATATGAATATTGAGACATTGATATCTTAACTTACACATTTATTGATCACCTAATTATAAAAAATGTTAGACTAGAATATATGAAGAACTTTGAATAGGAGTATCACCTTAGTAAGTTAATATGAAATTATTATTAATTTTCATGTCTTAATTTAAAATAAGATAAATATCAATTAAATATAATGTTTGAGATTTAATTTTTGAGGTTGTTATGTAATTGAATATAACTTGATTTTTTTAAACATATGATATTATTTAAAAAAATTTAAACAAAATATGAGGTAGCTACTTCCGTTTTGACAATATCTCTCTAGAAACATCTCTAAAAGATAATAATCCTATTTGAGTTTCTTGGTTCTTATATTCATAATTTATTTTATGTTTATATTCTTTCTTGGATTTAAATTTTTATATTTCATGACATAATTCTTTTAAAAACTTGTGTCAATTTTTTAAATTTTTGTTTCTTTATCTATCTCACTTGATTTTATGAGAGTAAAAACCTTTCATGCTCTTTCGAAATGTATTCTTGTAAAATTTCCCTAAGCAGAAACATTGGTCATTTGTTATTTTGGTTGCTTGAGGATGTTTTCATAATTGAAAAGTTTCTCTCCTTTTTTAATTTGGATAGAGATTGTATTATATTATTATACTAGAAAATCGATATAAATCTACACTAAATTCAACAATTATAAATATAAGAAAGATATGGTCTATATGAGAGCTTGAAATTTTAGACCTTGACTTTATTTTCATCATTTAAATGATTGCATGATTAAGGTTATGGGTTTAATTTGTTATAAAGTTGTGCATTTTGATAGTTTATGAACTTTAGAATAGATGTAATCCTTATGATTGGTTTTGTACTTGGATTGTTATATTTGAAACAATTAATTGTAGTTCTAAATTCGTTAAATTATTAGAATGATTTAATTAGTAACTAAATTAAATTTGAATAGGAGAATTTGATTAAAAAAACATATTGGTTAAATATGATGATACCAATAAACACTATTTAGTTTCTTTTATCACTGTAAATGCAGTCATAAGCAACAATCAAACTATGGTGATATTTCCATGACACCTTAAAGTACTTGAATAAGTTGTACTAACTTTGATATTTATATCGTATTGTATTATTGGGAACTTAGTAGAATAGTTTAACAAAATTTTCTTCAATCTTAGTATTAATTTTTTAAAAATCCATGTTAATAGAAATTTTGGATAAGACTACTACGTTAATATGTTTATGAAATTTATTAGCATTAATATGCAACATCATTTTGTATTTATATGAATGTTGAGACAATGATATCTTAACTTACACATTTATTAATCACCTAATTATAAAAAATGTTAGACTAGAATATATGAAGAACTTTGAATAGGAATATCACACTAGTATGCTAATATTAAATTATTATTTTTATGTCTTAATATAAAATAAAAATATCAATTAAATATAATTTTTGAGGTTTTTATGTTATTGAATATAACTTGATTTTTTTAAATGTACGATATTATTTAAATAAATTTAAACAAAATATGAGCTTGCTACTTCCGTTTTGACAATATCTCTCTACAAACATCTCTAAAAGATAATAATCCTATTTGAGTTTCTTGGTTCTTATATTCATAATTTCTTTTATGTTTATAATCTTTCTTGGATTTAAATTTTTATATTTCATGACATAATTCTTTTAAAAACTTGTGTCAGTTTTTTAAATTTGTGTTTCTTTATCTAGCTCACTTGATTTTATGAGAGTAAAAACATTTCATGCTCTTTCGGAATGTATTAATTTCCTGAAGCAAAAACATCGGTCATTTGTTATTTTGGTTGCGTGAGGATGTTATTATAATTGTAAGGTTTCTCTCTTTTTTTAATTTGGATATGATTAATCATATCTACATTAAATTCAACAAAAGTAGATATGATTTGTTTCTTGTTGTTTGTCCTCACAATCAAACCTTCAATAGTTAATGATCTTGTTTTCTGTGCGATGATATAAATCTACATTAAAGTCAACTACTTTTTTTGGACATCAAATCACATTGTCGCTTTACCCTTTTGAGAGTCAAAGACTGATTCTGTTGATAGAACATAATTTGCCATTCATCACTTTCAACAATATGTAATGAGCAGGTCATAATCCCCTTCTTATGTAAAAGGTGAATAGGTAGCCCATGTTAATCGATTAATGAATATATTAATAATTATGAAATTGTTCTATTGGCCTTAATTATTATACTAAAGTGCTTGAGTCTAAACAGTTTCAAATATTGTGAACTTATTAACCTACCTATCTAAGCTTATATCAAGAAGTCGTTTTACCCATATGTATATAAACCAAAAAATTATCTGGATGATGAAAACATTGCGAGTACTATAACTTGTGGTGAGAATTTTGTATCAAATTGGCTTCTACACTGGTTCAAATGAAGATAGCGATGATGTAGCTCAGAGACATTTAAACTGGCTCATAAGTCTTCAAAAAGTCATCGATCAGATTGTATAAACAATACCGGTGATCTTTATAAGAGTTGGTTTTTATCAAGTTTCATTGGATCAAATGCTCTATTTTACATTGACTTGTTTATCTGGTACAATTTTAAATTTGATAATATAAATGTTGTGAGAGTTTTAATTACACGTACATAGAATTTTTTTATTATGACTCTTTTATAATGTTAAAGACTAGAAATAAAGATTATTGATAAATAATAATTTTTATGATGCCTCTCTATGATAGTTTCAAATGTGCAAAAAAACATAGCTTTTTTGTGACGAAATTGGTAATTCATCGCAAATGTGGACCTTTTGCGACAAAACCTTGAAATCATCACCAAAAGTCAATATTAAAGAATTTAAAATTAATAATGTTAAATTGATAATTTTTTAATGCTTAATGTGCTTAATAATCCTAAGGTTAATTATAATTGACATTTATATATGATTTTTCATATTTTTTCATTTCTCTTCTTTATAAATTTGATTAAAAATATAGTTAATGCATTAAAACTCTTTAAACGATCTTTTGGATATAAAAAGATAAACACACCTAAAATTTCAATATTAATAAGATAAAAATATAATAAATTTAAGTTGACTGCTATTCTTAATCATTATTATTTATGAACAATAAAATAATAATATATATAAATGTTCGAATATGGTAAGCAATATAATATAATAATATATGATAAGTACTATAAGATGTTAATTAGAAGTTTAACAATTCTTACAGAAAAATAATAAATAAAGTTTCGCGCCTAATATTCTATTGAAAAGGAATAGAAATAGTTATTTTTTGGATTCCGAATGACATTAGAGTTGGAAGAAAAGCTAAAGGGGTTTCCAAAATCTGGATTCCTAAGCAGCCTCCTTATATGTTCCAGGCCATCAATTGAAACATTTAAAGATCATCCCTCTGGGTTTGGTGAATTGACACCCTCATCCAACAATTTCTTTGCCTTAATTAAATTTTCAGAAGATACAGTAAACAATTTCCTAAATGCAGTATGCATGATGATATTAGATGAATTACACACACTAAGTATTTTAGTTAATGAGCAAATAGAATAGAACAATCAAAGATAAATCAAGCAGTATTAGGAAGTAAAATTGAAACATATGCATACTTGACTAATAAACTCTATGATCATCAAAATAAATAGACAGTTTTTGCAAATCAATCACTGTTCCAAAACAACCGATTTTCCTAATCTTGTACGAACCATTAAGACATCACCACCACCTCCATTTCCATCTATGTTCTCTTGAAAATTCGTGGAAGCTTAACATAACGTATATTATATACAATCAGATGTTCATATAATAGCTTCATAATAGAAAATGAGATGTTGATAATAAAGAAAGAGAGGTAGTTTGGATGATACCAAGAACTTTGAAGAAAAAGATTAGCCGTAGAAGTCAAGCGGTGATTAGAGTTTGATGAGGGGATTTGTTTTGCATGTTAGCTCAAGGTTATATTTAACGATTTTGATGACAACTATATAATATTTCAAAATTTAAATTGGATTTATTTCCTTGTATACATAATGATATTTTTTAAAGGAAATAAAATTATAGGAAAATTACTTCCTTTCTTGCAGGAAGCTTCTTAGTAAACTTTCCTTATTAACATCCAGGATGATCTTAACTTTTTGAACAATTAGCTCTAAAAATTTTTGTTTCAATAGAGACAATATTGAAAATCCAAATTCAAATCACAATTAAGATGAAGCAACAACTAGTTGAAGAAATTGACAATTTAAAAAAGAGCAACAGTACTTATGAAGTAACAGACATACACAGACTTTCGAAACATTTGAGTAGCATCTATATTCTTTAGAGTCATATCATTCTTATTGTGCCTTAGAAAGTGAAATCACACTATCAACATAGAAATTGTTATTATAGAACTTACATTTGATTCTACATTTTATTTTTCTGTGAGCTTTTAAAAGCTTGTTATACACTTCAAGTGTGGAAGGTTGGAGAACCTAAAAAAATATGTACTTATGAGCTTAGAGAGGCTTGTCAAAATTAATACTCAGATTCTTATAGTGAAATACTCAAATTGAATATTTGGGGACTGGACATAGGTTGGATTGTTAGTCGAACTAGTATAGATTTATTATGTCATTATTTCTCTCTTCTTAACTTTTAAATTTTCGCATTATAAGTTTGTATTTTCAAGATGCTCTTTCAGTTTTTCAATAGGCTCCTTCTGATAAAGCAAGTGGTTCTTTCTGCTTTAAACATCAACAAGCTCCTATCAATTAAAAGGCTTAATTTTATTTGAGATCTAGCAGGCTCCTATCGATTGACAGGTCCTTTTCTTTTTAAGCACAAATATGATCCTTTTGATTAATAGACTTCGTTTGTATTTTAAATAACTAAAAGGAACCTTTCTTTTAAATGTTAACAGGTTCCTTTCAAAGTTTACTAGGACCATTTCATTTATCAACCCATTTTGTTTAAGAAGGATTTTAAAGATTTAAGATACCTTGCAAAATTTTTACACACAATTCATCCCCCTCTTACGTGTGTCTACTTTATGACTGCATTGATTTGTTCTTCATTAGGGAAAAAGTTTCCACATTCCTCCCAATGGAGGTCATTTCCGTAGTCAGAACCTAGTCGCCACGTCAACATTCCACAATGAATTAATGTTAACAGTTTTATTACGAAAATTCAATAGAAGAATTATTATTTGAATATTCCAACATTCTAGCAATGTTAATTTTGTGATCTATCAAATGAGGATATTTCATATGAAATGAGACTACTTCATATAATAAGGTTGAGAATGTTACACAAACATCCCTTGCAGCTCTGAAATATGATTACTTCTATGTGCATAAACATCCTTGTAGAATCCTCTAATGAAATAGTTGTGTAATTATGATTTGGCTTTAAATTATAATAATTAGCTTGTTAGTTTTGAACTACTCCATTATATATATGTTTTTATAAAATATATATTCAATAAATTGAAATGTGCGTATGCTAAAAGATTTGATCTTTTAAGAATAAAAGTAATAGGTTGTAGGTTTTGAGTTTTGAGTTTTGAGATTTAATTGTTATGGCTAATATATACTCCATTTGACTTTCAATTGTTATGTTTAATCACAGCCTCATAACACATTGCAATAAAGTAATTTTGATGGATTCATTTGCATACTATAAGTGGTAAAGATTTGGTATAAAAGCAATCATATGGTAAATATGTACATAAACATCTACTGCAGAAGTAACCTTCATTCTTTAATAGACATTTCATAAAATAGTTAGCCTGCTTTTCTTAAACAAGCATAGAAGATTGAAAAAAAAAATCAACTAATACACAACTAAAAAAGAAAGAAAATTCATCATATTTATGATTTTTACCATTTGACTTTTAATTGTTATGTGTAATCATAATCTCATTAAACATTGAAATAAAGTCATTTTGATGGATACATCTGTATACTATAAGTGGTACAATCAAATGTAAATATGTACATAAGCATCCTTTGCAAAAGTAGCCTTCATTCAAGCATTTCATCAAGTAGTTAAGAGGCTTTCCTCAAACAATGATTGAAAAGCGTCACCAAATGTTGAAATGTTTTTAAAAAAGGAAAACGACATCGCTTGTCCTATAACAAACGACATCATTCCTATTTGTTTTATCTAAAGCACTAGACCCCACCCCTCATTTCCTTTCGTCTTCTTTTTCTCCCTAGTCGATGACCTTTTGTCTTCTTCATTTGCATCCTTTTGTCTTCTCCAATTGGTGTCCTTTAGTCTTTCAGTTGAGGTAACGATCCTTTTTTTTATTTGTTTTGTGCTTTCGTTGTTGGTTTTTTAAGGTGTAATGTTGCATAAGTAATGGTGATTTTTTTAATTGTTTGTGTTGGTTTGGATTATTCGTGATTGGATTTTGTTTGGAATGTCTTAATGTTAGTGAAGAAAGGGAAAAACCTGTGATTTACATAGTTGTCTTGAGATGAATTTCTCATGTCTGTAAAGTGTTCGGTGAATTACCTGCTACAATTGTGTTAAGTGTTGGGAGTGTTCTACTTATATTGGCGTATATATATCATTTTTTGTTGACATTATGTTGATAATTGATTGTAATATTTTCAAGTGTTAGTGCTTATAGTGAAATTTGACATTGACATTGTAAGAAGCGAAAAAGATGTTTAAAAGGGAGTTGATATCATTCTTAATATGTTTAAAAGACAGTTGATATGTTTAAAAATTTCCCAATTTGTTATTTATCAATCAATTTACCTAGTTTCCACCATGGTGGGATGGGGGACTAAAGAATTGATAAAAATTGGAAATTTTTAATAATCAATTGTTTATGTGGTTTGGCAAAAATTGGCATGCCTTTAATTCCTTGATTTGTTGTGAATAGAGGTTTGAGTTCATTTCAAATATGTCCCCTAATCATGTTTAGAATCCTCCTTCATCCCTTGTGTTTTTATGCAGAGCAACATTTCATAAGAAATCTGATTGCGATGGGAACATGTGTTCACATGCTTAATTCAAATGCTTTTAAGTCCAACGTCAATTTCCTCTTACCCTTTTTGATATGACTTCAAATGTAGGAATAAAATTCAATTTTGTTTAGGATTTACTTTGTTGAATCAAAAAAAGAAATAATAAATGTTGCTTTCTTGGTAAAAACATATTTCCCTCTTTATGATTAATTTACAAAATTAAGATTATTTTACAAATGTCAAAGACAGTTATTTACTAATGCTCTTTAATTGTTTTAAATTTTATGCACAGTAAATTTCATTCCATATTATTAATTTAATAATTCTAAACATATAAATCTAACATCATGTAAATTAGATGCACTTAAACTTATCACAAGCCAAAATTCGATTGAGGTAAGTTGTTGAGCATTTGTCCTTTGGTTTGTTTTGTGCTTCCATTTTTGTTGTTTTAAGTTGTGATGTTTCACGAGTTTAGCATGCTTTTTTGAGTTGTTTACATTTGTTTGGATTTTATTATGGATGTCTTAATGTTAGTGAAGAAAGGGAGAAGACGTGATTTTCTTAGTTAGTTTGGTTCTCATGTCTATAAAGTAATCAATGAAGGTTCTGTTATGATTGTGTTAAAGTGTTGCATGTGTGCTTCTGTAATTGGTATATATCACATACTTCTGTAGACATTATATGGATAATTGATTTTAAGAGTTTCAAGTGTCAATGCTAAGATTTTGAATACAAAAGAGGGTTTGTTTATAGTGAAATTTGGCATTGTGAGAAGAGAAAAAGAGTTAAAGAACAACTAATAAAAATCATTTGTTTGTTTTTGAATTAAACTTTTATAGGTTATACTTGGTGTTCAAAAACAATTTGAAATAAATAATCCTCTGCTTCCACTATAAGAAAATTGCAATACCAATGGAAAATCCCCTATGAAAAAATTTCGTAGTAAATTAGTGATGAAAATTTCTTTCCTTAGGTAAACTTGTCGGGAAAAAAGATCTCTTGTGACGGAAAAAATATGTCATTAAAAGAGAAGGATATTTTACTGCCAAACTCTGCCAGCAAAGTTTAGCGATAGAATAGTGAAAGTTGTCGTAACAATAGGTGCCAATGGTTCCCGGTAAAAACTGCGTACGAAATTCCCTATGGAAGAAATTTCTGTGGGGAAATTCCATACATAAATATCATTTTGTTGGTAAATTACCTACTGAGTCACATTTTTGTAGGGAATTTCTCGATAGATAAGAATGCAAAAAATTACTAGATACGAATATGGTTTTGCATCAGAAGCATATGGCTTATTCCTTTTGTTCAATAAAACAAGTGAATGGAATCCAATTTGGCAATACAAAATAGAAGAATATCATCCGCAAATGACAGGTTAGTTAGTCTAATTCTTTTGCAGCAAGAATGGAACTTAAATCTGTGATTAGCATCCGCTTCATGTTTAATAATATAGTTTAGAGTTTCCATGCAAAGTATGAACAGGTAAGGGAAGAGAGAGTTTCCCATGAAATAGTTGGAGGGACTCGCATTGATTAACATAGAATAGCTACCAACTGATGTACATTTTTTTTAGCCAATTGATGAAAATTCGTGGGAATTCATGAGCTTCCAGCACCTTCTATAGGAAGCTCTAACTAACACTATGAAAAGCATTATGAAAATCAACTTTGATAGTACAATTGGGATTGATCTGCATGGAATTGATATGTGGTTTCTTCATTGATTTTTCCATTACCATTGGTGGTTTGGGAGGCTAGAAGTGGATTGGTATAAGGTTCCATTGCCGGTTAGACAGGTTGTAACGAAATTTTCTTCAGCTATAGAACTTCCTGTGACTTCAGCTAGTGGAGTAATCTCTTGTGTTCGTGCAACGGCTGTGGATGATCCATTTTGAGTACCTGGTGAATTACCCAACAGTGCAATGTGATCAAGGTTCACCAGAGGATTGACAAGGTTCACCAGAGAATGATCCTGAATGGATTCAAAACTGAAATCAGTTTCTATTTACACAATGGGATTCAAACCAGTGTTAACTGCTTGAACCTCGGCCCTTTCAGATGCTCAACAAAATGAGATTCCACTAAGTTAGCAGTTTGTTCTTTCTCTACGTTCACCTCAAAACTCATTAACTCTTGGTAAGTACCTATTTTAAATTGATTCAACTCTATCTAAAGTTTAGATTGATTATTTTTTGTCTTTAAATAAAAGGGACCGTTAATTTAGGAGTAAAAAAAAACCTAAATATAGATAACAAAATTTCAGTTGAAATAGTAACTCTGTCTATTCGGGATCGATTAAAACTAATTTCATAATCTAAACTATTTATGAGTATGATGGATATTAAGAGATTTCCTATCCGCATATCCTCAACTTCATGAAGTTGTTTTTCGTGTGCTGAAAGTCAAATCACATCATTCTTGTTATTCTTTATGCGGTGGGTTCAACTTCTGAGTGTCATAGAATAAGCATCAATATTATTGAGTGTCATATGAATAATGGAGGCCTTAATTTATTTTAAATTCTTTTACCTTAAATCAATAAGGTACTCTACTCATAATTTCTCAGCTTTATTTCCTTTCAGGTAGCAGAGCCTACATGAGCTAAGTCTCAATGTTTTTTACCAGCCACCCCATCTCATAGAGCTTCATGCATGTGTTTCATGATAGCACCATCACACTTCACAGACCATTATGGAAGTTCCTTCAGCAGTTTTCACAAACGTCAGCGACACATGCTTCTTACCAACTTGAAGCATAATATCCATTTGCACCACGCTATAGCTCGAAGCTACTTTTGATGCACCTGGCCTCATGGAGCCACCATATGCTCTCTTCAGCTTCTTTGAACATGCCATCATGGCAAGCTGTGGTCGCTAGCCCCCATCTCATGGATTTTCCAGCCACAGCATATACAGCAATCTCTTCCAATCCGCGCCGACTATCCAGTTTTCATCTCACCACTTACCATTTCTTTCAACCGCCTTGTAGAAGAGCTTGACAACACTCCAAAACAAAGACCAACATAAACAAATCTCTAACTGATTTCTCCGGGGAGAAATTTCCATCTTCAAGCCCTAGAATTGGTTTTATTGGAATTATGCCCATCACCCAATTTAATAGATTGAACATTTTTTGTTTGTAATTATTAACTTTGTTTAATAACATGACAAATGATTATATTATCATGTTATGTTTATTGTATTTTATTCTAATATGATAAGTCCTGGTCCTGGATTAAATTTATATACTTGCCATGATAATGGAGATTACGATAATGAGAGTAAAGTCTTTAGAGTTTAATCTAAAAATGTTCTTGATCATATAGTATAATTAAATAAGGACTTTAATGATCATGTTAGATTAATATGTATGTAATAGTATCTATTAGATGGATATTAGTAGATCTCATTTACTAAGTTACATATATAAATAATGCATATGAAAATATGATCATTGAACTGACCAAACTGAGAATTCCTAATGGTTAATATTACCTATGAGCTGTCAAGTGAGATATTCTCATAAATATTTATATGTATATTTTTTCTTTGATCTGAGATCATCATAGTAATCAATAGGTCACTTATTATATTTTGAAGTCAAATAACTAGTGTAAAAATGCTAATCGAATGATCATTGGATATAATTAAGTATCTATCTGATTAGTGATGAGTCAAGATGGGATCTATCGACTCTAGGTAATGAGTTTGAGCTCTATATTTTCATTTATCCTAATAGTTGTTTCAAGACCTTAGCCAGGGCAATTAAATAAGTTAGGAAAAAAAAAGTTTCTTAAGTCATTCACCAATCATTAATGATCGACATGTAACATAGTTAGTTATCTAATAAGGTTTGACAGTTAAACCATATCTTAGGATAATCCGTATTTATAATGATATAAGGTAATTATACATTATCCTTAACCAGGTTCTGTTTTTGTAAGGTTATTACTTCACACTATCCGGTCGTTGAGGAGTGTTGCTATACGCCAACCTTGATTATTAATTAATTGGATTAATTACTACCGACTTATTAAGGAACCTATGTAATCACATACTTACGAATGTAATATTTCTTGTTTATAATTATTTAATTTATTATAAGATAATTTATTAAATAATTTATATGGCGTATTATATATTTTTTGCTAGCACAAAAAATGTAATTAATATTGAAAAATATCTTGTAAAAATAAGTTAGTAAAATAAAATAGTCTTATTTTATTTCGTTTATAAATAATAATAATTATTATTTAAAAAAAGAAACAAAAAGATGTCAGATAACTTTGGCATGGGTGCTTTTGTTTTGGTTTTACAAAACCAAAATGAAAGGATGCGTTATCTAGTTGTTTCAAGTTTTAAAAACATAGACGTTAAAAACATTTAACAATAGAGAAAAGAGTAAGAAAAAGATATACTCCCTTTCGTTTTTCTTGTACGTGAAAGATAAACAAAGAGAAGAGAAAAGTTGTTTTCTTCATTCTTGAAGAAAGAGTTCTTCAAATTTATCTATAGTCGTATCTTTTTTTTGATAAATCAGTAACTTTATATAAATAAAACAGGTTATGTATATCACAAGAGATTATCTGTAGGTAATCTCTTATCACTCAAAAGACATAAGGTAGTGCAAAATATCAACAACCTAGATCAAGAGAAACGGCACTACCACCAACACTCCTCCCCTGTTTCCTACCATGACACTTAAAAATGTAGCCCTTCTCCTTATTTGCATACAATCAATCACAAGCAATTCAGTAAACACAACATTTCAACACATATATATACATCCAAGAATCAAACCGCAATCAATTTAGTAAAAAGAGTGATAGTTCAATATACAACTGTCGAGTTAGCCTGCATAGTCTCTGCCATTCCGAAAGGAGTTTCTATAGGAAATGATTCTCTAAGTATGATGCTTCGACTGCAAGCATAAGAAATCTACCCAAACCATTGCCTGTCAAAGCTCCATACTTCCTAAGAAGCATTAGAATAGCCTGCTATTTCCATCTAACATGTGTCTATCCAAGGAGTACATGTGCTGTAAAAATGTTGATACCATATCTGAAAAAGAATTTGCAAAATAGTGTTAGTGTATACTTTTCTCTAATTACCTTCCCAATGTGTTTGGGCTAAGATGCTCCAGAACTTGGAAGACTACTCTGGAGTGTAAGCTCTCCATATCCATGGCTACATCCTTGAAGGTTTTTGAGTTCCTTTCGGACCAAATGTTATATATAGTCGTGGACAATAGAATAGGGAAAAGGTTATTGTGTGAGGTTGTGTGGTGAAACCAATTGAGGATAGATTGAAGGCTTGTCGAGTTGGGAATGAGGATTTGGAAGTATATTAGTTGAGGTAATGTTCCCATACTACTTTAGAGAATGGGCTTTCAAAAAATAAATGCTCATTGGATTCAAGGTCTAATATACAAAGAGAACAATGGTTAGCAATATAGAGAAAAAGAAGTTATCCTTTGTTTGTAGTTTTTTAAAGACAGCCAACCATAGAATGAATGAATACCTAGGGTTATTGTTTTTGAACCAAACCAATTTATGCCAAGATACTTGCTAGGTTGTAGGTGTCAAGAATTTATAGGCTGATCCATTGGTGTACTTTTTTGATGGGCTAGGTAACCGTTCCAAATAATCTGGTATAGAACTATTTGGTTGGTACTTAATGAGTTCAAGATTACCAATGACTTCTATAGGAAAGTCCTGCCATCTCCACTCATTATTTCTAATAATTTTAGAAACTTTTGCTATCATAGATAGACCTGACCTATTTAACTCCCTTGGTAAAGAAAAGTTCTTCAAGATTCCCCTCGGATTCCAAAGATCCTGCCATAAAAGTGTGGAATGTCCATTACTTATCCTAAATCTAAATTGGTTCCCTAATTTATCCCTCGCACATAATTTTTTCCTCCAACTCTATAGTCATATCAAGTATTAAAAGCGAGACATATTTTTCAGTGTGGAGCTTATATAAACTTCATATGTTCAAATTTCAGTATCAATTATTCATCACAAATTTCAGATATTTATTTTTGCCTGATCTTACTATTAGTATGTTGGTTAAATGCAATATAGATGAATATAAGTTTATAATTTTTTATTTCCGTTGTGTATGCGATCCTTTAGATTTAGCCTTGGAATAAATTTTTTTGAGTCCTACTACATTACTATACCAATCATAGACACTACACTACTATAATAGTCAAACACGCTACTAACCCCAAGGTGCAAGTGAGTTGGTAAGGGGCTCTCCTGGCTTAAGTAAGGTCACAGGTTCGAACCGTCCTCATGTATGTAGCCGTTTAAAACTTGGGGCCAGAGCTTTGCCTCCCGCAAAGGACCTACCCGGTTCGAGCTGGGATTAGTCTGGGAGTGGATGGCTTAAAGGTGTCTTTCCATAGTTCGGACACTCCTAGGACACCTCGTGGGTATCCAAAAAAAAAAAAAACACGCTACTACTATACCAGTCATACATGTTACACTGTGATACTAGCCATACACACTACTACTATTGTAGCCATACACACTACAGTACCATACCAACCATAATCGAAGCCCTATTATATTACTATACAAAAAACTTCACAATGTAGGCTATCAACATTTTATTATTGATTACCAAACATAACCAATTTTATTAGTACAACTCTCGACATTAACAATTACCTTATATGGCAAGTCAAAGCCATACTACTTTCCTGTGACTTAATCGAGTTTATTGACTTATTCATCACTCCACCATATAAGCAATATGAATCAACTGATGACACATCGCCCTTGGAATGACTGATAATGGCGCATCTTTTTAGTTGTAATTATATTGGATAACCTTATTACAGTATCAACTTATCTTATTTTAGATAACATCATATCTCATCTTATCATTTAGGTTAAATTAAATCATGCACAACCTAATCATGTAGTTTAGATTGCATCAAAATTAAATTGATTCATCTTATCTCAAACCATGTATAAATACAGCTGAGTTGTAAAACAACACATACTAGAAAATCAGTAAAGTACTTTCTCAACTTTGCTATATTGAATAATTTGACTATGTTGTTCATCCACCAAGTTTACGGATAAATAACATCTTGTGTTAATTTTTTTGCCAATGTATACATTTTGAATCTAATTGCAATAGTTAACGAAGTTGAAGCTATACATACATACATACATACATACATATATATATATATATATACACACACACACACATATATATAATATACACACCTAGATTGTAATTGGTGCAACACATTAAATAGACTTAACAAATATAATACCGATAATCTACATATCTTCGATGTCAGATCTTCAGTATTTTATGAATACGGTTTCGTGTTATTAAATGTAAGAAATTGTTTTATCATGAATGGAGGAAATTTAGAAAATCTTTGAACAGCGTGCATTTGTTGGTATCCAAATTTGTTATTGATTGTATAAAACAGAAGCCAAAATAAGTAAGTGATAAAGAAAACATTTATAGTTATATAACTTGTTGAACGCAGGAGCCAATGTTTTACTAATATTGGCCGATTAATATGTACATTAAAAACTCCACAGTTTGACTAATAATTTCATCATGACTTTGTTATTTTTAATTTTGAGTCAATTAAAAATGAAAGTTATGCAATACAAGAAAGCATATTAAATAGAATCCGTTTAAAATTTTGGCTTTCTAATTTAAGATAGATTTAAAAATTAAAAAGTTGACTTTTTAAATCGTGTTTAAAACATAATCTTTATTTTTGTTGACCGGAAGAATTTGGATATTTCCGACTCTCAAAACTCTTACATATTATATCACCTTGGAATTAGATAGTTGCGCCCACAAATAACATAAGCATTTGCCAAGGACTTACATATGTTTTAACTCTGTCGTAGACTTTTGTTGGTTTATCATGCGGACCACCACATTAATATACAAAGCTCAATAACAAATTGAAGTCCAATTCAAAGTGTTATCCTTTAAATTAGCTATATATATATAGAGAGAGAGAGAGTTATAAATTTATTTAAAGTACATGTCTCTTGACAACTTCTGTATTAAAATCATTAAGTTTATTTTAAAAAAGAAAATTTCAACTCCAAAATCTGAAGTTTTTGAAGTGTTTTTTACGATAAATAAATTGCTATATTAGAAAAGACATTTTTGAACTTTACTATAAACTGGACCATCAAACTTTGAGTTTAGATTTAATAGTTGAATTCGACAACAAGTGAAATCCATATTAAGAACTTGGAAAAATGTTTCAGGAAAATTCCAAAATTAGTAAAAAGAATGATATAAATCTACATTAAAGTCAAGAAAAGCATATATGAGTTGTTTCATGTTGTATATCCTCAACAATAAACCTTTAGTATTTAATGGACTTGGTTTTGGTGTGTGTTAACTTTCTGTACATAGTATATTCTGTTTCTTTAGTGAAGTGTAGTCGTTTTATAGTTGTTAGTTAGTGTAGCTGAAGTGTAGTCGTTTTATCATTTATTTACTGACATTGTATATAAAGGA
>JANVCQ010000003.1:33660074-33673969 GCA_025531925.1 Erythroxylum plowmanianum
AGGCATGAACATAGCAAAACACTTTTAAGCACTCCTAACCCGTTCCAAATTACTATTTTACCCTTCCCATCGGTGATAGGATGTTACACGTAAATAGGGAGCTGAACCTATGGTGACAACGTTCAATTATGAGTGTCTACCTCTCATCTGCTATCTTTATGGTATAATAGGGCATAGTGAAACCAATTGTCTCAAGTTACTTGAAAGGCCAGAGGAGGAGATTTTTCATGAATGGTCGAAGGAAATTGAGTGGAAGTGCATGCGAGGAGAAATATTCAATGGAAACATGATTCTGGGAATGATCTTGGGGCTGATTTTTTTGCATAGATTTCGAATTTCAAATCTTTGCAATTTGCAGCTAAAAATCCTCACAGGATAGGTAATATTTTTTTCTTTCTTTTCTAAGAAGATAACGTTAAAGTCAAATGTAGATTATGCTTCTCAATTGGGCCACAACTACTATGCATCTAGTGGAAGTTCAGTCGAAAAGGCCCCAAATAATATCCCTGGACATAGCGATAAAGAAGATGTGGTTATGGACATTGAGGAAAGTAAAAAATGCCCCAGATAAGGTAACACAGAAGCTAGCCCAGTAGAGGTGATGAGCACAAGCGACACTATTCTGTCTCAACTCCTATATCAAGTATCAACGACCGGTCTTGCTCAACAGACCCGCCGAGAACCATGAGTTATATAACCTGGAACTACCTTGGCTTAGGCAACCATCAGATAGTTTGAGCACTGAATGACCTAGTTAGGTTTAATAAGCCTCGTATTCTCTTTTTAAGTGAAACTATTGCGAACTCTGTTAAGGTTGATGAAATAAAAACTATGTTAAAGTATAACTTTTGTTTCTATGTTGATCGGATTGGCCGCAGTGGCGGCCTAGCTATGTTTTGGATGAATGATGTTTCTGCTACTGTCTCAGGATTTTCTAATAACCATATTGATCTTATTATTGATGATTCGACTACTCTCAAATGGTGGCTTACAGGTTTTTATGGCTTCCTAGAATCTAATAGAAAACGAGCTAGTTGGGAGCTTCTCCATTCCCTCTCACGTCTTTATAGCATGCCCTGGGCTTGTTTTGGAGATTTTAACAATCTTTTGTCGCTTAATGATAAATTAGGAGTTGTGGAGTATCCTAGTTCTTTACTGGAAGGATTCCGCCAATGTATCACGGACTGCAATCTGATCGATATCCCTCTTATTGGCTTTGGGTATACTTGGGAGAGAGGAAGAGATACAAACTCGCTTACTTTATAGAGACTTGATCGCGCTTTTGTTAACGAAGACTGGATGGTTATTTTTCCTTTTCACAAGCTGCATAATTTGGTGTGTGCTACCTCTGATCACAACCCTATCAAATTGGTGGCTATACGTCGACTCCCTGCTAAGAGGATTAGGCGTTTTAAATTTGAGAATAAATGGTTAACAGAGGAAGGTTTTTTGGATTTTGTTTTGGGATTTTGAGCTGACAGTAATGATTTGAACATCCTTCCCAGGCTTTAGAAATGTGGCAACAGTTCGCTCAACTGGCAGAAGCAGCTTGGGAGTAATTTTTCTAAGCGTATCCAAGTCCTTAAGAGGAACATGAATTTAGCTCGCCAGAACCATTAGCATGTTTCATTTTGGATGCAGAAAACTAAACTTAATCGGCTTCTTGCCCAGGAGGATATTTATCGGAAGCAAAGATCAAATATTGATTGGATGCAGTATGGGGAGGCAAATTCAAAATATTTTCATGCACAAGCCTCCAAAAGGAAAAGATTGAATCATATTACTTCACTCATTGATGATAATGGTCATCAGGTCTCGAAAGATGACTGTATAAGCAATGTTATTCTTGATTATTTCACTCAGCTTCAAGAGGTTCTGATTTCTGTCATTTTGATTCTATTAATTCAGTGGTAAGTCAAGAGGATAACGACGCTCTTTTAGTGCCATTACAGATGGAGGAGTTCAGGAAAGCGATGTTCGACATGCATCTGGATAAGGCTCCTGGACCTGATGATCTGAACCTGACGTTTTTTAAAAAATGTTGACATATAATGGGGACGGATATTTTTAACAACTACCGCACTTGGATGGAACAACATGAGTTTTCGGATACCCTAAATGACGCGGTGATTGTTTTGATTCCCAAAAAAGATAATCCTAGTTATATGAAAGATTTATGCCCAATAGCTTTGTGTAACGTCCTTTACAAACTTGTAGCCAAAGTTATCGCAAATCTACTTAAAACCCTTCTTCCTAGAATAATTTCTCCCATGCAATTGGCTTTTGTCCCAGGGTGTCTCATCACTGACAATATCATGATGGCTTTTGAAATTATACATTACATGAGAAACAAAGGGAAGGGAAAAGTTGGAGAAGCAGCTCTGAAAATCGACATTAGTAAAGTTTATGATAGAGTAGACTGGGATTACTTACAGTTTATCTTGTTAAAGTTGGGTTTTGACAGAAAATGGATAGAGCTTATTATGGTGTGCATCACTACTGTCCATTATTCAGTGGCATTTAATAGAACTGAAGTTGGCCCTATCATACCTAAGCATGGCCTGCGGCAAGGCGATCCGTTGTCTCCGTATTTATTTATCCTATGTGTTGAGGGTTTATCTGCATTGTTACGAAGGAATGAAGTGCAGAGGGACATATATGGAGTTACCATTTGCCCAAGTAGTCCTAGCGTCTCCCATCTCTTTTTTGCAGATGACAATTTTCTTTTCTTTCGTGCAACTGCGAGGGAAGGACAAAATATTAAGAGGATACTCGCTATATATAAAGCAGCTTTGGGACAAGCGATCAATTATCAAAAGTCTGGTATCATGTTCAGCTCCAACACCAAACACATTGATAGGAATGCTGTGGAAGCCATTCTAGGAGTAAGTACTCCTATTGACCACGGACGATATTTAGGCCTCCCTTTGTTAATTGGGAGACAGAAAAAACAAGTATTTGCCTTCATTAAGGATCATCTTAGCAAGCGTATTATGAGCTGGAAAAATAAGCTGTTGTCCAGATCGGGAAAAGAAGTTGTTATCAAGATAGTCGCCCAAGCTTTGCCTGCTTATTGCACGAGTGTCTTCCTTCTTCCTCGAGGAACTTGCAACGATATTCAAAAAATGATGAATTCCTTCTGGTGGGGATCGGGCATAACTAACAGAAAGAACATACACTAGGGGAGCTGAGATTGTCTTTGAGCTCCAAAAAAATATAGGGGCATGGGCTTTCGGGATCTTCATTGTTTCAACCTTGCCATGCTCTGTAAACAAGCCTGGCGGTTTATTGCTTATCCTGACTCACTCCCGAGTAAAATTTTTAAAGCTAGATATTTTTCTTCTGATAGCTTTTTGGATGCAAAGGAACGGGCTAATTCAAGTTTCATTTAGAGGAGCATTTATGCGGCTAAGGATATACTGCTGCATGATGTTCGGTGGAGACTTAGAGACGGATCATCGATTGATGTTTTTACAGATTCCTGGATTAATGACGCAACTAACTTCTTCACTACCTCCCCTCCCATCCAAGATTTAGGTAATTTGAAAGTGCAAGAGCTTTTCAATGAGTCTGGTTCTGGTTGGGACGTATAGCTACTAGAAAGGGTGCTAACGCCTTATGATGTTAGACGGGTTTCTAGAATCACAATTGCTCGTTCAAAGCCCCCTGATCAATTGATATAGCATTATAGTAGGGATGGTTTCTACTCAGTCAAAACAGGATACAAACTGGTTCTTAGTTTGTTTACTGATATTGCTAATGTTTTTGTGGAGAAGCCTTGGAATCGTTTGTAGAACTTGCCTATTCCTCCAAAGATTAAAGATTTCATATGGCGTTGTCTTCAGGAGTTTATTCCATGCAAAGTTCATCTCTTGCGGAAGGGGGTCACGCTCATCCCTGCATGCGATTTTTGTGGCCATGAAGAAGACATGAATCATGTGCTAATGGATTGTCCTAAAGCTAAAGAAATTTGGTCTTTGGTGAATTTGCATCTTTCGGATCATGGGATTGAACATTTTCTAGAGCATATATTGGTAAACTCGCTTGTACCTAGCTTAACTTGAATTTTAGCTATTTTATGGAGCATATGGTATCACCGAAATATCAGAGTTTGGCAAGGTAAAATTGTTCCTTCCCCTATGATTTTTAATTTCGTTGATAATTTTCTTAAAGATTGGCAGGATTCTCGGAGGATTTATGAGAGGGTTATTGTCATGCCTAGTGGCTTACGCCCTATCAATTCTAACTGGATTAAACCACCAGAAGGCTTTTTAAAATGTAACGTCGATGTGTCTATTTTTAAAGAAAAGAATGCAACAAGGTTTGCTGCAGTACTTAGGGACGCAAGAGGGAGTTTTGTAGCTGCTATCTCAAGTCATTATTCTTCCTTATTTGATCCAGTTATTGCTGAACTTATGTCGATAAGAGAAGCACTATCATGGTTGAAAGAAAAACAAATAGATCAAATCATTGTGGAGCTTGACTGTTTGACGGCTGTTCAAGCTCTCATAACTCCGTCTTTAAATTATTCTGAGATTAAAATTTTGGCCCTTAATTGCCTTTCTCTCAAGCGACAATTCCTTCACTTGTCCTTTCAATGGACACGCAAGATTGCCAATAAGGCGGTTCACTCATTAGCCAGGGTAGCCTTATTACATGCAAACCTTCAATGTTGGAATGCTAGTCCTTCTTGTTTGAATTCTATTTCATCTTTAGAGAGATTTGCTTGTAATGCCTCTGACGGGGAGAGGCTTGTAGGGTCTAGGTGTACAGGGTAGACCTGTTAGCTTAGGTTAGTTTTCTCGTAGCCTTTCTTTGTCTATGGTACATTATTTGTTTACGTAAAAAAAAATGAATTTTGAGACAATGATGTCTTAACTTACACATTTACTAATCATCTGATTATGAAAAATGTTGACTAGAATATACGAAGAACTTTGAATGGGACTATCACGTTATTATGTTAATATGAAACTATTATTTTTATTTTTTAATATAAAATAAGATAAATATCCATTAAATATAATTTTTATATTTAATTTTTGAGATTTTTATGTAATTGAATATAACTTGATTTTTAAAATGTATGATATTATTTAAATAAATTTAAACAAATTTAATGTAGCTACTTCCCTTTTTATAATATCTCTCTCGAAACCTCTCTAAAGGATAATAATCTTCGATGGGATCTTTTTATGATTATAATCTTACTTGGATTTAAATTTTTATATTCACGACATAATTCTTTTAAAAACTTGTGTCATTTTTTTAAAGGTGTAGTTCTTTATCTATCTCACTTGACTTTTACGGGAGTTAAAACTTTTCATGCTTTTTCGAAACGTATTTTTTTTAAGGTGTGGTTATTTGTTATTTTGCCTTTGTGAGGATGTTATTCTAATTGTTCAAACTCTTTTTTCCCGGTACAGATTGTATTATACTATTATATATAAGTATCTATACGATAAATCGGGCATTTTGTTGTTTATAGTATCTACTTTATTACCTAACTTTAACCTTTTATTTTTTAAATGTGTGATATTATTACAAAAATTAATACCATGCAACTATTTACCCGTTTATTAACTTTAAATTATATAATATTTGAAAAGGATATACAAGAAATATAAAAACAAATTTCAGATACATATTATATTATAAAAATATCATTTATAATATTTGAAACGTATATACAAGAAATTAAAACAATTTCAAATATATAGTTTATAATTACGCGCAAAGCATATATATGAAATATGCATTAACATCTTTGGTAAAGCCAATATACACGAAAATGGTTTTAGATTGTTCTATAATAAGACTTATCCGTATTAAGAGATTACGTAAAATGACAAGGTAAACTTTTCTTTTTTTTGGGTAACACCGAGCATTGGATTCAATTTGTTACCAGAAATTTGAATATTTGTGAGCTAGTACCATCATAAACCTCCAAAAGTCTTGAAGAGAGTTAATAAAATGATAAAACAATGTCATTTTTATATGAATTTTTAGAATTTAGGCTAGACCCGAATGTGACGTGAAGCTGAAATTTTTTTTAAAAAAATTGAATTTAACTTAAAATCAAGTCAATTTAAACCATATTTATTAACTTTTAGTCAAACCGAGCTAGACTCGGGCCAAAATATCATCCCTAATAGGTTCATTTCTTGAATTTGACAGCCGGTGAAGTTAATATTAAGAGGTTGGAGACAAGTAGGAGTTGCCTAAATAGTTTCAACTCCTCACTTAAGGCTCCCCCTCATAGAAAGTCTTAAGTTCGAGTCACACAAAAGGAGGAGAAATGAGAAATTTTCCTGTTGATAATCCTCTAACCCATGGCCAAAACTCCTTGATCGGATCAATTGCAAATGTCTCGCTTCCAGCAGCAATGTAAGAGTTGGAGCTATCAGAGAACTTGGAAGCTGATGGGAAATTGATGCTGAGCAAGGCCAGTGATCAATCATCAGCTGAACAATCAAGTATGTGTACAGGTTATGTAGGAACCTGAAGAATATTGAAATTCTAGATTTACCTCCTCTAACACTTTTGAGGTGAGATCTTAGGAGTTTAGAATTAGTCCGACTAAACTGGGATACCTAATGTAATTAAAAAAATATTAAGAGGTTGGAAAATTGTTAGGGGGAAATCCTGAAGTTAGTAGACAATAGATAAAAATCTACGTTAAAGTCAACAAAAGTAGATATATATATATATATAATCCGTAATGCCGCTGTATTCAAACATAGCTGAAGAAAAAGTCAAGTTTCTGAATTAAAAATGCTACGGTGTTTGGTGGTAGAGGCAAACAAAAAGTTTAAAAGAGAAAAACTAATTAAAATATAAGTCGTTGAAATCTTATATATCCAAAGGGTGTTGATTAAGTAAAAGGAGTGGAAAACATTTTAACAGTTGACATTCTTTAGAATTCGACTCAAAGAATGAGGAAAAGTAAATGCAACTAAAAAATAAATGTTTTTCAAGTAATATTTTATACCATATGCGTCATAGTGCAGGAGCCAGGAAGTGCCGTACAAATGTATAAAATCAGTCCGGCTTTTGTTGACTTTAATGTGAATGAAAGAATTGATTATTTCCACTTACCGTGTGGCTGAGAAAAATCAACATCATGAATGCTGCCAGCCGCCAAAACTCGTCCATCTGCATGCGGCCTATAAATAGAACACCACCTTGCTTATCACAATCATCCCTGCAACCAAGTTAATCATAGACATCAATCAATGGCTTCTCTGAGTTATTCGCCATTTGTGTTTCTGCTGTTCCTCTTCTCGTTGCCTTGCATAATTGATTCAGCTCGCCTCCATCACTACCCAGCTCATACCAACTTCCTTCAATGCCTTTCCCAAAATTCGGAACATTCCTCCTCGATATCCAACCTCATTTACACCCCGCAAAATTCGTCTTACTCGTCTGTCCTGCACTTTACTCTACAGGACCTCAGGTTTAATACATCTTCCACCCCAAAGCCTCTCGTCATTGTAACGCCAACAAGTGTATCCCACATCCAGTCCGTCATTTCCTGTTGTCGAAAGCACGGGCTGCAACTTAGAATTCGAAGTGGTGGCCATGACTACGAAGGCCTATCTTATGTGTCTGCTGTCCCCTTTGTGGTACTTGACATGATTAATATGAGGGACATAAACGTGGATGTAGCAAACAACAATGCATGGGTTCAAGCAGGTGCATCACTTGGCGAGCTTTATTATAAGATCACTCAGATAAGCAGAAACCTTGCATTTCCAGCAGGGGTTTGCCCCAGTGTTGGAATTGGGGGACACATCAGCGGCGGAGGCTATGGCCCTCTGTTGCGTAAATACGGAATTGCTGCGGATCAAGTCATCGACGCGCAGTTGATCGATGTTAATGGCAGACTCATGGACAGAGCCTCTATGGGAGAAGACGTTTTCTGGGCCATTAGAGGTGGCGGAGGAAACACTTTTGGCGTCGTCCTCGCATGGAAGGTGAATCTTGTTTCAGTTCCTTCTACAGTGACTCTATTCACCGTCCCCAGAACCTTGGAACAGAATGCCATCAAAATTGTCCACCGTTGGCAATATGTTGCAAACAAGCTTCCCGACGAACTTTACATATTATCCGTCATGGGCAAAACAAACGCTAGTGAAGTGGGAAGCGATTCCGTGAAAGCAACTTTCTTCGGCTTATTTCTGGGAGGCATCAACGAGCTTCTTCCGCTGATGCAGGAGAGGTTCCCAGAGCTGGGTTTGGTTAAAGAAGATTGCAGTGAAATGGGTTGGGCTGAGTCTATCCTCAACATTGCAGGATTTCCAGCCAATACCTCCTTGGATAATTTACTTACTCGTACTCTGCTTAAAGCAAGAACCAAGTCAAAATCGGACTACGTGAAGGAAGCCATTCCTGAAGATGCCTTGGAGAGGCTGTGGAAAAGGTTCTATGAAGTGGACGACTTAGGGTTTATGTATATGGTGCCCTATGGAGGACGAATGAGTCGGGTAGCAGAAAGCAGCGTCCCATTTGCACACAGAGCTGGATATTTATACAAAATTGGTTACTTCGCAACTTGGAATCAAGATACCAACACGGCATCTCAAAGACATATAAGCTGGATCAGGAAACTCTATAGCCGCATGACTCCCTATGTTTCCAAAAATCCTCGAGGAGCTTATATTAATTACAGGGATCTTGACATCGGAGTCAATAATGTTCTTGGTCAAACCAGCTACGCAAAAGCAAGCATTTGGGGCAAAAAGTATTACGGAGATAACTTCGACAGGTTGGTACGAGTCAAGACTGCTATCGATCCTACTAATTTCTTTAGAAACGAACAAAGCATTCCGCCTCTCCTTTAATCGTAGACAAAACTTCAATTTTCGCTTGTATGCTTATTTCGCAATTTATTTATTTTGTAACTTCGACTTCTTTATCATATTCTTTGATTTGTATTGAAAGTCTGTTACAATAAATGTTCGTATGTACACAACCTAATAGTATTTACTCTCTAAACTTGTTATTATTTCCAACAAACAATTCAAGATCTTTGCTCTTGTTTGTTATTCTTTTGGGACAAACGGTGCATATATCTTATGTGAACTTGTAATTCAACATTTTGAAATTATGTAAGGGAACAAAATTTGTCTGACCTCAAATAGATAAGGGAATTCAAGTGCTAACTGCAATCGGTTTTGTATGTGCTTCTGCGATATACGATTAATGTTATAGAAGGGGTTACTAAATGAATAATGCTACAAGATTTATAAATTAAATGACTTATTTTTGGTATTTTCAAATTGAATTGAAATGACAATGAGTGAATTAAATAAGAAGACAAACACAAGTAATTAACAATGATAAACACAATCCTCCAATTTAATAACGCAGGCAATCATCACTCAAATAGATATGGGAGTTAAAACAATTAAATCAAGAATTTAAATCGAGTTTTTAATCTAACAACTGAGCCACCTCGAATTGTTAAAAAAAATATTCTCCAAATATCCTAATTTACTAACTGCTACCAGACTAGTAAAATAAAACTAAGGATACTAACACCAATGCTGGACTTTTACGCACTAATTAAGAAACAGAATTAATGCCGGCAACAGATAAAATGATCCAAATAATTCAAACCACCTTGAATAATCACCAATTTTCGCTAAAATCTCAATACAAAGTTTTGACCCAAAACAAGGTAATGAAATTAAACCCAAAATCAACACAATATCAATTGCCAAACATTAATCCAGTCACAAAATCTTCAAATTCAAAAATATAATCAACGCAACTCCAAATAATTAAATAGTTATCCTAAGATCTAGGAATAGCTAATTAATTAAATGGATAGAATAAAAGAGCAGATTAAACTCCCCTAAAAAAATCCGAGCTCCTGCCATTGCCAATTGAATCGAAGGATTAAGATAAATTAGCCAAGAAAATTCATTGGAGATGTTGTGGAATATGAGCTTAGACGGTGTAACATCCCACCCCCTACTGGAAGGGTAAAATAGTAAATTTGGCATAGGATGAGATGGATCGGAATGACTTAGGACTGTTCATGCATAATAGGATTGGTACACAGTATCATTTGTGCACATGAAATTACTGTACATGCATACATGACATTCTCGGTTTTTGTACCTAAGGCAATTTTATTGTGATTAACGTAGCTATTAGGTTTGAAAAATTATTCTGAGTGAGTCATTGAATGTTTTATATTTTAAGGGATTTGTAGGAATTATTCTTTATCATATTCTTTAATTTGTATTGAAAGTTTGTTGAAATAAAGGTTCACATGTACACAACCTAGCAATATTTACTCGCTAAACTACTTATTATTTCCATCAAACAATGAAGATCTTTGCTCTTGTTTGTTATTTTTTTCGGACAAACGATGCATATATCTTATGTGAACTTATAATTCAATATTTTGAAATCATATAAGGGAACAAAAATCAACTATAATTTGTCTCCCCTCAAATAGATGCGGGCCCGGATTCAAGTGCTAACTGCGATCGGTATTGTACGTGCGTGCTTCTATGATATATGATTGATGTTATAGAAGGGGTTATTAAAGGAATAATGCTACGAGATTTATAAATTAAATTATTCATTAACTAATCGATAAATTAATAAAATTATATATATTATAATATATATTTGGTCAAAATTATACAAATTCTTATAAAATTGTATTGAGTTGATAGAGTAAAATAATGAAAAAGTGTTTAAATCATTGACCTCATTTAAAGAAAATTTAAAAATTTTGGTCTAACTCAACAAAATGAATCCTTCAAGATAAACGTACTAGTTCATCTTTTGTTGACTTTAAGGAGAAGACTCGATATTTTTCCAACCATGAAAAATCAACATCATGAATTTGCTCATTCTCAAAAACACTTCCTGCACATCATTGCAAGCTACGTACTAACTCCTACCTAATTTCTCGTCTCGATTATCAAGAATAATTTAAAAATTATCAATAAAATTGGTAATTTTCATTTATTAAAATTAAACTTCTTGTGATTCGATTGGGCTAAGATATCGTTTGACTAGCTGAATGCTTTTCTTACAAAAAATCATGTTACAATTGTCTGACATATGGCATGTGTTTGACTAGCTAATATCCGCTTAAGTATCTTCTAAAAGGCTGTAAAAATTTTCTTAAAATTTCAAAACCTTTTGAATTTTCTCAATCTCGTATTTATATTAAAAGTTTCATCTAATATGTCGTCTAACAGGGATAGAAGACTAAATCAACATACTTTTTTCACAAATAATTTTTTTTTACATGTTATCATCACAATTAGTCCATTTTACACCTTTTAAGCATCTAGTATTATTATTATTCTCAAATATAGTTAATTACATCCTTAAAATTTTGAGCTATTATACCCTCACAATCAATCTAACCTATGAACAAAAGGTAACTTTAAGATTTTAGTTGCTGGACCCGCTTCCTAAGTCCAGCATTCGAAGACAATTAATGGGAACAGTACTTGACCTTGACCATACTGAACAAGTTTAAGGACAAATGGTATAACTTTCTATGTGGATGTCGGATTAAAAATGTTCTTTTTACAGTTTAAAAGAGGACTTCGAGATCTACAACTTTCATAAAGACCTCGAAGATAAATTCTATCGTCTGAAGTGTCAAAAATGGACCAGACGATAGGATCAGATGAAATCAAACGAAAGAGCAGACGAATTGGGAAAATTTCCATAACTTTCCCTACAGATGTTGGATTCAATTGTTCTTTAGATGGCTTGAAAGAGGACTTTCAAGATCTAAAACTTTCATGAGACCTCAAAGACAAATTTTATCATCTGAAGGGTAAAAAAATGGACCGGATGATAAGATCAGACGAAATCAAACGAAAAAGTAGACGAATTAATGAAAAAAACAGACGAAGCAAAAAGTAGATGAATGGAAAAAAGCAGATGAAGCAAAAAGCGGACGAATGGAGAAAACCAGACAAAGCAAAAAGCAGACAAATAGAAAAATGCAGACGAAACAAAAAACAAACAAAGCAAAGTCAACTTAAGATGAAATAACTCTTAAGACGAAACAAAGTCAACTTAAGACGAAGCAAAGTCAACTTAAGACGAAGCAACTCTTAAGACGAAGTAGAGCCAACTTAAGACGATGCAAAGTCAACTTAAGATGAAGCAGAGTCAACTTAGGACGAAGTAACTCTTAAGACGATATGACATCATCACAGACGATATGACATCATCACAGATGATATGATGTCATCATAGACAATACAATTTTACAGACAATATGACGTCATCATAGACGATATGTCTTTATAGACGATATAACTTTATAGAAGATCATTTTGACCAATTTTGCCTAACTTAGTCCCGTTTTTCCCCTGAAGTCAGCACATAATTTATACCCCTATAAAAGACTTAGATTATAAAATGTACAACTTCCAAAGAAACACGCCCATACACTTAGGGGCTTTTCAGTTCTAAACTCTTTTGCCAAAAAAACAGAAGCTCATACATAAGTTTAATTACATATTAACATTATAACAAAGCTTAACACAAAATACTATATATAGAGGATGCTCAATATTTAACATGCTTGTGAAGCTATCCAAAATTTATCGAACTAACTTAGTTACAAAAGTTTCTAATATCTTGGAGTTTCTGATACCTTACAAGGATTCAAAACCCTTACGTTCTACACCCAAGGAGGGAATAATGGTATGAGCGACACAACTTAGTGGCTAACATATTTATAGCCATTGGCAACTGACCACAAATTCAAGCATATGTGTATACATATATACGTATATTCAGTAATTCAAGCATTCTTCAATTTAGTCTAACTCTTATAGCACATAACACTCAAATGCATCATACATGACAAATTAAAGATGTAATGCACAGCAAATGGCTCGAGGATTCCATGGAAATAGAATGGAGAAACCGAAGTTTACCCCATGAATAGAATGAGTCCAATTTCGGAGATCATATGCCACAAGTGGGCAGCAGGGAGAAGGCTCTTGTCAACGTGCGTGTGACGAACAGAATGGTTCTACTCTCGCCCAAACAAAAACATATAATCGTTTTCTCATAATGCTCGTACTTTTATGCTTTGTCTTCTTTTCATTTAATACAAAATGTCATGACCTCTTTTGAGGTATAACATAGTCATATTTCATCATGCATTATCAACATTTACAAACAAGTCAATTTCAAACAAATCAATTTCAACATATACACATAGGCAAGAATTTGCCCAATCACACTATAACCATAAATATGTTACCCATCTAATTAGCTTGCAAAAACCAAGTCCAGCGTGCCTTTCCCCTTGCTCTTGGGGAGGATTTCTTAGGTTTCCTACAGCAACCAAGGTTCCATTCAAAACAACATTTCAATAAAATTCATAAACTTCAGAAAAATCACAAAAATTTAACAAATACAAATTGAACTCAAATCTAGCCTACCCATAACCCACCTAGGTTAGAAAACCTAAGACCTAGTTTAGAAACCCTAAAATCAGTTGAATTCTCCTAATCTATCTTCTTCCAACACAATCTTTTCTTTCTCTACACAATCCCTTTTTGCTCTCTAACTCCTTCATCCACAGCACAGCTCATTCCTTTAATAAAGCAAGAAGAAAAGATAGTTAACCTACCTTAATAATCTTGATTTTTCTTATTTTCTTCTTTCACCGAAACCTCTCTTCCTCTCTCCTATTTTCGTTTTTCACTCTCCTCCCCCTTTAATTCACGTTTTTCTCTTCTTAACAAGCAAGACAACATATTCTTCTTCTATTTCTACACTTAAATTGTAGAGCCCGGCCTCTACCGACATCACTCCAGGTATTGTCCTCTTTGGCACTTGCGTGAGTCACCACTCGAACACAAGACCTCAAGGTTTTGTTGCAC
>JANVCQ010000003.1:33685377-33702640 GCA_025531925.1 Erythroxylum plowmanianum
ATTGCATTTAGACACATATGCCGGGAAATGTCATGAATGCATGTACAATCATGTGCATATGCAAAAATTTCAATTTAAGTGCATATGGAGGCCCTCTTATGCATAAACATGCAGAGACTAATTTATACTCTCCTAACCCGTCCCAATTGACCAAGTTACCCTTCCCATCGGTGAGGGGATGTTACATAAATGAGTCTAAAAAGTCTATTTTACCCTTCCCTATAAGCTTATGTTCTTTTATACTTAAGTGATCTCCCAAAAATGTCCTTGAATATCCTTATTACATTAACACTTTAATTTCACATACCTATTCAATAAATCCCACTAACTTTGACATAGTTATAGCTCCAAAATTGAATCTATCAAAACTCCAAAATTATTTTTAAATCATGCTTAACCTAAAGAAAACATTTTAGGGTCCAACAATAGTCATTCAGTTCATTATTTGAAAATATAAGTGAAGATTATTAACCAAAATTATTGTATAACAAGGAGGAAGTTGGAAAGCATAAATGTGCACAGATAGACGCAACATGTTACACCAACGAACTATAGAAGTGTAAAAGAAATGATAGAAGGGGTTATTAAAGGAATAATGCTACGAGATTTATAAATTAAATTACTTATTAACTAATCAATAAATTATTAAAATTATATATATTTGGTCAAAATTATACAAATTCTTATCAAATTGTATTGAGTTGATAGAGTAAAAGAATGAGAAAGTGTTTAAATCATTGACCTCATTTAAAGAAAATTTAAAATTTTTGATCTAACTCAACAAAATGAATCCTTCAAGATAAAAGTACTAATTCATCTTTTGTTAACTTTAAGGAGAAGACTCGATATTTTCCCAACTGTGAAAAATCAACATCATGAATTTGCTCATTCTCTAAAACACTTCCTGCGCATCATTGCAAGCTACATACTAACTCCTACCTAATTTCTCGTCTCGATAATCAAGAATAACTTAAAAATTATCAGTAAAATTGGTAATTTTCATTTATAAAAATTAAACTTCTTGTGATTCGATTGGGCTAACAATTGTTTGACTAGCTGAATGCTTTTCTTACAAAAAAAATCATGTTACAATTGTTTGACAGATGACATATGTTTGACTAGCTAATATCCGCTTAAGTATCTTCTAAAAGGCTGTAAAAATTTTCTTAAAATTTCAAAACCTTTTGAATTTTCTCAATCTCGTATTTATATCAAAAGTTTCATCTAATAAGTTGTCTAATAGGGATAGAAAACTAAATCAACATACTTTTTTCACAAATATTTTCTTTTTTACATGTTATCATCACAATTAGTCCATTTTACACCTTTTAAGCATCTAGTATTATTATTATTCTAAAATATAGTTAATTACATCCTCAAAATTTTGAGATATTATACTCTCACAATCAATCTAACCTATGAACAAAAGGCAACTTTAAGATTTTAGTCATTCAGTTCATTAATTTGAAAATATAAGTGAAGATTATTAATCAAAATTATTGTATAACAAGGAGGAATGCTAGAAAGCATAAATGGGCACAGATAGAAGCAATATGTAACACCAACGAACTATAGAAATGTAAAAGAAATGATAGAAGCAACATATAATAATAATGAACTATAAATGTACAAAAGAGACCATTCAGCAGTAGATATAAATTTATGAGGGCAATAACAAATTGATCGATTAAAAGGAATGACACGAACAATATAATATACCAAAACAACTTCCATAATAGAAGGTTGTGCCTTAGATGGGGATGGTGCAATTGAATTTTTCAAATTGTTACTCTATGTTACCAAAGTTTAATAATTCTAATCGATGTGGCTGACAAACTAAGCTTACTGGTACTGGAATCGTAGAACTCTTTCAATTTTATTTTATATGATTTGATCTTATTCAAACTGCTTGATATAAAATAACAACTCATTTACACTAGATTTAGATAATATAAAAATTCATAGATATATAAATGTAAACAAGAGGTTCTACGTTATTTGTATTTTCTAAATATTCAATAATTTTATTTCACTTTGAATTCTTGCAAATATTTCAGCGTAATTATTACAGAATAATAAAAAAATTGAATGGTTGTAATTTGAAGTCTTTCTCGTAACATAACAGTGGAACACACATTATTGTCTTGTAGAAGTGCATTACATATAATGATGTAGTTCATCTTCAACGGGTCAATCAGTTTGTTAGTATTACTTAACGCTTCTATTTGAACACATTCATACTTTCTAGAATTTCTCCTTTTATTGAGCCACTTCATTCGCCAATTTTATTTTCAAAACAAGAATCCTCGTGACAAAAATTTTGTCACTAAATGTTATTTGAAGTTTATGATGCTTATGATGGTCTTGAGATAATATTTTTGAAGTAACATCCAATAAAAAAATGTTGAGCACACGATATTAGTGTAAAACGATTATATAAGCATCCCATGGAGAGACGTTATGGTATGATAAAGAGCAAGTTCCCATCTCTTTGAACACAACATGCTCTCTTAACAATTTTTTACCCTTCAAAAATAGTGACAATGCTTAATTTGAGAGCATAAGATCACATTAAACAGGAAAGAGCATCTTTCCTACTTGAAAGCAATGTGAAAATTCTGTGATTGCAGAAAGACAAGAATCCTACTCATTGTATTGCAATAGTGAAACGTATATATACAGGTACAAGAACATCTGGATAACACTAAACTATTAGTTTGAATCTATCTAACTAGCTATGTACAAGATATAGAAGAGTTTAACATAAACAGAAATATGTCCTGCACAGGATGAGAATAAGAAGTTTGAACAAGATAAACTATATCACTAACAACCCCCCTCAAGCAGATGGCGGAATAGGGAGAAGCCACAGCTTGGATTTATGATGATCAAATAATGCAATACCCAACAGTTTAGTAAGAATGTCATCAATTTGATCTGAACCTTTATGAAACTGAATCTGAAGTTTCTACTGGCTGACTAATTCATGAACTAAATAGTAATCTAACTCCACATGCTTAGTTTGAGCATGGAAAACTAGATTCCTACTTAGATAAATTGCCCCAATATTGTCGCACCATAAGATTGGTGGACTTGCAGGCTTAAAGCCAATCTCACCAAGTAACGAAGTAAGCCATACAAGTTTAGCAACAGAATTGGCTAAGGCTTTATATTCACTCTCAGTGGACGATAGAGCGATTGTAGGTTGTTTCTTAGACTCCCAAGAGATGAGATTATTTCCAAGATAAATGGCATAGCCATTCATCAAGTGTTGATCATTTGGACACCCACCCTAATCACTATCAGTAAAACATTGCAAAGTAATAGAGGAGTTATTGGAGAAGGAAAGACCATTAGAACTCGTATACTTGAGATACCGAAGTAAGCGTTTTGTCGCTTTCCAATGATCCTCATTAGGATTGTTCATGAATTGACATAATCGGTTGACAAAAAAGGCAATATCCGGACGAGTAAGTGCTAAGTATTGAAGAGCAATGAGTAAGTGCTAAGTATTGAAGAGCACCAACAATTTGACGATAGAGAGTGACATCAGTAAAAGGCAGACTAGAGGCTTGGGTGGGAGGTGAACAAGCGGCCATCAACATTTTGCAAGGTTTAGCATCTGACATTTTGGTACAAACCAGCAGGTTAGCAATTTATTTGTGTTGAGGTAAAATGAGACCTTGCGGATGAGGATGAACTTCAACCCCTAAAAAATAATGAAGAGGGCCAAGATCTTTGGCTGGAAAATTATGTTGAAGTTGATCAATGAACCATTGTATATGATTACCCTTTGTTCCTATTACAAGAATATCATCGACATAAGCAAGAACAAACAACTTATGAGTAGTAATATTTAGAATAAAAAGAGAGGTATCAGTTTTTGAAGGGGCAAAACCAAGTCCCAACAAGAAGTTGTGTAGGCAATGGAACCAAGCACGAGGGGCTTGCTTGAGACTATAAAGATACTTTTGAAGATGTCAAACATGAGTAGGCTTGGTGGCATCTCGAACTATAAAGATACTAACTCCTACCTAATTTCTCGTCTCGATTAACAAAAATAACTTAAAAATTATCAATTAAAAAATGGTAATTTTCATTTATAAAAATTAAACTTTTTGTGATTCCTTGGGCTAACATGTTGTTTGACTAGTTGAATGCTTTTATTACAAAAAATCATGTTACAATTGTCTAACAGATGATAGGTGTTTGACTAGCTAATATCTGCTTATGTATCTTCTAAAAGGTTGTAAAAATTTTCTTAAAATTTCAAAAACTTTTGAATTTTCTCAATCTCGTATTTATATTAAAATTTTTATTTAATATGTTGTCTAATAGGGATAGAAGACCAAATCAACATACTTTTTTCACAAATATTTTCTTTTTTACACGTTATCAACACAGTTAGTCCATTTTACACCTTTTAAGGATCTAGTATTATTATTATTCTCAAATATAGTTAATTACATCCTCAAAATTTTGAGATATTATACCCTCACAATCAATCTAACCTATGAACAAAAGCTAACTTTAAGATTTTTGTTAATAAGTTCATTAATTTGAAAATATAACTGAAGATTATTAACCAAAATTATTGTATAACAAGGAGGAATGCTAGAAAGCATAAATGTGCACAGATAGAAGCAATATGTAACACCAACGAACTATAGAAGTGTAAAAGAAATGATAGAAGCAACATATAATAATAATGAACTATAAATGTACAAAAGAGATCGTTCAATAGTAGATATAAATTTATGAAGGCAACAACAAATTGATCGATTGAAAGGAATGACACGAACAATATAATATACCAAAACAACTTCCATAATACAAGGTTGTGCCTTAAATGGTGATGGTGCAATTGAAGTTTTCAAATTGTTACTCCGTGTTACCAAAGTTTAATAATTCTAATCGATGTGGATGACAAACTAAGCTTACTGGTATTGGAATCGTGGAACTCTTTCAATTTTATTTTATATGATTTGATCTTATTCAAACCTTTTGATATAAAATAACAACTCATTTACTCTAGATTTAAATTCCCATTTGAAGGGACAAATGAGGTAAAGAAGCATAGAATAAGTCTTTTAGTTCATCAATATGAAACTATTAATATGAAATAGCGAGAGACCATAAATAAATTCTTTGGATGCTTCAACAACATCATTATGACCCTAAAGAACTTAAGAAAGATGCATCCTAATGATGAGCTCGTAACAAAGATTCCGAAGTCACTACCAAAGGAATGGAGACCTAAGGTGATAGGTCTAGAAATGATAAAGGATCTGGACACTATTTCACTCAACTGGCTACAAGAAAATCTGATGATCCTTGAAACCGAACTTAGGTGAGATAAAGGATTTTCCTACAAAAAAGGAATGGCATTTAAAGCAACTGAAGAAAACTGGGTATTAGCCATGAAAGATGAAATGAATCAATTTGACAAAAACAAAGTCTAGAATCTAGTTCCTCATCCTCAAAACAAGTCAATCACTGGGACTCAGTAGGTATTTTGAAACAAACTTGACAAAAATGGTAAGGTGGTAAGAAACAAAACTGGACTTGTAGCTCAAGGTTATAATTAATAGGAAGGTATTGATTTTGATGAAACTTATGCACATGTTGCTAAATTGGAATTGACTAGAATCTTACTTGCCTTTGCATCCTATAAAAACTTCATGTTGCTCCAAATGGATGTTAAAAGTGCATTCTTAAATAATTACATTAACAAAGAAGTATTTGTTAAAAGACTCCCAGGTTTTGAAGATGAAAACTATCTGGATTATGTGATGAAGTTATCCAAAGCTGTTTATGGTCTAAAGCAAGATCCTTGAGCATAGTATGAGATGTTAAGTAACTTTCTGCTTAAGAATAACTTTGAAAGAGGAAATGTCAATAAAACCTTATTTATCAAAACAAAGGAGAATGATTTACTCATAGTGAAAATATATGTTGATGACATAATATTTAGTGCTACTAATCCATCCTTTTGTGAAGAATTCTCAATATTAATACAGGGGGAGTTTGAAATGAGCATGATGGGAGAATTATTATTCTTTCTCGTATTACAAATCAGACAAACAGAAAAAGGAATCTTCATTAGTCAAGACAAATGCACAAAGGAACTCATCAAGAAATATCACTCTGAGAAAGCTAAACTGATGGGTACTCTCATGTACACTGGAACCAAACTTGATAAAGATGAAGAAGGCAATGCTACGGATGAGACAAAGTATAGAGCAATGATTGGATCACTATTATATCTTACAATCTCAAGACTAGACATTATGTTTAGTGTGTGTCTTTGTGCACGCTTTCAATCAAATCTAAAATAAAGTCACCTTCAAGCAGTCAAAAGAATCTTTCGATATCTCCATGGAACTATAGACTTTGGACTATGGTATCCAAAAACTTATTCATTTGACATAGTGGGCTATTGTGATGCAGGTTATATAGCCGATAAAGTCAATTGAAAAAGAACAAGTGATCACTGTCAATTTCTTGGAGGATGTCTAGTATCCTGCTCCTACAAGAAGAAAAATTGCACAGTGTTTTAGATGACTAAAGCGGAATACATAGCAGTTGCAAGCTATTATGCTCAAATCTTATAGATGAAGCATCAACAACATAATTTTTTTCTAAACTTTTCTCATAATTTTATATTATATGATAATACGAGTGTGCTAAATCTTTCTAAAAACCATGTGCGTCATTCTAAGAATAAGCATATAGAAATCAAACATAATTTTCTTAGAGATCATATTTTAGAAGGAACCATTGATCTTTTGCATGTTAGTATTGAGAATCAAGTAGCTAACATTTTCACCAAGCCACTCTTTAAAGATAAATTTTGCATGTTAAGAAAAGAGTTTGGAATGTGCAAACTCTTTGATATTATTTCTGCATGAACATTCTCTGCTACTTGTCCTTGCATTTTGTTTAGCAAGATCCTTCTATTTTAATCCCTTAAAAACTCTCTCTTAGTTTACTAGGGCCCTTCTAGTTTAGAAGGCTCCTCTCAGTGTAATAGAGTAAGATTACACATGTCTTAAAAAATAGGGAGTCATTAATGGTGATGTCTCAATTTTTCTTAAAAAATGCATGCGCAGACTAACAAATCTAAGTATGCTTCTGTCAGAGATACGCAACCAATTACGCTTCCTCTTTTAATCTATATGTCTACTCATCTTCTTACTTTGTATATCCTATGCAACTTCCTTCGTTTTCTCATCTATGTCATTCTCATTTGCACTTTGAGGAAGCCATCATCAGGGATGAGCTATTTGTAGAACATGACATGTTTGAAGAAATTCCTAAAGCAAAAAAGTCCAAGAAACTAGTGGCCAATAAGAAGGGAAAATTGTCACCACAAATAAAATCTTTTCAATCAGTGGAAACTGAAGCCCGATATGAAATACGATACAAAAAGAGAAAAGTGGTTGTTGGACGCATTGTGGCCCCTCATATGAATGATGATATTAGTATTCCTCTCTCTACTTTCTTTGTTGCTGTTGGGTGGGAGAACTTTTTAAATTTGGATGATACAGTGTGTGATGAATTAGTCAGATGTTTTTACACATACATGCAAAAAGAAGAAACTGATGGAACGATAACCATCATATCTTGGGTGCAGGAATGTGAGATCTTGATAATAAAGGATATATTAGGGAAGATTTTGAACATAGCTCCCACTGGTAGGACTGACCTTCCTTGCCATAAATGGGAAATTGTTGATCTTGATTTGGGAAAGGTTGTGGAATTCATAAGTTTGCATACTAAGAATGCCCATAAAGGGAGACCTATGTGTAGAAATCTAGACCTACTACCTAGATGCCTTGCATCAATATCAGCTACTTCAATTTTTCTAGGAAGTAGCTTGATAGAAAGATGTAGTCTTTAGATACCTAAGTGATATACAATCTACTGGAGGGCAACAAAATAAATCTTCTAGCAATGATTCTAAAGTTTATGGTGGAAAAGGGAAGCAACAAGAACACTACTGGAGGTCTACCTTATGGAATATTGTTAACCAAAATCTTCGCATATTTTGGCATTCCTTTTGACAATCTGACATGGTATGAGCCTGGTAAGTTCATTCCTCTATCCCCTCCTAGTTTGGTTACAAGTTGAAAGAAGATATTTGGGTGGAGAAGAAAACATAAAGAGTACCGGACTTCTTAGGTCCTGCCTCAAAGCAAAAGATTGAAAGGATACCAGAAATTGTAGGTCATGCTCCAAAGCAATAGGCTCCTGTCCCTCCTCAGGACTTAAACAATATGGATCTTTTACAATTATTGAGGGACATTAACTCAAATCAGGATCAAATACGTGAACAAATAGACAGCCTTCAAAACCAAGTCTTGGATTTACAAATTTTCCTTAAGAAATCACCTCACTGATTGTGTCAAATTTTTTCTACCTTCCTCCCTATACTCATCTATTCTTTTTTATAATGCCAAAATGGGAGAGTATATGATATATTTTTGCATATTTTTTGCATATATGATGATATATTTTTAATTGCATATTTCTCAATGCTGCTCGAATATATATGTGATTGATTATGTTGTTGAAATTGTGAATATCTATGATATATAAACGATAGGTTCCTTTCTTAAGAGAGGCTCCTACTAATTATAACTAAACATATAAAAGTCACAGGTGTCTTTTGAAATCATTTATTATCTCTTTGAATTTTGAAAAAATATCTATTATTGCATGTCATCATAAAAAAGGGGAAGATTGTTAGCTCAAGGTTTATATTTAATGATTTTGATGATAACTGTATAATATTTCAAAATTCAAATTGTATTTATCCTTGTAAAATTAACGGTCAATTTCTCAAGAAGGAAATAAATCATAAGAAATATACTTTCCTTCTTATAAGAACCTTCTTTATAAACTTACCTTATTAAAAATGGTTTATCTAAAAGGATCCTAATAATTATGAAGGTCATATATTAGCTCCATGATTATTGGAAGATTTTTGGTGAAGATGACATCAAAGTTATTCAAGATTAAATCCATCCAGTTGACTAAAGATGCGAGTGAAACAACGATTAGTTGAAGAAATTGACTATTTAAGGAAGAGCAACAACACTTATGAAGTAGAATGAACATATTTAGACTGTCGAAACATTTTGAAAAACATCTATACTCTTGAGATTCATATCATTACTATTGTGTATTAGAAAGTAAAATTACTCTATGAAGAGAGAAATTATTAATTTGTTTTTTTGTGAGCTTTTTAGAAGTTTGTTATACACTTCAAGTGCGAAAGGTTGGAGAATCTTGGAAAACACTATCAATAAATTATATGAGTGTGAAAAGCTCTATAAATGGAGTGTATCATCAATAAAAATCCAATCTAATTCTATGGCATTAAAAAACACCTTGACTTATATACTCCCTAATTATTTAAAAAATAAATTCCCAAACACACATCTCCATTGATCCAATTTCTTCAAATGCATCCCCTTTTATAGCTCTTATAACCCCTCAATATTTCATTAACAAACTACATGCCTTACTCCAAAAATTCCACCATATTCTTACCACTCCCAAAGGTATCCCTCCACCAAGATCTATGGACCACAAAATCCCTCTTCTCTCCAACTTAACCCCAATCAATGTTCGTCTGTATTACTATCCTTATTTTCAAAAGGCAAAGATCAAATGCTTAGTAGGTGAAATTTTGGTGGAAGGAATTATCACCACTAGCACCAGTCCCTTCTCTTCTCCAGTGTTCCTGTGAAAAATTTGGATATGGCAGTTTTACGTAGAATATCGTGCACTCAATACAATGACTACAAAGGATAAATTTCTTATCCCTACCATCAATGAATTATTTGATAAGATCAATTGTGCTTTCTTTTTTAAATGGAATTAATGGCATATTACCACCAAGTAAGGATCCATCCCTCTAGCATAGCCAAAACTACTTTTCGAATGCACGAGGGCCACTACAAATTCCTTTTCATGCCTTTCGGTCTCTCTAATGTCCATAACCCTTTATGGGACTCTCATATAACACACATGGAGTTTTTTTTTTCCACCTTATAGGAGCACTCTCTATATGTTAAAATGACAATGTGTGAATTTGGTTGTGGAGGACTCAGTTATTTGATTCATTTAATCTTCACAAGGTATCTTAGTCAAGCAAGACAAAATAACAACTATTCAAAACTGGTTGTTGCCTAGTTCTACTAAAAATCTGTGAGACTTCTTAGACCTCATAGGATACTATCATCATTTTATCAAACATTACTCCTCCATCGCAGCCCATCTTATACAGCTCCTTCGAAAAAATGCATTTGTCTGGCCCATAAAGTTATTACAACTTTACATTAATTGCAATATGTTCTTGTGCATAACCCATTTTTGGCTTTTCCTGACTTTGTTGAACCATTCATGATCCAAACTAATGCCTCTAACACTGGTATAGGAGTAGTGTTGTCATGATAAGGGCATCTAATAACCTATTTCAACAAGTAATTATCTACTTCACTCCATTCTTCATCAACATACTCTCAAGAAATGTATTACACCATTGAAACTATAGAAAATAACGCCACTACCTCTTAGGACATAGGCTCGTTGTGGAAACTAACGACCAGGGTTTGCGCTTACTGCTCCATCAAACAATGCAAATGTCAAAACAACAAAAGTGGTTAACCAAGCTTCTAGGATTTGATTTTGGTATTGTTGTTGAGTAATACTTCAAAGCATATGAAAATTATTTCCTTTATTTTAGGAATAATTGTTTCACTTTTAAGATATTGTTGGTTTGTTGAATAAGTCAGAACGTGGGCCATATCCCCACTATTTGTTTTCTATTGCAATATTTTAGCTATTTTTTCAATTTGTGATGTATGTCTATTTATATATGGGCTTTTTTCGCAATATGGGAATAATAAGAAAGCTTGCAGCCACTTTTGTCTTATACTTCATTATTAATTTAGTAAGTTAGATAAAGCTTTCCCTTTCACTAACAATTTTGTTATCAGAGCTCGTATGAGAGTCAGAGAGTACCGCATCCTATTTCCTTTTTTTTCTCTTCACCTTCCAGGTTCAATTGTGAGCAGGGCGTTCATTTGTAATGCATCATAGATTTTTTTTCTAAATTGTGAGCTAATGATTCCGTTGAATAGTGACCTCACTCATCTCTTGTCCTTTGACCGCAACTCATGCAATAGATTCTTACCAGTAACCTTGGATGTTTCAACGACCTCCCAGCGTTTGATTCCCATTTCTGATGGCGATAAATATAAGGTTTTTGTCCATCAAGATGAAGACCCTCTTTTGATCTCAAGATTTATGGGATTTGGTTGAGGATGGATTTGCAAACCCAGACACAGATGCGCAATGATTGAAGGAAAACAAGAAATGTGATGCAAAAGCTCTCTTTTTTCTTAAACAAGCAGTGCATGACAGCCTCTTCTCTATAATCACATCAGCACTTACTTCTAAAGAGGCATGGTAGATTTTGAAGACTAAGTTTCAAGGCTCTAACAAGGTAATCTTTGTGAAGCTCCAATCTCTTCATCATGAGTTTGAGAATCTTCGAATGCTAAAAAGTGATTCTATACAGGATTCCTTGTCTAGAGCTAGTTCTGTAGTTAATAAAATGAGGTCTTATGGGGAAAATATTATTGATGAAACAGTAGTTGCAAATTTTTGAGAACTCTTACTCCTTGATTTAATTTTGTTATTATTGTGATTGAGGAGGCTCATGATATGTCTAATTATTCTTTTAATGAACTAATGAGTTCTTTGTAAGTTCATGAAGATAGGATGAATCAATTCTAAAACAAGTATGAAGAACAAGCATTTCAAGTGAAGGGGCAGTCTTCTAAAGCCTCAAATTCCAATGGTAAAGGAAATGATAGAGGAAGATTTCGTGGCAGAGTCAGAGGTAGAGGTCATGGTGGTGGAAAAGGTTGTGATCAATGACAAACTCATTTATTTATATATTTTTTCATATCAGTTGGATGGGTTTTTGTCACTATAATTGGTCTTTATGGAATTATTTTATTATTATTTGAATTATTATACCTTACATTTAATTTTTGTTAAAAAAAGAAGTCATATTTTGGTTTAACTGTGATAAATTGATTTTGGACAATTGATGCTACTTTATTTGTAATTTTTATTGTAGGGCACTTGGAGAAATTAGAGTTCAAAAAGATTAAGAAGTAGTGATCTAAGGCATTAAAACAGTTGGAGAAGAGAAACATAAATGCAAGCATCACATGAAAGAAACGACAATGTTGAGACAGCAATAGTGAGACATTGAAGAAAAGATCAAAAACGACAATGGAAGAAAAATAAGAGATGCGTGTGTGGTCTGGGCAAATAAGAGAAAACAACAACGTGGAAGAGACGCAGGTATCAACGGGGGTGTTCTACAAAGAAAAGGGATCTAGATTTCATTTTTTGTCTCATCTCCCACAAATCCAAACCATCATTCCCACTTTCCATAGCTGACCGTTGAAGCTCACCATTGACAGTGTCTTCCATGATTTTTCATTGCTAGTTCATCCGAATCCTCTGATTCAATGGCAATGGCAGGAGTTTAGGCTTTCATAGGAGAGTTTAAGTTGCATTTATCTTCTACCGATTTAATTATTTAGTGATTCCTAGGTCCTAGGATAACTATTTAATTATTTGGAGTTATGTATGGATTATATCTTTGAAGTGGAAGATTTATGTGGTTGGATTATTGTTTAGCAACTGATATTGTGCTAATTTTGGTTCAATTTCATTACTTTGTTTTGGGTCAAGACTTTGTATTGGGATTTTAGTGAATATTTGGTGATTATTCAAAGTGGCTTAAATGATTGGATTGTTATATCAGTTGGTGGTATTAATTTTGTTTTCTTAACTATTGAGTAAAAATTTAGAATTGGCTTTAGTATCCTTGGTTCAATTTTACTATTCTGATGGGAGTTAGTAGATTGGAATTTTGGAAAATATTTTTGTAACAATTCGAGGTGGCTCAGTTGTTGGATTAAAAGCTTGATTATAACTCTTGGTTCATTTGTTTTAACTCCAATATCTGTTTGAGTGATGATTGCCTGTGTTATTGAACCGGAGGGTTGTGTTTATTGTTAATTACTTGTGTTTTTCTTCTTATTATATTCACTCACTACCATTTCATATCACTCATTTTAAATTTAAAATACCAAAACAATTTCTTTATGTTTATTCTAATTCATTGCAAATTTTAGTGGTAATTGATCAAATCACACCCCATTCTATAGTTTAGGTTGCACTGCATTTAGTTACTTAGGAAATTAATTTCATTTTTCTTTTGTTCCTCAGAGAGAACGACCCTAGGTTGCACTATATGCAATCCTTGGTTAAATTCTGAAGTAATCCTAAGGCGACATCAGATTTTAGGTTATTTCAAGTGGAGCCATTACTGGTAAACCAAGAAACTGATTTCCTAGTAACTAAGTGTCGATTAACGTTGACTGGGATTTATGTGTTGAGCCTCATACTTGCATTGGTTCTATTTGCATTTTGCATTTTCTTGGCTACATAAAAGTTTTGGGTTGCTCTTTGACTTGGTTGCTGTTTATTGGATTACATTGCTCTTGTTTGCTTAATTATAGCCTACTCGGTTGCTTTCTTGAGTGTAGGGGTCCATTCTCTAAGTCAAGTTTTGGGAAAATTGCTCCTTTATGCATATTTGTGAAATTTTTGACATTCTTTGATTAATTATGCATATTACATGTTTTCACACTCTTTCATATACTATAAAGTATATCGTCATCCATACTCATACATTCATACACACACACACTTGCACTTATTAGATTCTTCCACTTTTTTTACTTAAATCTTGTTGTGTAAGTCAGTTTTGCACCTTGTTCCTATTGTTAATGTTTATGCCTAGGAGTAATAAGGTTTTACCTCTGAATCCTTTAAATCTTGAACTTGAGAGGTTAGTAAAAAAGATTAGAAAAGAGAGGAGAATAAAGGGGACAAATCAAGTTCTTGTTGAGGAGGAGCATATTTCACAAGAGTCAAGTTTGTCATCTAGTGAACAAGAACCTAGTGATTTTGAATTAGAGCAAGATACCATAAATGGTGATAATGGTAATAATAGACATAATAGGCTTAATAGGAATAACGGACATAGTGAGAACAACCTAGTGAATAATGGTGAGGATAATAGAAGCATGAGGGAGATTAATAATTCCAATGTTGATTATGAACCTTATGGCTTTTATACTAATGATGTGAACTTCGAAATTAAAGGAGCATTCATTTCTTCCTTGCCTAGATTCCATAGCTTTGCAGGTGATGATCCACATAGGCATTTGAAGACTATGCAGATGGTGTGTTCTTCCATAAAACCACCCACGGAAAATCTTAAAAGATGTATTGAGGAGAGCATTCCACTTCACTTTAGAAGGCAAAGCCAAGGAGTGGCTTTACAAACCACCTCAACATTTCACTGTGTTGACATGGGATTAATTGAAAGGACCATTCTTAGATAAATATTTTCCTGCCTCTAAAACTTCGAGGCTCAAAAAGGAGATAACTAGTGTTCTGCAACGAGATAATGAATTCGTGCATGAATATTGGACAAGGTTTATCACACTTTTAGCCTATTGTCCACACCACAATATTTCAAAGAATGATCTGGTCAACTCTTTTTATGAAGGGCTCCTTCCATATCATAAGCCCTCAATTCATGTCACGGCAAACAATTCGTTTAGAGAATTGAGTCCCAATGCTGCATGGTACCTACTTCAAAAGATGGCTACCAATGACACTCAATCTGGAGACACAAGGAAGGTGTACAACATCTCTTAGTTTCTTCCCAAGATATTCTTGCTAAAATTGTTACTTTGGGAAATCGAGTGGAGAAAAGATTCAAAATTTTGGAGAATAATATAAAGAAGCAAGTTAATTATGTGGGTCATTTTCAAGCTATAGTAGCCAGTTGTGAGTATTGTGGGTCCATGATTCATGCCTCCAATAATTATGCTAGATATGAAGAAGTTTCTACCCTCTACCAAAATAGGAATGGCCAATATCAAAAGAGGGATCCCTACTCCAACACCTTAAATCCAGATTGGAGAGATCACCCTAATGTTAGATGGGGTGGGGATCAATGCAACACTTAAGGAAATTCTTCCAATCAAGGGACATCATCTTTTTTTTCTAAGGGTGATGAATTTGCTATGACCATGAAGGGCATTGTCGAAATTAATTCAAGATTAGATCATGAGAAGACACAAACCGATGCTAAGTTGAATGCTATGGAAATAAGATGGACTCATGTCTACAAAATGTGCTCTCTAAGTTAGAGCAAATAGAGACTAAGCATGAGAACTTAAACACTTTTGTTACTCAAATATTCAATAACTTGAGTGAACAACAAGCAAAGAGTAATGGTTCTATACCCTCCAACATAGTAATAAATCATAAATATTTGAATACAATCAAACTGAGAAGTTGTAAGAAAATTGGTGCTAAGAAAGTGAAATTCAAAGAGAATGAAGAGGATGAATAATCGGTTAATGAGGACATAGAAGTTGAGTCTCCTCCTGCTAACATTACTCAAGAAACCTCCCAAGCTGAAAAGCAAGCTTCTATTCAATATGAAAGCCTATAAGAAATAAGCTTAAGGAGAAGTGTCAAAAACAATCAATGGTGCAAAATGATGAAGAGACAGCAACTATCATGAAGAGACCAATGGAGGAAAGATCACCTTCCGACTCCAAAGGTGATGAGGTAAACATTCGTGACTTGCCTTTTCCAAATTCTTATTTGGTTAGTAAAAAGATTGTTGACAAGAAAGACAATGATGAATTGTTTGAAATGTTAAGCAAACTTGAGGTGAATGTGCCATTGCTTAAATTGATTAAAAAGATGACTAAGTGTGCTAAATTCTTGAAAGACCTAAGTACAAATAAGAGAAAGTATAGGCATAGTGAGAGAATCCAACTGGGGTTAAGTGTTAGTGCCTTATTTAAGTCACAGTTGCCCATTAAATGCAAAGACCTAGGTTCTTACTCTACCTCCTGTATCATAGGTAGAACTACTATTTCTCATGCCCTACTTGACTTAGGTACATCAATTAATGTCATGTCAAACTTTTTTTATAAGACTTTGGGTATTAAAACTTTGAAAGACACTAGTGTAGTGCTTGGTCTAGCTGATAGGACAGTGAGATACCCTAAAGGCATTCTAGAGGATATTCATGTGCAAGTCAAAGGTCTTATTTTCCCAGCTAACTTTTATGTCCTGGATATGACTAATGAGCTTCCTGCTAAGAGTACCTTGATTCTAGGTAGGCCATTCCTTTTGACTGCTAAGACCATAATTAACATGAAGAAGGGCCTTATCACTATAGGAATTGGGGATCAAAAAGAACAATTTAATCTTTCAGAAGCTATGAGCCATTGTTATGAAGATTGTTTTTACTTAGGTGTTAGTTTGATTGAATGTCATGCTAATGATCTGGAAGATTTACATGAGCCTGACTGGTAAAAATATGGGTGTGAATCATCATGATGCACTTACTTATTTATCCTCCCGCCGTTCTTTTGATTTTTGTGCATATGAGGGTGACTTGTCATGTATCTATTGTTTAGAGATAGATAGTTGGCTTTCCATTCTGCAAAATTTTGATGCATCCTTTTGTTTTGATATTACTATTGATTCTACACTTGATAGCCTTGAGGAAGGTGTGTTTCTTGATTTTGTATGAACTAATGATAAAGAAGCTATTACACAAGCTACGAATGTAGTTTCTCTTTCAAATGGTGCTGGAATATTAGAAGAGGATAGTAGTGATCCTGCTACTGCTCTAACCCCTTCTAATACCACTCTCACTTCTGATTTACTTTCTTTCTCTATTGATCAAACTGGCCCTAATTTTACTGTTTCCAAGTTATCTGATGGTGGCACTGAGTCGGAAAGTGGAGGACATATATGCCGCCCTAAGCTTATATCCTCTTCCCCAAGCCACATGGATGCACCACTCACACTGTGTAGCACCCCACTCCCGCAAGACCCGAACCCGACATCAATGATGATATCCGAGTCCGAGCCCCACGAGGGTGGTGTGCTAAAGCACTCAATCAATCAAAATTTGGTATATATATATATTTTTTTTCACAGACACACATACGGAAGTCAAATAATCAAATAGGGCATAAGCTCTTTCCCAACATACAATACCATTTACAAAATTCCCATATGGCCATTTGGCCCTTTCACAAATACAAACACTTGAGTC